>JAJMFD010000036.1:0-74835 GCA_030574535.1 Tortispora starmeri | reverse complement strand
AGCAAGGACAAACCAACGGACTACAAGTATTTTTCCTGCAATATGTTACTGTTTTGGTAACTATATCAGTACTAAACTTCATTGGAGTCGAAACGGGAACATCGATAACTTCGGTAGAGATTGCTTTTGACTGCGAAGTAACAGCCCAAACATTAACCTCGAAACATCCATCGCTGCTCACAGTATGTAGACCGCCATCATTACAAAGAAAAACTGGCTGTTTTCCATTAAACAAAACTGGCTGGTTAAGTGTGACTGTAACATCACTAGGTACAAATTCCTGTCGTTTAGCAGTATTTGAATCGGTTCCTAAAATAATTGAATCACCACTGATACCGAGGACTCTATCGTGACTATACAATCGCGAAAGAGGGTTTTTGTATAGCCAACTTGTAAATATAGAGGAGATGAGACCATTAGAAATGTCTAAGTAACCGATAACATTCGGATTACGAATTTCTAGTCCCACATTGAATGAGGTAAAGACAGGACTTGGCACAGGGCGACTAGATGTGTATAGGATAGGCGATGTCGAGTAGATGGAAGTATCAGGTAAATTGGTAGCAGTGTTGAATCCAGAATCTATGGGACTAGTGATAGAACTGTTAGAGAACACCTCAGTATTTCGATGAGTACTTAGTGTGGTACTTGATGTGGTACTTGATGAAGTACTCAGAACTGGGCACATACTTGTGGCATACCTTTCTTATATAGCTAGTAGTGGTGCCAAGAACGCCGATCAATATAAACTGCCAAGAAAAGCTTATACATAAGAAAACTGGTGTCTATAAAGACAAGGAAATATCGGTTCAACCAAATCAGCTGTTTAGGAGAAAACCTCAAAAGTTTGACAAGCAATGTATATTTGTATGCTCATTAATTGTATTAACCAGAATCGATCGTGTGAACTCGACATACGTTGTTGTGCTGCAGGAAATGTAATCAGTTCAGCCGAAACAATTATAATATAAGTCATCCATCACATGTGGTAGGTCATCAGCTTCATTTCCGATTGGCTACCGATTATAACGTAACTATTAGTCTTGAAGGAAAATTCTGTTTCTACTATCAAAGGCAAAAAAATAAGAAATGTCATTAGACTGTGTGTGTGTGTGTGTGTGTGTGATGGGTGGTTATTGGTTGGTTATAGATGTTCTATAACATCTGGGGTAGGTTCTATGGCTTCCTCATCTGGCACTCTCCACCAAAGTATTCGCTTCTGGACTAAGCCGTTAAATAGCAATGTACCATAGACCAACATGACAAACCCAATTAGCTGTAACCATTGGAAAGTTTCCCATCCCATTAAAAGGGATAGAATCCAGATAATAACTGTACGGCAAGTATCGACCTGGGATCGAGTAGCCGCACTAACGCTTCGGGTCACCGAAAGACCACAAACGTTGAATAAGCTCATAGAGACCATAATTAGCAGCGAGCTTGATACCAAAGCTGAAGAGCTGGTTAGCTGAACCCATCCTTTCTGGATATCCAAATAACCCCCGGGCTGGTTCAAGGGAGTCAGCTTAAGAACCATGACCACCGCAGCCAGTCCAGCAAAGCCGAACAACCCTTCATAACCCACTACCTTAATGGGATCTACAGGATGTTGCTCTAATACGTGCTCTTCCAGCACAAACTGGGATGCTGTGAATAGTTGGGCCACGAGAATTAGCAGTACTCCGAGTATGGCCTTGGTGGTTTCAGACAAGGTATATGTACGCACAAAATCCCGAGCCAGCCGTGCAGTCACGGTATACGGTTCCATGGATCCAATTACAGAAGCCCCCTCGGCACTAGCTCGAGAGTTACTGAGGCCTACTAAAAAGACCCCCAGCAGCACTACTGCCATTGCATACCATTGATAAGGGTGGAGTTTCCGCTTAAGAAAAGTTACCGAAAAACAGCCTACAGCCAAAATAAGAGCACCTCGCATCATCTGGTACACGCTTACCGGAACGAAAAGCAGTCCAGTCTGCATAAGAGTGGTTCCCACAGCATCGCACATAGCAGTGGCAGTCAGGAAGGCCATCAAACGACCTCGGGAAAGAACATTGGAGGATTCGTTCTCCTCAAGAGGAGTGTATGCACGTTTCTGCAGCCTTGTATATAGCGCTGCCATACCCACAAACAACCAGCACAAAGATTCGGCCACAAACATCTGCAAGGTCTGAAAAGCTGGCTGCTCAAAGTGTTCATGGGTACTGGGATCCGGGTTATCGCAGTTGCTTAGACATACAGTATCTTGGTATTTATTCAATAACGAGTTAGATGAGCCTGTGAGGAGCATTCCCAGCACAAATACCACGGTGATCCACCTTGCCTGCGCCATCTGCACTATGTTATGGATGAAGCAAGGTTAAGTGAGATAAGAAGGAAGGATAGGGGGTAAGTGAGAGTGCTCTTTGGGCAGGACCTGAAGGACTGTAATTGGCTAGAATCTATATTGGGATATATAAATATATGCAGATATTTGGGTAGAGTTTTCTTCTTTCATTTATAGTACGCGGGAATCACCTGAGTCGGAGATTTTCTTTCTTAAATCAATGATGGTTTATGATTCTGAGCGTTAGATTAAGTAGAGGCCCTTTTTCGCTAATGGCGTCAGATTCAATTGAACGTTGTTCGATAGTAGGGAGGGCTACATTTGCTAACACTGTAGGTTAATTTGTAACTAGTGCCTAACGAAAACCGGTTTGTGGATTTCCATAATACTAAATAGTATAGTAGTTTAATAGTAATTTATGTCCTTTTTTTTTCCAGCTGGTGTTCTATGGATGTAGTAGACTTTTGTCTTTTCTGTATTGTTTATATATTAGTATCAATGTTGTTATCCTTAACCATTATTATCCTTACATTTTTCTCTAGTAGTTAAATTGAATAAAACCTTGGAAATAGAAATTACGGTTTAAATCTTTTAGATATACATCGTAACTAAAGATCGGAAGATATCTATTGTATAGTCATTTATACCAATTTTCTATTCCTTTTGCTTTATTTTTAATATAAATACTGTGATAATATATATACAACACTATGCTTAAGTGTATGTTCTATAACCGGTGATAGTCCACAAGAATATAGATAATGGCATGTAATGAGTTCGGTTACTCTTAGCATGAGCTATTTGTTATTTTTCTGGCTATAACATCGCATTTTATGAACTTCGTACAACCAGAAAATCTACAGGACTAGTGGTTAGTGTAATATTTGTTAGAATGATGAAAGGATGTTGAAACGACTCTGGTGGAGAATCCTAAGGGTATCCTGCACCATGGCCATAGAATGAACCCATAAGTGCCAATTTGCCGTGTAATTTGTCAACGTACTGCCAAACCATTCCTCAGAGTGAAATGATATCAGATTACAACAATGGAGTGTTAGGGTGGAATGTCCCCAGTCACAGATAAAAGGACTTACATAAACTACAGATTAATGTTAACCAAATTCATTGTCCGGCTGAGTTAAAAAAAAGGCGATGAGACTAAATGAACTTAAATAGAATATAATAATATAACATTCTAAGTAAGCAAAGACTAATTGAGAGGGAGAGAAAGGTAGAAAAGGTAGTAGAGGATAAACGATTTAAGCAGCGAACTTGCGAGTCCATTCTCGGGCAGTCTCTTCATATTTTTCCCGGTCGTTCTTATAAAGTTTAGCAATATCAGGGACCAAAGGATCGTCAGGATTAGGATCGGTCAGAAGAGAGCAAATAGAAAGAAGGACTTTAGAGATAGTCAGGGCTGGAGACCACTGGTCACGCAAGATATCGAGACAGATGCTGCCATTACTACTGATGTTTGGGTGAAAAATCTTAGTAGTAAAGCTAACTTTAGGAGGTTTGAAAGGATAGTCAGAAGGGAAAAATATCGACAAGAAGAACACGCCGGAGGCATACGGACTGTCGGCAGGCCCCATGATGGTGGCTTGCCAATGAGTGATATCGTCACCCACAGGGCCGGCACTGCATGAAGTAGGTGGATCAATACCGAAGTCGGCTAATTCTTTTTTGATGCGCTTAACAGACATTGTGATGTGATATAAAGTGGCTTACTTATCAGGATAGACGGTGAATTTAAGAATGTGAAAGAATTCCCTACCAGACGGAGTCTTTCTATAGTGCCTTGGATTCCAAACGGTTGCCATGCCAACACATTTTTCCTTATATCACCCATTGGGACTACCTTGCCGGCCGGGGGATCTCGTGAGTGCTAGAAGAGTGTAGAACAATACCAGCGGAGAACAAGTAGATTAAAAAAAAAAAACAGAAACAAAAGAAATAATTACATGTAGAGCAGAGTAAATATAACTACATATTAGTTTATATAATTTTCCGATGTAAACCCAAATCAGGATGTTAGAGAAAGAAATAAGTCGTTGCAGTTTCCATCGTTTTTCATTGATTGTTTCGTTGGTTCCTATGCTATAGAGGAAATCTTAGGCAGTAGGCAACTAAGTACCTAGAAGAGAAAAAAAAAACAAGGAGATCGATACAACTTTCTTTTAGTCAAGCATATCATTATCACTGTCTGAATCCACGTCATCAATTTCTCCAGCCAGTTCACGATCCCGCTCAAATGCCTCCTGGGCTAGTTTTAACTCATTTCGGTGTTCATTGGTGTGATATCGCATGGCTTTGACGCATTCGTCATGCAGCGCCCCACAAAAAGCGATACGTTCATTAAACGCTAATTGCGGCTCATACGTGGCACATACATCCAATACCTCATTCGACTGCATGTACCCTTCATCGTGATTCAAAGTTGCTTCGATAACCCCGTCTCGAATCGCTTTAGCTACCATGTACTCGGCACTTGCTTCGTTGTCCAGTTTCAAACGAATGCATATGTCTCGCAGCGAGATCCGAGAGTAAGTCAAGCTCATAGACCGAATGCCAGTTTTTATAACGTTTTGACGCAAGCGAAGAATCAATGTATAATTTCCATCCCGCATAAAGGTGGTCTTATGAGCCGCTAAGGCCCGTGAGAAGAGTTGAAGGTCACCTACCCGTACCGCCTGTGCAACCTCCAAGTAGGGCTGAAGAACTACTTCGAATTCTGGCTGTCTAAACAGAGAAAAATCAGGAATATCTCCTAATAAAAGCTCGATAATAGTTGATAACTTATGAGCAGCTTGGAGGAAGCCAACAGAGTAAGAAGTATGGGGGCATTTACGAATCGCACTAGTCACATTTTCGTGAGCAGCAGAGTAATCTAACTGAATCGCTCGGATACGGCCAACGTAGTAGAAATACCGACAAGCTAAAGCATTACCGGCTTCTGAGGGAAACTCGGTTTTCGAAACCAAAGCATCGGCTTGACCAACATCATGTCGACTTAAATATAGTCTAAGTTGAAGAATTATCAAAGAAGCTTGAGTTTCAGAGTCGTGACGCAAAGTAGCAGTTCTTAATGCTGCCTGGAGAACAGGAGCTAAAGCAGATTGAGCCTCGGGGCCTTGGAACTCGGCAAACCGAGCAATGTAAAACCATAGTTTAGCACTAATGAAATCAGTCGCTCGGCGATGAGATTCTCGCAGTTTAGAAACAGCAGAAGTCGCCACTTTCTCTGCAGCAGCCATGTCTTTTTGATCCATCAAAAAGACCAGCACCAACAAGTGGATATAAAGATCGATTTCGGGCTGAGGAGCAGTTTTCTCGTCTCCAGTTGCTTCTTGAGCACCCAGTACCTGAACAAGCACATTATCAGCAGAATATAATGGCTCCACTACAGCCACCAAAGCTGCAGTGGTTAATTGACGCCTAAGAGCCGGGAAGGCTCGTAGAACCCTGTGGGCAAACCGATGGTCCAGTGCAGTGGCGGCCTTTTGCAAAACTTGGAAGTTTCTCCGAATGTCTAGGTTAATAACGTAAAATATACACAAAGAAAGTCTCTAATTAACGTACCTTGAGCAACAATCTCGGTTGTGACTGCTGGTGTATCGACCGTCATTTTATGATGAATAATAATAGGTAAAACCAGTTGGTGTATAAGGAGGAGGTGGAAGGTCAGGGAGTCGGCCGGGTAATTACTATTATCGTTATTCCTGAGTACTGTAGTAAACAGATTACACACGACCAGACCATAAATACGATATATACAGACAGTTCAGTTACAGAATTAATCGAAAATTAAAGGTTTAGTTCATACGACAGACTATTAAATGATGGCCACACATCTGTCGGCCCTTACAGAAGCAGCTGTCTCTATGACCACAGCCGAGTTTGCGAAAGCTGGCAAGTATACGCGCGCCGTGTTGAAGAATCGTCAGATCACAGACCTGCTGAGAGACGCTTCAGAACAGGAATCTCGACAATACGTACGCATCGGATCAGGACCGGATGCTGAAGCCTCGCTGGCCAATCCTGACATGTTCCGGGTGAGTCCTACGGCGCGACCTGAACAGCTGTGTGATCAGGCCGAAGAACTTCTTCAACAATATCCCGACCCTAACGCACAAGCGCGCTTGGTGCAAATTAGACACCTTTTAGATGACACAGATCCAAGGATGGAACAGTTGGATCGAGAAATTGCTGCTGAAGAAGAAGCAATAGCCAAACTACAGGCTAATTTGCCTAGCCTGTCCCACCAAACGTGACTCCAAGTGGCTTAAGGAGTGGTTGGCTGGTTCTTTTTCTTCATTTTGGTAGTAGATAATGACAAATGAAGGAAAAAAAAACATTAATAGGGATTTGGTATAGATATAATCATGCACATATATGCCAGTTAATGGTAGGTATAAAAGATCGTTCGAAGAAGTAAGTAGCCGCTCCCTATAATGGTTTGCGACGGCGTACAGACGTATCTACTTTCTCAGGTATCAAAGTGTTTGGTTCAGACATTAAAGATACACTTCTGAGAACCTTCTTACTTTCTTTACGAGTCCTTTCAGCTTGTGCAGCTTGCTTGATTCGTAGTAAGTAACCACCGTACACTCCAACCTCAGCAATTAGCACCACCAACCCACCACTCATAGCCAGTAGTAATCTTTGACCAGTAGGCCAATATTGACACCATCGCCATATCGCATATGCTACCGAAACGACCGATATAATGACATTCACAATAGTCGCTAATTCTTGTTTAACTTCACGAAACTCCTGTTGTGAATTGCTTGATTCCTGATTTAGTTTAATAGACGACATTTCTTGAAACTCCTTTTCCTGTAACTGAGCTCGCAGTCTCTCCATTCGAGCTACATGTTCCGGGTTAATGGTTTTAGTTGGTTTCTCGATATATACACCAGATCCTCGGACTGCTTTGTGAAGAGGCACTTGCCGATTTCGGCAAATCTCTACTAATTCCTTGTGATCTATCCATTTTATATCGTTTGATTTATCTAACAATTCCCTGATTCTATCTGTGACTATCAGTTTTACCATTTGCTCAATCACTTTGTGTAAATGTGTATGTATATAGTGAACCAAAGGTCCCAAAAAAGCAAAAGCTCGTTTCCTTGGATTGTATTTATTATATACGAAGGTATTTGATCATCATAGGTAATAATATATTCATTTCATTCATAATAATAAGACACAATAGAAATATAGATATCATCTTCAATTTATTTGCTTTCAATTATAAAAAGAAAAAGTTAGTGTTTTCTCTTTTTAAAGTGCAGTGGCCGCAATAAAGCCCATCATACTGTCGAACCGTTCGGCAATCAGCCCTACAGAGCTTTTCACTAACTCATTACACAATTTCTCTCCATCCTTGTGTTCTTCCATTGCACGCAGACCGGCAGTAGTCAGCTTCCATAAATAACCCCCTTTCTCCACTACAACTGTTGCACTTCGAGGTCCACGTCCGAAAAAAGATATTTCTCCACATGATGTCCCTGCAAGAATACATTCTGTAACTCGGTGTCCATTTTCGAACTCATATTCAACGCGTAAGATTCCAGATTCAAGAATATATATGGCTTCAGAAGGATCTCCGGCCCTGTATAATACTTCACCTTCCAGAATCTGCTCTCGTTCAAAAAACGTTGCAATCTCTGACCAAACATCATGACCGCATTTAGTCACCTCTGAAAACGTCTTCATCAATAAAGGTTCTGGTTGTTTTAGCTTGTTTTTGGCCACAGTCTTAACACTTTTACTCACATCTTCCGTAACAGCACTAGTAGCAGCTTGTTGAAGTTGCTGGACTCGGGGAGAAGAGGAGTAATTGTCAAAGTTCTGCCAAATATTGGCTCCCAGGCGACCTGAGGGACTAATAAGACTTTTATTGACATCAAATCCAGCCAAATTTGCAATATCTGTATATCCCTCATAGTATTTTCGTGATTCACCTGTTCCAGAGCGGGGACGGGGTTGCTGGACGCTCTCGGAGTTATCGTGATTTTCTTTCAGACCTTGTTGAATTTTCCGACCAATGAAGTCTTGATGTTGGTAGAAAACTTTCAGAAGTTCGTTTTCAGCATACTCTAATGCAGAATTAAGATCTTCACAAAATACGATCCCATTTCCATGGACCTTAAAAGCGCCTTCGCCGTCGATACTTGCCTCATTCAATAAACCAACCGCCCCTAAACTCTTAGAAATATCACCATCAGGCGATAGACCACTGAGAACAAAAATTATATCTTTGCTTTGCAGTAACCGTTGGACTCGAGTGAAAGCTTCGGAAGCAGAAAAGTCAATTCCTGATACTGATCGCATATCCACAATCAGATACCGAATAGCAGATTCCCAGAACTTATGGTCTTCTAATAGACTTCGAACTTCATTTTCGAATCCCACCACTGTACCAAAGAAAAGGAAACCGGAGAGTTTAATTACATAGATTTGACGACCAGCAGTTCGCAAGTAGTGACGCTGAGCTGCACTTCGCCTGACAGTAGAATGCAATTCTAAACCATTATAGCAGGCTCTAATAGCAGATCTTCGCGATGCTTTCACCACAAAAGATACACAGGCCAATATGATCCCCACGAGAATTCCATACACAAAATCCAGCATCCCCATAACCAGAATAATAGCGACGATGGTGAAATACTCAAATTTGCTAACCCTTCCTCGAGTATCAACTAATGCTTCTTGTAACAACTCGATACCTAACAAATAAATAAGAGCCCCCACCACCATTATCGGAATGATTTCAATCACTCTGCTACCTAAACACATGACACCGGCAGTACCGAAGGCCAATAATACTCCGTGAGCACGAGTATTTGCCCCACTTTTAATGAAAAGCACACTGTTCGTATAGACCAGATAATTTTGTATACTGCCAATAAGGCCAGATAAGGCGTTGGAAACGCCATGGGCTAGAAGCTCACGATCCACGTCTATATTATCTTCCCCTATAGATACTGCTAAAGCAGGTACATTTATAGGGACATGAAGAATACCAAAAAATGTTAAGGCAAACATTGCAGGAATGGTGTCTATAATTGCATCCCAGTTAACTGCTTTAAAGTCATACAGACGATAAAATGCATACCATGGTTCACGGTTACTTCCCGGAACACTAAATACCCATCCAGCCTCTCGAGCTTTCTCCAAGGTCAAAGATGGTGTGACAGCGATTACAAGATGAAAGAGAAAGAAGACTAAAATAAAGTAACCCGGCACCAATAGTGGATTATGGATACGACGCTCCAAAAAGATCAGAAACAGCGCTAAACATAACGGAATTGTCCACATTGCAACTGTCTCAGGGGACTGAAAAAGTCTAAAGAGAGTATCTAAGTTATACACAATGCTTCCCTCTAGACGCGAAGAGACTTCCACGCCGGTAGCCACTAGGAAATATCCAACTCCACCAATACATCCTACAAGAATATGACGAGGAAAGAACCCAACAAGAAACCCTAGCTTGGCATAGCCAAGAAGAAAAAATACCATACCGGTGACAATAGAACTGAAAGCGTAGGCAGTGATAGTAGTTGCAATGACTTCGTGAGCCTTATCAGCCCCAATTCGATTCATGATAGAAAATGCCATAGAATGGAAGAAAGGAACGACCTCAATCATCTCAGAACCAATACCAGCCTTGAATGCACTACCTCCCAGGGAATATACCAGTTGTGAGACTATGCAACTAACGTAGAACATAGACAAGCCAGCAGGACCGAGGTCGGAGAAGATATCAACAGCGAGAGGAAACAATATCATTCCGTAGGAAAGACCATCGAGAATATTTAATAACAACCCTAAAAGAACAGAAGAGACCATAACAACACCAGTGATAGCAATATTTTGAGGAGAACCCGACAATTCTTGACCGGCCTTCGCCTCACCAGCACCATGTATCCAATCCAGAGCCTTCTGGAAGTCTTTCTTAACTCTTGATTTTCCATTTGAGATTAGAGGGGTGATTTCAGTACTATATTGATGATCAACATTGTCGGTCATTGAAGCTTGCTCAGAAGGTATAGTGGCATAACCAGGGCTAGAAGATGGAGGTTCCTGATGAGGAGAAATGGAAGGAATCAAAGTATCTGGACTAGTCTCAGAGTCCTTTAACATATTGGATATCCCGCTTTCTTGAGGGAATTGAGGATTAACGGTGCTAGGGCTGTCTATAACAAAGGAATCAGCATCGCTATCAGCAACGTCCAACTTAGCCAGTTCCACAGTCTGCGCCCTAACATCAGATGATGAGGTTGGCTGAATGACATGAGAGCCTACTGAAGATGACAAGCCTTCTAGCCCAGTGATAGGATTTCTCACCGATGTAGAATAAGCCAACGATACTCTACGGTGGACTCTGCGCGAAGACTCGGCCGGAAGATCCATAGTATCAAAGGGATTAGTGGACAGATAAGATTAGGAAGGAGAAAGGTAAGGAAAATAAGTTGAAGAAAAATCAAATCTCAGTATTTCAAGAACAAAATAGAGCACTGGTTTACAAAGAATAATGAAAAGATAGGTGAAAAATAGAGAGAAAGTCCTCAAATGAGTTGTTCCGGATCAGAAAGTTAATTGGGACGAAATCTGGGGGTTAGATTGGTCGATCCACTTATTGCCGGCGGGCACTATTGGATGATATCAGATGGAAGGTTGTCGTCTTATCAGTAATTTAAATGAGCTGAGAAAAAATAAAAGAAAAAGAACGATTGTTTCTTTCGAAGTAAATGCCTCAATTAGCTGGTAAATATCAGCTCTAGTTACTGTATATTCTGAAAGAAAAAAATAAGACATTCAATTTTTATTACTGTTAAGAGTTCCTATATTCCAGAATTTTGAAAAGCATTAAATACTAACTTCTTTCCTCTTAAAAGTCCATACAGCAGATAGTCAATGAACGTATATTCATCTAAATTGCTTTTCAATTGGTTCATTGGTTGGAAGGTGGCATATGTAGATTAGTTGTAGGGGTATTATTGTTCATTTCAGATGCTCCATTAGACTCGGGGGTTTCTGGTAAGGAATTCTGGTGAGTTAGCTGTAGAATAGTGATACGGGAGTTTTGAGGTACCTGGTTCGAGATATTCGTGGTTTGAGTGTCGATCCCATTAAGCTTTGGGGATTCTTTTGCTGTGTCACTTAATCCAGAAGTTGAAGCTACTTCAGGTTTATACGGCATATTGCTGACGGATGGAGCCTCGTACCGACAATCCCTGCTAGTATTATCGTAAGTTCTCGGAGTCTCAGCAGAAATGGCATAGCCAATAGTAGAGTGTGTGGGGTTTAAATTTGACACTGGAGGTAGAGGAAGAGTAGGAGTAGCGGTAAGTACATTGGCAGTGTTCATACTGTTAGGTAATTCTGGTTGCATTAACGGTTGATAGTAACCAGAGAGGATTGGTGTATGGTTTTGAGCTGCAAAAGCATCACCTGTGGGTTGAGAAGCTGTTGGTGGTGCATATTGCTGTTGACTGTAAGTAGGTTGAGTCACGTTAATACTGCTATGAGCAGGATGCTGGGTAATAGGCGAGGCAGTTAGTTGCTGGTTTGCTAGTCGTTCCTTCTCACGTCGCTTCTCCGCAGCCCGGAGTCTTTGACGTTCTCTGCGCCGTTCAATTTTCTCTCGTTCACGTTGCTGTTTTCTCTCTTCTTCCAATCGAGCTGCTTCTTCAGCTAGCCGTTTCTCTTCCGCTATTCTAGCTTCCTCAGCCGCTTTTTCTTCCAATTTTCTTTGCTCTTCCTGAGCTAAATCATCCAGAATTTTCTGTTGTTCCTCTGGACTTAAAGCCATGTACTTTTTACAACTCTCGCAATAATAATCATAGGGCCGATCGGCTTCACGAGCTGTCATTATCACAGCTTTTTCCGCCTCAGGAATGCATCTCATGTGTTCCCAAACATCGCAGCGTTCGCAGCATATACTCAGCTCTCCATCATCATAGTTTCGCCCATATTTGCCACATGAACAGTCAAATATCCAACTTCGAGAACTGGAAATAGAGAATATGATATTTTCAGCCTTCTCACGAGCAGCCCTACGAGCTCTTTGTGGACGAACGGGACCAGGAGCCTCCGGCTCTATGCTTGCTCTATCATTATTATGAGCTGACGACGCTCGCTGGTGCTTTAGCAGACGAATCTGCCTTTCTTCTAATCGTACAGCACGAGCTTCACGATATTTCTCCAATTCTATTTGACGAAGCCGTTCCTCTTCCGCGGCACGTTTAGCCTTAATAGCTTCTAATCTGGACTGGGCGGCTTCTTTCAGCCGTCGACGTTCTTCCTCCTCTCTTTGTTGCCTTTGCTCAACTCGAGAAGACCGCTTGCGATTTTGGATTAGTATTTCTTGCTGTCGAAGTTTTTCGCGGGCCTGTTGAGCTTTTTCTCTTTTACGTTCTGCTTCTTCAATAACTGGCATAACCCGTTCGGAAATAAATTCATACATAGCCTTTTCATCGGGGTGTTTTGATTTCTTAAGTTTAGACAAGAAATCTTGCCAGTCCTGGAATGAAATGCAAACAACTTCCCATGATGGATCAAACACCGCAGCGAGGTCCAATAGAGAAGAATCTTCATATGGATCTGAGTCATCGAAGTCCTCTTCATCTTTCACCACCCGCGAAGTGCGGCGAGTCGATCTTTGCCGCTTCGAAGGTCGATCAGACTGAGCTTTAGCTTTGTAAGGCCTTTCTGGATACACGACTGAAAACTTATACAAACGATTATCGTCCAAAAGAATGTACGATGCTCCTGACCGGTCCCAGCCCACGGGATCCATTCTCCACTCGATCTGTGAAGATTCATCGCCAGCGTCTTCCACCAGACTACGAAACCTTTCCGGGGAATTGAAATGAGCCTCAGCTAAAGCGTACAGAATCTTGGATTTGGCAATGGCGTCTATTTCAGAGACTGATAAGTGCACAGGAGAAGATGGAGAAGACTCAGAATCTGAGCGTGCGCTAGTAGAATCTGGATCAGGTGGTCTTTCCAAAAGGGAGATCAGGTCAGGACGTTTGGAATTGATGGTACGGTAGGTAATATGGTCAAGAGAATCGGGAGTTACAGCAACGGCTAGATTTCGCAATAATCCCGTTTGAATACGAGCTACAAGATCAAAAGAAGCTCTATCTAGCAAAGCATCCTCGAGATCCTCGACTTCTATATCTTCCTTAATTCGGACAACTGAGCGAAACAAAAATAACCACTCAAACAAAGCGGCAAATTCCCAGGTATTCCGCAATGCAGCAAGAGCAGCATCTAAATCCTTTATTTCCGAGGAGGGGTGTGCAGAAGGCATATCCACAATGTAGAACTGGTAGGAGAGCGATTAGGACAGAAAGTTAGGACGAGGCAGTGACAGAACCCGAGAAAACAAAGCACGGTAAAATGCGCTTATAGTTTTAAAGATATTTAATTTTCAGTCTTAGGAAAAATTAGACGGATGATTGTTTCAAATTATTAATCCAATGAACCCCATAAAATGGTGTTAATTCTAATCCCAGAGTGAAAATTACCGACAACTTATTGGTGGTCTTTAGGAAACAATGGATAGCAAGGTAGAGGGAGAAAGTAAGATTGGGAGAGAGAGGAAATATGAATAAGGAGAGAAGAGAGGGAGGACAAAGAGGACTAGGGATCAGGTAGTAATGCCAAAAGAGCTTTGGAAGGCACAAAAGTTGATATATGACGGGTGTTTTTACCGTAATTGCCTGATTGAGCAGCTAACATTGACTCAGAAGTATTTGTTGATGGTCCAGTTCCAGAGGTGTGGAAGAGCCGTGGAAGCTGTGCCGGTTGTGAGGAAGAAGAATCTCGTAACGGCAAACTCCAGTCTTCAGGAGGATCAGGCAAGACTGGTAAAATAGGAATATTCAAATCAATCAAAGATAAAGGCCGATTACTTGACTTCGACTGTGTTGACTGTGTTGAAGTACTAATAGTCAGCGCCCGATTTTGAAGATGTGATTTCCGTTGAGGAGCAGTAATTACAATATCGTCTTCTTCCTCATTGTCCTGCAAGGCTTGTATGGAGTCCCAAGAAGTAGCTTTATGCTGTGAATCTGACCGAGTAGTTAGAGATATCTGATGTTGGAGGTACTGGAGAGCCCGACTGATGCCATCCTGGGCTACATCATCATTGTTCTCCAGATTATTCTTCGAAAATCGAGACCGCTTGTACCGCGACCGGACGGGGGTTCCATATATCACCGTCATTAATGCTTAATGGAGAACTATTACTAGGATTATGATTCGAGCTATTCGGCAGCAGAAGGAATATGTCCATACCATCTATTGGGATACAGCCAATTTCGGTGGAGAATAGTAGCTACAGCATAATAGAAAACTCATCTGTATGCCAGACAATACTCTAAAACTACTTCTTTGTACTGCCACTATTTAACTGGATGCATTTAAAATCTTTAACTGTGAAATATTAATATTTATCCTCTAGATGGAATATGGGATAAAATGGACCGCTGATCAATCTATCTCTCAAAACTATTAGGTTTCATATACTTTGGAACCTTATATTTAATGTCTCTACGACAACTTATACTTTCTGTCACCAAACTACAGAACAAGCCAATCTGCTTTTATAATTCTCACCTGATACGTGACAAGAGATTTGTTAATCCTTTACCAATGATATCGCTGTATCTATATAATGCTTTTTTTTGAGCTTTTTTCTTGGAGTCCGACACTACCGGCGAAACTGCGGGGAACTCTATTTTTCACTCCCAATATATATTAGTAAGTTCCCGGGGTACGAGGAACTTAACTTTCACACTACTTTAGAGTCATACTCTGATTGTTTCAGGGTGCTAGCTATAAACCACGTAAACTGTGACATAGATACATTTGATATGACACTAAATCAACCTAAAGATTTATCGCATCATTTATCCAAGGAGGTAGTGGGAAGAAATCCCTCTAATCTTAAGGAGCTCTTCAAATATTTCGGTGATGCGTCGAAGATTTCCCTCGGAGGTGGGCTGCCTACCCCGGAATACTTCCCATATGAAGAAGTCAGTGTTATAGCGTCAGATCCTACAGCAAATTCGTCTTTGGAGTTTTCCATTGCCAAATATGAGCAGAAAGACGCAAAATTTGAGGATATCTTGCTGCGGGAATCTCTCCAGTATGGACATTCTCAGGGTATCCCTGCTCTAACCAACTATTTGCGGGAACATACTCAACTGGTTCACTCACCACCTTATGCTGACTGGCAATGTATTTGCACGGTTGGATCGACCCATTCTTTGGAGTCGTCTCTGCGGCTGCTCACCAATCCTGGCGATACCATTCTTGCTGAAGAGTTCTCCTTTTCTTCGGCTACCGAAACGATGAGAGGCCAGCAACTAAAGATTGTATCGATGCCTATGGATCTAGAGGGTGTATTGCCAGACGAACTGGACTCTCTCTTAGCCAACTGGGACCAAGGTGTGTGCGGTAAAGCCGGACTCGCCCGTCCCAGAGTAATGTATCTCATCCCCACTGGCCAGAACCCTACCGGATCGACATTGTCAGAGGAACGCCGCCGTAAGGTTTATGCTATTTGCCAAAAGTACGACATCATCATTCTGGAGGACGAGCCTTACTATTTTTTGCAAATGGAGCCTTTCGATCCGAATCACTTAACAGCCCCGGGCGTCCCGCCAGAAGTGGCTTCCAACCCTAATCGATATGAAGAGTTTTTGCACAAGCTTGTTCCTTCGTTCCTGCACTTAGATGTGGACGGAAGGGTTCTCCGTTTAGATACCTTTTCGAAAGTGCTGGCTCCAGGAACCCGTTTAGGGTGGATTACATGCCAGCCCACTTTTGCAGAGCGCTTGATCCGTCAACATGAGGTATCTGTCCAAACTCCAGCTGGGTTTAGTCAATCTCTAGTGTATGGACTGCTTATCCGCTGGGGCCAGAAGGGATTCTTGGACTGGCTGATTCGTCTTCGGTATGAGTATACTGCTCGCCGGGACATCGCTTTGGATGCTATTACTAAAGAGTTAGATCATTCAGTCGTATCGAATATTGCCCCCAGTGCAGGAATGTTTTTCTGGGTAAAGATTGATGCAACCAAGCACCCCAAGTTCGCTGAACTGGGGGGAAAAGGCGTCGAAGATGCCCTTTTCGAGCAAGCCCTCGAACAGGGCCTAGTTATTGTGCCCGGTAGATGGTTTCTAAGTGCTTCTCCTGGAACAGGGTTTGAACCTGATAACTCAGCAGCTTATTTCCGGGGTAACTTCGCGTCTGTACCGGAAGAGGCTCTGCGAACAGGAATTAAACGGTTTGGGGCTGTCATTAGAAAGGAGTTCCAATTGAACTGCATTTGATAGATCTTATAGTTACTCTATGAAAATATAATATACCATTAATTAATTCACCTGAGAGTCACAATTTTGTCCCCCTAAAATTCTGGTATGTAACATCTCATACTTCACCCTATGTCACATGTTGATCACAAGCCCTTCTGCGGCTTAACTTTATAACTTACATTCCCTGTGAATCAAAACTCCACCCTCGACTACACACCGTATTATACAGCAAACATTGTTACACAAAGAAGATAAAAAATAGACTGGATCTATTAGATTTTGCTCTGATTTAGCTCGAGTTTATTATAGGCTTGGTGGGATACTGATATAATTCCAACTACACTCTCCTCTACTCTGTAAACTTCCTATTTACCTTTCCTACTTTAAGGCTGTGTGTGCTTGGTTCCTACTGGTGCCCCAAACACTGATCTTCCTCCATGGGTGACCCACTGGTGGTTTCTAGCAGCCTTGAACGCCACCATACAGGGCGTAGGCACTCAATAGGAAAATGGCATTTCACGCAAAGCGTGGGGTCTGGCTCCATGGGCAAAGTCAAGCTCGCTGTTCACTCCGTTACGGGGGAACAATGCGCCGTCAAAATTGTGCCCCGAGCGTCTTCTAAAAGCCAAGGAAGAGGCTCTGATAAAGAGAAAACTAGCAAAGATCTAAGAACTATGCGGGAAGCCGCTATCTCGTCTTTGCTCTACCATCCTTATATTTGTAATATGCGTCAACTGTTCTTAATGAGCAACCATTACTACATGGTATTCGAATACATAGACGGTGGTCAGATGCTGGATTATATTCTGGCCCATGGTCGGTTGAAGGAAAAACAGGCTCGTCGGTTTGCTCGCCAGATTGCATCTGCTATCAATTACTGTCATCGCAACTCAGTGGTTCACCGTGATTTAAAGATCGAAAACATTTTAATTTCCGCTTCTGGCGACATAAAGATAATTGATTTTGGTCTGGCCAACCTTTACTCTCCTACGAAGTTACTAGACACTTTCTGTGGTTCTTTATATTTTGCTGCCCCTGAACTA
The DNA here is from genome assembly GCA_030574535.1 of Tortispora starmeri. Taxonomy (NCBI): domain Eukaryota; kingdom Fungi; phylum Ascomycota; class Trigonopsidomycetes; order Trigonopsidales; family Trigonopsidaceae; genus Tortispora; species Tortispora starmeri. The sequence continues at coordinate 57,127 of JAJMFD010000036.1, read as the reverse complement.
TTGAATGCTCGCCAATATGTTGGGCCGGAAGTTGATATATGGTCCTTTGGCGTGGTTTTGTACGTGTTGGTCTGTGGGAAAGTCCCTTTTGATGATCAAAGCATGTCTGTTCTACGCGCTAAAATTAGAGCCGGCAAAGTTGAGTATCCCTCTTGGTTATCGGCTAGTTGTCGCGCCTTACTTTCCAGCATGCTGGTAGTAGACCCCAAGAAACGGATCAGTATGGACGCCATCCTCACTCATCCCTGGATCGAAAAAGGATACGAGGCTCCTGTAGAGACATTCTTGCCAAATCGTACTCCCTTGACACTGCCTTTAGATCTGGACGTGATTCGTGCCATGTCTGAGTTTGAGTTCGGCCCGGCCGAAAAAATCGAAGCTGATCTCACAGCTATTCTTTCCTCTCCAGAATACCAAGAAGCCTGTGAACATTGGTACATCCAAGCTGAAAAGGAGAGAGAAGCTAAGGCTCAAATGGCTCTACCGAATCGCAAATGGCGCTTCCCCTTCTTTAACCGCCCGGACACCAGACGTCGTTCTTTCGAACCTGAAAATCTCTCCAATGCTCCAGGATCCATTCCTCCGCCTCCTGATCTATTTGAAATGTCTATAGATCGTCGAAATAGTGTTCCGAGTGCATTTTTGAGTCAAAAAATGCACAACTTGTCCTTAGCTCCTATAATGGATATGCCAGAGGTCGGTAATGAGACTCTAACTAATAAGCCTGCTCAATCAGATCAGACTAATCCTGAACCGACTTCTAGATTTCCCTTGAATATCAGCCTCGGAAACAGCCATCGAAGGACAGAATCTGGTGATCGTTCTCCATTTTCAGCATCAGCAGCCCCACGGTCTCCCGATACTAAGCGATCTAATCAACCCAACAGCTTCTTGGATCCTACAGGAGCATACGATCCTTTAATTTCCCTGTACTTTCTGGTCCGGGAACGGCAGGCTCGATTAGATAATGCTCAGATGCTTCAATCTGATACATTGGCAAATAATGCTAATCAAACAGAGTACTAAGTGGTTTCTTCTTTATTCTTGCATATATCTCTACATCCACGCAAAATCATTCCTTCCTTATCCTCGACATTTCCCAATTGGACGTTTGCTCCCAACCCCACTCGCTTCATTCACTTACTCATTCTGTCTGCTTGCTCTTTCCCAAGCTCCTCCCAAACAGCTGGCGGATTCAGTTGTAGTTTCCGCAGTTTTCCAATAATATGCTTCACAATCATCATCTTACCCCTCTTCAGCTGAAGGGAGTTAAAGATGCGGCTGAATCGATTTTAGATCATGATCTTGCCGAAACAATCCGGCTGGTCCTTCCTCCGCGGGTCCAGGTTCATTCATCTTGGACTTTAGTCTACTCAGTGGCCCAGGATGGGGTGCTATTAAGCACACTATACCGCAAAGCTGCTCCTACAGCGGAAATGCGCGCTCGAAACATTCGTCTGAGTTACATTTTGGCGGTCCAGGACCATGACGGAAACAAGTTTGGGGCCTATCTCAATGAACCACCCCAGATCTCCAGTCGATATATAGGTAATGCTGACTGCCTATTGTGGCGGTCGGATCCTTCCAATCATCTTAGAGTATATCCTTTTTCTGGTGCAAACACCTATATAATGCATTGTGATGCCGACGGCTTCTCAATTGGCGGAGGGGACTCTAGAGTCGGTCTATGGCTTAATAGCGATTTCTCTAAAGGCACATCCGATACTTGCTTGACTTTTGAAAATGACCCTTTATCTGCTTCTGGTACTAGATTTTCTGTCTACAACGTCGAGCTCTGGCAGATCGATCCGTTGTAGCTTTTCATGTCGTGTCTTTCTTACATACATACTCCTTAATTATCCCTGTCACGTCTACCATGAATTTGTAATTACTTCTCTAATAATATTCTAATTACTCTCTCTATCTTTTTTCTTTGCTTTATCGCTGTTATTTCTTTATCTGAGTAAGGTATTTGTACTCTTTCCCATTCCCTTTGTTTTAATTTTAGCTATAATCAGACATGTCTTTCTTTGGGTTCATGAAACGAAACGTTTTTTCCTGAACAGCTCCGGCTTGGATCGGTTTCAAGAAACGTAGTATTTCGCATTCGAGGTTTCGGTGCATATATCATTGGCGCATCCGCATTATCGACTTCTGGGTCGCTATTAGTAAGAAAAGCGCTCAAATCACCCATATCTCGTATCTCTTCAATGAACGCGGATCGAATCGGCTCAGAGGCGCTGTCCTTAGTCTCCGTGGTTTGAGAAGCGTGCGATACTATCAGGTCTCGCGAGGATATCAGGTTTTGAGATTCTTTTAATTGAGTTCTTAGCATCTCAACCTCTAATTCTAACCGGCTCACATCATTGCATCGCACCATGAATAGATCCACCGCATGCTGTCTACCGGTTCGATATTCGTGTATTTTTGCTTGTAATCCTCGAATAATTGTTTCTGAGAGCTCTTTTTCTTTCTCTTCAGAAATAATCGTGTTTACTCCGGATGTTTCTGACCTCAATCTTTCTCTCAATCCCTCCACTTGTTCGTATACTTTCGTTAATTGATTTTCCAAGCCTTGGTGTTTCTCCAGTGCCTCTTTTAATTCTTTCTCATAGTTCGCACTTTGACTCAGGGCAGCATCTCTCTCTTTTTTCACTGTCTGAAGATGGGCTAAATGAGTCTCGCAGGCCTGATTATGATTATGTAATGTAAACTCAGCTGCGTCTAACGTCGCCCGTTGATGGTTCAACGTTTTCTCCAGCTCAAGGTATTTCAAGTTCTCATTTCGACTTTTCTCTTCTAAATCTTGAACTTTTCTTTCTAGTTCTTGATTTCTGCAATTCAGCCGTCCAATTTCTTCCAATTGTTCATCTAGCAACTCTTGTGCCTGAGTGATGGCATTAATGGTTGGAGGAACAGATAGTCTGGGAGCATCTGGTTCTGATGATAGACTCGTCGGGTTTTGCGCTGGAGTACTAGTAGAGAGAAATTGGTTGTCACTGTATGAAGGATTACGTGTATATGGTGGCGGTGTAGTCATTCGGGGAAACGAAGTTGCCCGGAAACTCATATTATCATTTGTGGAGCTGCTAGCTGAAGGATTTCCGACAAGATTCTCATCAGCCTGAGAGCTGGATAATAATCTCTCACTACCAAATTGATCCTCACCACTTTCTAATAAAGCAGATATAAATTCATGGTATGGGTTTTCCGTCAATTCTGCATTTTCCGAACAGCTGGGTACCGTCAGAAATTCATTCTCCAAAGCCACTTCTCCAAATGCTTCCGAACAGTCTGTAACCATCGCTTGATCTGCGACTTGAGCAGGAATTGAAGTCTGGTCGCTGATTGCTGAATGGGGGTTTGTTCCCCTTGGAGTTGGAGAATGATTGTGAAATGCAGTATTCATTTGAATTTGCATTTGCATCCGTCTTTGTGTTTCCAATTGAGATAATGCCATAGTTTGTGCTTGGGCTAAAGTCAAATGTATACCTTGTGCTGACTTTGTGGTTGTTTGTGCACACTCTTCTGCTTGGGCTTGCATTTGAGTTTGGGCCTGAAGTCGCGCTTCTTCTAGCATTCGTGCTTGGGCTTGCGCTTCAGCCTGGGCTTGGGCCAGTTCTAAAGCCTGAGTGTGCGCGCATGCCCTAGATTGAGCTTCAGCTTGTACCATAGCCTGAGCATGAGCATGAGCTTCAGATTCAATTTGATCGTGAATGTGGTTAATCTGGTACTGAGAGATTGATCTTATTTTATCTTCAGCATACAGTTGCTCTGCATAATTGCTAATATCAGTATCAGGGGCACAAGTTTCTGCGCGAAGTATTGACTGTTCTCGTTCTTTATCTCTCCAATCATCCGATCCATCCTGGCAGCTAAAAGGCTCTTCAGCGCTACACTGTGAAACATTGTAAGCATCCATTGGATGTTCATCAGTGTGGATAAATTGGTTGCTAATATCTTTTTCATTTAACTCTTGAATCTCATTTTCTATATCCTGAATAGAAATCTGCTGAATATCTCTAGCAATATCTGATCGCTCGGGAGGGATTGATTCATTGACGGCTCCAATTTCAAAAATAGATTCAATGTCCGAATCAGACCGCGGTGGTGGCGGGTGCAAAGCTTGTTTAAGCTGAGTGTATTCAGTAGCAGACATTTTAGGGGGAAAATTAAATAAATCTTTGGAATTGACGGTCTGTTCATGCGTATGGTGATCATTGATGTTAGAACTATGGCGCTGTTGAACTGTGCGTGAAGGATCTATGGTCGGGCTCGGGGTTGGTTCGAAAAAAGCTGTTGTTGATAAGGCAGCATTCATAACAGTCATCTTTTGGGCTTGAAGAATCTCCATGGGTGTCATGATCAATTTTTCGGAGTTTATAGGCGATGATTCATCGATAGGCCTTCCTAGGCGCATGGGCGAACCGCAATCAGAATCTTGGCATAGCTTGTCACGGGTTATTACAGAATCAGTAGGACTAGAGTCGCGAGAAATAGAAGACTTCTCTGTTTGGTGAGAGTTTGTAAAATTTAAGGAAAGTGCCAGTGTATCGTTTGCTATTGCCTCCAAGGTCTTCTGAATTGAATCTGGACTCGGTGAGTTATCACATATTGATGTACGATCCTCATCGAGGGAGTTGGCCGACAAGTAAACCTGATCATCTGCTGTACCGGTACCGCTGACTCTTATCTGGTCTGAGTTCAAATTTTTGGGGGGAATGGAATATCCAGGATGTTTACAGGATGGAGAGGAGTTTGAGGCAGAGCGGATATGCGTGTTATTATTAGTATTCCGGCGGGCAAACAACGAATGACCCATAACTGTGCTTTTTGGTTTTGATTTTGCATGAACATTATGTTCTTTTGAAGAAGTGCGTTTGACACCTTTAGGAGGGTTTGTGAGGGTATGATTCAACTCGGAAGAGAACCTAGCAATACGTGCACGATAGACATTAAACCCAGCTTGGGCCATTTGGGCGGGAGACGATGGATCCACATTAGAAGTCGATGAATTATTGCTTGAAGAAGCAGATCTAACAGGAGATGAATGGGTGTAAGAAATGGGGGTCTTCTTTCGAGGAGGAGACTGAGAAGGAGAAGGGACACCTAATTTAGCTAAAGACGCAGAGGTAGGAGCCATAAAATGAGGCACAGACCTCGGGCGTCTTTTAATTGGCAGAGAAGAAGGAGGATCAGACATCAAAGTATTCATACAAATTACTCAACAGAAGGGGAAATATATGTAGAGATGAATACAGGACTGAGTGCAGAAGAATAGATATGCATGTAGATCCCTCGGATGACAATATACCAAATTGGGAAATATACTTTTAAGATGAGCTGGATTGACCAATCAGAAATTAGAAATAGTGTAGACCACAAGACGTACATATCAAAAGTGAATCAGCCACTAAAAGTGGTACAGAGAAGAAAGACGGTGAAATTTTCTTAATAAGACCACGGATAAAGCCTTCCGAAACCAAAATGCTGTACAACCGGGAACTTGCCGAGGACTTCAACGTAGTACATTTTGAGTAGGCCTCGAGCGATTTTGTGCCAGGAAGGTAAGCCAGAAATATCATAAAGCATAGGAGAATGAGCGAAAAATGGACCTTTCTTGACAGTATTAATAAAGTATATAGCGTTGAAATAAAGATTGTCTTGTTTGTACTGGAGGACTAGGTCGGGAGTAGCCACTGTAGAAGGAGGGGGAATTTCAGAAGGATAAACAGTGCCATGAGGAGGATCATATTGTGCAGCACCTAATATATATATCAAGTGGAAATGGTCATCTAAACCCCAGACTCCATGGGAGCCGGCGGGTTCTAGACGATAATGAAGAATCAAAGATCGGACTAACGAATAGTATGTGGAAAAGACACTTAGTATCTCGGGACCGGTTAAGGAGTGGGATTGAAGAGTGACCAACGCTCCAAAAAAAGCCATAAAGCTCAGTTCATGACCAGTCCCATAATCCAGTCGTTGTGCTGAGCCTAGGCTGCCGACCAAATAGGCATTGAGTTCGGGAATCAAACTAGGATCGGTAGAATCAGGTAGCAAAGACCGTAGTTTATCGGGCCCAGAAGATTGTATGTAGGCATAAAACCCACGAAATGCAGGGTTTCCAAACCGGTGAGATCCTGGTTCTAGAGGGAATCGCTCAATATCAGCTTCAAGTGATGATATAAGATGAACTATAGGCAAAACAGTGGGTGGAGGCGCGGAAGGACAGGGTAATCCGGCAACAGCAGTGACTAAACGATCCAAAAACAGGGTCAATTGCTTATAAGTAGGAGAGGACTGAAATCTAGTTAAGTCAGCAGCAGTAGAAATGTGTTTGTGTAGAACTCCCGGTTCTATTACTTCAGCCATCTTTCATTGACCAGGGAAGAAGAATCCAAAAGTGTTGCATTTGTGCTTTTGTTCCTCACTTTGGGAATTAGACACAAACAACCACCAAATCGGGACCCTGCAGGATCCAGCAGGACCAGGACTTACTAGCTACTGAAACATTTCTGAAGATATTTTCCTCTGGTTTCGATTTTGTTTCAGTATGGGAAATTGCTGCTCAAGTTCAAATGAGCCAGAAGATGAAATCACTGAAAGATCAGCATTACTTGGTGATTCAGCGCCCACAGAGTACGGTCTAGCCCCGGATCCCGAACAGTCTCTGCGTCAACAGCAAGCTATGATGGCTATAGTGTCATCTATAGGCGATTCTATGGTAGATATCTCCAGTTTAGCGGTTTCTGATCGGAATTACGGAGTGGATATTGGTTCGGTGCGGTCTCGTATTACTGGCCAGAAAATAGAGATACCAACAGTAACCACCCGAGATTTAACACACGCAGAAAATACATTGGTGGACAAGTTCAGTAAACGAGCATGGACTGAGATTGCTGGGTTGGGTCAGATCGTGCCTTGCGGTCCATTAGTGGTTTCTTTAGGGTGAAATGCCAGAATAACAACTCCGTCATGAAAGAAATGCAGTAGTGCTAGTAGTATCATTAATAAATCTGAGAATGTAAGAAACCGAAGTAATAGCAGAACTAATAATAGTATCCTATGGCGTACATCGATTTAGTATTCGAGTTTTCTTTTGATTATCTACTACTGATTTACCATTACTTCTCCTTTAACTTCACCAATTTCTTATCTTCCTCTCCTTCCTTTCATTCTTTAGATCTCATTCTGTCTGATCGATTGAAATTAATGCTCCAATTACCATTATCTCCAGCACCACCGTTTCCTTTGTCCTCATGTCGCTCCCTTACATTTTCTTCTATAGATCCTTGTCTTCTCGGCTTCTCGGACGGATTGCTTGTGTGCATACAGGAATCCACTATTCGGTGGTGGATTCAATTGGATGAGCGTATTTCCTATATTCGTCTTATTACTCATGAATCTATTTCTTCGATTTATATCGCTGCTGCTAGATCGGTATATAGATGTTCTTTAACTGGAACAATTCTCGCTCAATACACTCTTCCCTTTACCCTCTCGGCTCTGTTCCCCTTTTCTCATACTCTGCTGGTTTATGGCTATAGTTCAAGTGTTTACTTTCTCAACTTATCCGATCTAACTCTTTTGGCTACATGGTCTGCTCAGTCGTGGGCGATACCTGCTCCGTTCTTTTCTAACTCTCTATTAGTCTTAGATTCAGCGGGTGACGCACAACAACTATCACTTACTAATGCAGGTGTTTCGGCACAATCCTGTAAATTCTCTTTTCGTCAGCCCAGTTACGGTAACCTGCTTCACGTTTCATCTTTTGGCCGTTTGTCTTGGTTTGCTTTATACGATACAGGCTACGCCATTTATGCCTGGTCGGATGACTCTATGCGATTACTCCATTCTGCTATTATACCTCCAGATACAGCAATATATTCTGGTCCTACAGCTGTAGCACTCACTCATCCGTTTAATGAAACTATACTAATAACTCTTGACTCCGATCTGAACCAGCCAAATCTGACTTCTCTTCCTAGCGAAACCTCTCCTGCCAGTTATGCCTTATCCGAAACCCGGTTAGTAAAATTTTCCTTCGATGGTACAACTCTTAGTCTTCGGTCTCTAGCAATTAATGCTTCAAATACTTGGCTTGAGCCTGGGCTCGAACAAATATCTCTACTATCTTCTACTGCCACTAACGCTTGTGCTGTAAATAATAGTGTTATATTGACCTCCTCATCTTCACTGGGACTATTTCCATCATACTTTGCTCTTTATCCTCCAAAGAGGTATCCCTTTACTCTTCCAGCTGAAGTATCTGTTGTTAGGTGTTTACTAGTCGGTCCTTCTCGCATTCCGGTAGTGTTCATTGGCTCGCATGCCGGACATTTATTCACAATGTCATCAGTTGGAGAGCTAAGTAAAGGGACTTCTATTTCAGCTTCATCTATATCAGAATTCATTTCTATTCCTTCGTCTGCTAGCAAGCGCATTGCCGGATTAGTCGCTGCTATATGTGCCGACGCTTCAATCGTTTTACTTGATTTTGATCAAGAAACTTCAATTGTATCTACCCTGTTTTCTATTCCAGGAAACGTTTCATCATTAGTTTCTTTGGCGGTTGTTCCTGATACTAGTATTATGGAGCTGACTTACTCATCTCATCAGAAACTGACCTGGGACCTCGATACCTCTTCCCTCACTGAAACTAATTCCACTGCACCATTTGTTATTTATTCAACAAAGACTCTTCCTGTTTTACCACCTTTACCTATTGCATTTGTCGACATTCAAGGTCGTCCAATAATGGTTATTGATATTCCTAAGCTGACGACCAGCAAAGACGTAGACTTGAAGAAGAAAATTATCTCTACTCTTTGTGGACCTATTTTGGAGAAGATTGGTTATTTTAATCTTTTAAGTCCGGATACTCCGGAAGTATTTCCTAACCTCACCCTTAATTCGACATTTGTTCTCACAGTGTTTCCCTCGGTGAAATCTGCTGAGGAGTGTTATAAGATCAGTTCAGAACAAACTCTCAAGCTCCTGTTAGGAACAGCAACTTTAGCAGGAAGTATATTAGCAACTAAAGACCAGGCCAACAAATTCTGTGAGGCACTAGTTACTTATGTGTCCCTCATGCCTGGTGCTATTATGCCAAGCACCAATCATTTGGTACGGTTTTGGATGAACTCCTCATTTCATTTACGTCATGTTAGTCGGGAAATACTAAGAATTATCATGGCTAAACTGCCAGAAGAAGCACTTGCAGCGCAGATAGAAACTCTGCGGCACGAAGTGAGTCTAGGTCCTATTACTGCCATTACTCGATTCGTCCTCATATCCTTGATGATTAATGAAGTGTTGCGCCGCAGGATCCAATCCATCACTCCTAATGACTCTTTGATTAAAACGATATCAGATTCTTTGAACACTTACTTGGATGGTAAAAATACTGAACAACTAAGAGTGGCTATCGAAGTGTTAAATGACCATGATCTCAATGTATGGACAGATAAGTTAGACACATACGAGATACTTGTGCGACTTTTGAAGGTATACGCGATGGAACTGATGAATGAGAATGACAGGAAGGAGACAAATTCCTTGCGACAACTAACCCGAAGCACTATATTAAGGGTAGCGCAAACTAATGTGCCGATGACCCTGGTAACATTAGTATCGGTAATTGAGGGGAATATTGAACAAAGTACCAGGGGGCCAGGTAAAGTGATTAATATTAAGAGTCATAAAAATGGAGAACCAGGGATAAATATGTTGCAGATTCAAATGGCAGCTGTGGAAATAGCGGTGATGTTGGTGCATAATCATCCTAAAGATGTGGAACCCCACCTGGCAGTAATTGTGCAAGGCTTGGCCAAAGCCATGGGGCCTGGAAATCAGGAGATCAGAGATGGGCTAATTGGGTGCATAGCCGCGTTTATTAGTGAGGCAATGCAGAACTATAAAATACTGGCATTTGATCGAGGAACTCAGCGGTTGGCAGTAGTCAGCGGGCCAGGACTAGTATTAGTCTATGAGATGCATACCGGAACCCAGTTGTGTGTACTGGAAGTAGAAGGCCATTCTGTGCGTTTGGAAGTATTGGCCTTTTCCTCGGACGGAAAACATCTAGCAGCAGTATCTGGAGTGGAATGGCAGCAGGTATACGTGTGGAAAATAACCTATGGGCTCTTATCTTTGTTGCAGAGTTTAAGCGGGGGGCATGGGTCCGATGACTCTCATCGATCTCATGTCTTACCCCGAATAACTGCACACTACGAGTATCAAACCGTTCCTGAACTGCTATGGGAATCTAACTCCAATCTTTCCGTGGTATCGGGTAGTGACCACATGTCCGTATCACTGTGAAATCAACTAAAAAATAGGAGGGGCCGGGTTCACGCACATTATATCTACGGTTTGATATCGTGAACAATATCCATGTATCCATTCAAGTATTCTCGTTTTTTTTCATCTAAATCAGCTTTATCTCCCGAAAACATATCGGTAAGTGCCAATCTGGCCTGGCTAGATGAAAGAGATTGGTAGCGAGAAACTAGATCGTTTTGTCGAGTCTTCATTAGTTGTAGCTGCCAGCCATCTTCTTCGTTGTTCAAATAGAACGGTTCCGTTGATTTCGCTTGCACTTGGTTATATAAAGGACCGGCATTCTGGAAATTGTGGTAGACTAACACCAACATAGGAATATCGACCTCTGGAGCGTTACCGGAGATTCTGTAATTGTACTCAACAACTGTGCCGTACCGAGAAAGCTCCCCCAATAAATCTAATCGATCCTGAAATTTCATTGCCGGTGGTCGAACTCGGGCACGAATCAAGGTACATTGTTGGAGAAATTTGAACATGAATGAATATTTGAGGAAAGAGAAGATAGTTAGTTTATAGGGGAAATAAGGTTTTATATCTTGGTCTTTATGGCCCATTGTGGAAAGATATAGGTAATTATTTGGTTGAGTTAATACCTATAAAATCTTTTCTTTTAATTATATGCAATCAAAAATAGCAATGGAAATTAAGCAAGTTTCTCCGAGTACGGGGTTCTAAGTATCTAACACAGTAAAGTAGCTACCATAATAGTAATATCGTATAAATCAATTCATAAGGCTTGACAGTTACAGGTATACATATTAAAAAAGTAAAGTATGCAACAATCGATCATACTTTTTCCTTTTTAATTTTTTAGAAGCGGCCTTTGATCAGATCGATCGCTAAGGGAACTGTTGTTAGCATACTTGCTCTGGATAAATTCAAGCTATTGCTCTGCTAAAATGTACTTACCGGTCCAAAGAGCTATCGCCGCATATACGGCATTCATCACAGTACGAGTCGACTCGGCATTGTGAGCTCGGATTTCTTCTTCTGATGGAGCTTGATCGGCAAACATTGGAATTTTGGTTGTGGCAGTAATATCAAGTAGTAAGGGAGAGTCGGTCCGGGGCTCTGGCACTGTAAGAGAAAATTATTATAGTCACGTGACAGTGGGTATTTTCCTGCTTTGACCATGGTAATATTAACACCTGGAACCTGCCATTCTCCTACCGACCAGGACTTGTTAGACGAGAATGTCCGATAAAGAAGACCAAGCTGGTCAAGTTGACCAGGTTGAGCAAGGAGAACAAGTTGAAAAAGAGCAGGTTGAGCCGACAGAAACGTCTCCAACCCCGGATGCTAGTTCTGAACTTCCGGGTTCTGCAGTTGAAACCGCAACATCCAACGAGAAAGTAGTTTCAGATAGCGACTTTTCAGATGGAGAACTTTCTGAATTAGATGAAGATCAGTTTAATGACCTGGACTATGAAGATGTCGGACTGGGAACTGAAGTGTACTCATTGGGCCGCCATAAACGAAAATCTGCTTCGGCACCCCCTAGGAAGAAAGAACGTCGACGACAGCCCGCCAAAACGCGTGATGAGCCGGCTGAAGAAATTCCGCTAGATCCAACCATAGAGCGTCGTCGTGCACTAGAAGCCCGCTTCGATGCAGCTTTGAAACCGACTAACTCTCGCCGTAAACGGAAGATGGACGAAGTCGATATCGAACAGTTACAGGATGAAAAAGTGTCCCGACTGCGCGACGCTATGCTGCAGGCAGCCTATGCTGATGCGGATGCGGTACGTAACGGACAGACCGCTACCCAGAAGCTAAAAATGCTGCCGGAGGTACAGGAGGTGTTGCGCAAGTACTCTTTAGCCGACTCTATATTGGATAACAACTTGCTGGAGGCTATGCGGACATGGTTAGAACCTTTACCGGATGCTAGTTTGCCGGCTTATTCTATTCAGAAAGAGATATTTGCTGCTTTAGAACGATTACCGATTAAAACTATCCATTTACGAGAAAGCGGAATAGGCAAGCTGATGGTCTTCTACCAAAGAAGCAAACGTCCATCTCTGGCTGTCAAGCATACAGCAGACAGGTTAATGGGCCGCTGGTCTAGACCAATTATTGGTAGGTCTGATAACTATCGCGATAAAGTCGTTGATACTGCCTCTTATGATCCCGACAGTGTCACTGAACTCTCCACCGCCGGCCAGGTGATTGCCCGGCCCAACCGAGCCGCTATTCCAATTCCTACAGCAACTACCTTCCGAGTAGCTCCCAAATCCTCTGTGCGGCCTAATAGCGACCTCTCTGGCCAGGGTGTTGAATCTCAGTATCGCCGCCTAAAACAGAAAATGGTCCTCTCTAATCGGGGTACTAACCGCAAGTCTGGCGTATCCATTGAAGGCCGAGAACTTCATTAAATATTCTGGTCTACAACTGATTGAAAAATGTACACTACTCGAAGATGTATGAAAGTATTCTTTATTGGTTTTTCTTCTTCTTCTCCCTCTCTACTAGTTAATCTTAGATCTCTCGTGGTTTAGCTATGATCTTCTGCCCTTATAGATTTGCAGATTGCAGATCGATCGGTCCTGATCTAGGCCATACCTATTTACTACACTCATCCCCGATATTTTAACTTCACAATTCATGTTTTAATAAGACTGCATCTAGTATAATATCAATCTAAATTGAACTTTGTTTCATTTACTTTCCTGTATCCATAATAATTAAGAAACCCATAAAGATTTTTCTTTTTGATTACATCTATTTGTCCCAGGTCGACCCGAGGCAAACTCTAATCTGGCCAATTATAAGTCCTAACCCCGCTTACCCCACCTGTCACAGGCTGATACTATTATAGTATATAAATATAATACCCTCTTAAATCTCCCCGCCCTCTATTGACCCTTCTCTATAACGCCAAAATGACGAGTCCGGACACCAACCCCATGCACCGGGTTCTTCCTAAAGTCCCTAAGGGGCAGCCTTTGTCCAAACCAGTGCCGGGCACAGAAAAAGCCGGCTACACGCCTATTTACCGCTCGGTTAAAGTCTCTAACTTGATAACTACTTGGAATAACGTCATCCAGACGCCTCATGATGCTATCAGTGCTGCAATTGCTAACAATGCTCATTCTCCTTGTCTGGGCAGACGCCAGTTCAATGGTAAGACTGGAAAATGGGGCCCTTACCAGTTCGAAGACTACTCGGACCTCGACAGACATCGTCGTAACTTGGGTTCGGGTATTATGGAGATTCTTCGGGGGTACAACTTGCCTACTCATCAAGCTAATATAGCAGTCTTCTCTGAGAACCGACCTGAATGGGTCATCAGCGATGTAGCTTGTTGGGCCTATTCCTTGGTTCTGGTTTCCTTATATGATGCTCTTGGCTCCGAAACCTCTGAATACATTCTCAATCTTACTGAATCTCCTATTTTGATAGCTGCCATGCACAATATTCCTTCTATCTTACGCTTAGGAAAGGAAAAATTGCCTCATCTTAGAACTATTGTGGTTATGGAAGATATCTACGATGAGGATGCAGTTGTTCGAGCTGCAGGTGCTTATGATGTGAAAGCTCTTTCTAAACCTGAGCTTTTCCGTCAATGGGTGGAGTCTTCTGGATTCAGTCTCTTGACATTTAAGCAAGTTGAAGAACTCGGAGCTAAAACTCCGCATTCCTTTGTGCCTCCTACTCCTGACGACCTCTTGACTATTAACTTCACTTCTGGAACTACCGGCATGCCTAAAGGTGCCATGATTACTCATCGCAATGTTTTGTCAGCTTTAGCTGCAACAACTGTCGCCCTAGAGGTTGATGATCTCTCAGCACCATTGATCCATTTGTGCTACCTTCCTCTAGCCCATATCTATGAAAGGCTCAATTGTTTCAACTGCTTATCTGCGGGAGGTGCTTGTGGGTTTTTCCATGGAAATATTCTGGAATTGACTGATGATCTGGTGGCGTTACGGCCTACTAGTTTCCCTACTGTGCCTCGGTTACTCCAAAGGTTTGAAGCCGCTATTAAAGCTGCCACAACCGAAGCTCCTGGTTTAGCCGGAAAAATCACTTCCCGCGCATATGCTGCTAAACTTGCTAGGTACGAGGAGGATGGCACTATTTTTCACCCTTTCTGGGATCGTGTATGGTCCAGGAAAGTCCGAGCCAAACTTGGCCTCGATCGTTGCCAGGTTATCATTACTGGCTCGGCACCAGTATCTCCAGACACATTGAAATATCTCAGATTGGCTCTAGGAATTCGCATTCGTGAAGGTTATGGCATGACCGAAACTGCTGCTATCGCGTGCATCTCTGAAGCATATGATGTGTCTCCCGGAAATATTGGTGGTGCTTGTCCTGCTACTGAACTCCGTCTTCGTGATGTTCCGGAACTCAATTATTATAGCACTGATAAGCCGATTGCACGAGGTGAACTCATGATGCGCGGAGGTAACATATTTATTGGTTATTATAAAGATCCCGAGAAGACCAAAGAAGCATTCGATGAGGATGGCTTTTTTGCTTCAGGTGATGTGGCTTCTATTGATGAGCTAGGCCGTCTTCGAATTATTGATCGGGTCAAGAACTTCTACAAGCTAGCCCAGGGCGAGTATGTAGCACCTGAACGTATTGAGTCTTCATTGTTATCTAGTTCACCAATAGTGGCTCAATTGTGTATTCATGGAGACTCGCACCAAACATTTTTAGTTGCCATAGTTGGTGTGGATCCTGAAGCTTTTTCTACTTTTGCTAATAAGGTATTAGCTAGCAAGGGCAAGCTCTCAACTCCATTAAAGGCTACCGATATCCAGGCTCTGATAGAGGCAGGGAAGGATATCGATGTTCGTCGGGCTGTTGTTGAATCTCTGGATAAGATCTCTTCCCACTTTAAGTTCCAAGGCTATGAACGGATCCGTAATGTCTATCTCACAGTGGAGCCATTTAGCCCAACAAACGGCACCTTGACTCCTTCGTTGAAACTAAAACGACCTGTTGCTGCTAAACTATACCGCAAAGAAATCGACGCTATGTATGCTGAGGGTCAACTTATAGGCGGGAATACCAAACCGTCTAAACTGTGATTCTAGTGTACTAGTTAGGTATTTCTGTATCTCTTATGAATGTTATCTCTATCGATTTACCTGTCTATCGCATAACATACACAGTGTTAGTATGATTCTCGTGTATACTTTCAATAGTATGTATTACAAAATAATAATGCTTCCCTATTTTTGCTCACTTTCAAATTTTTCCTCTAGATAAAAATTCCTCTGGAATATCCACGTACTTTGCTCGTAAATACTCTGCGAAGTTCTTAGCCAAGAAATCGTAGCTAGATGTAGAGCTAATTCCCCGGTCCAGATGATTCTTAACTAAGAAATGAACTGCACGCAGTCCCGGAATCTCGAACCGCTCAATTATTCCCCCTTTATATTCTTCTGGGCCCATAAGTTCTTTGATCTTCTCGATAGTGAGCAAAGACCGAAGCCATTCGTACTCATCATCATTACGAACCCAGAAGCCCACGTTTGCATCCGACCCTTTGTCTCCCGATCGGGCCAAGACGCGAAACCCCATTGGAACAGATCTAGTCGGACCGAACTTGGTCAGATCCACAGGGGATTCAGTCTCAGAAGAAGGTTGGTGTAAAATGTAGTCTTTGGTTTTCTCAGGGGGAGGTACATCGATTATACTATTAGCAAAAGGTAAGTGAACACGATGTTTCACATTAGATTGCGGCATGATTGTAACGAAGTATTCCATGTATGGTTTAGGGAGACTTATACGGAAGTCAGTGTGAAAAGTTGCACCAGGGTATGTACTCATTACTAGATCGGTTACCGGTCGAAGAAAGTTAGCATCAGATATGTCCTCCAAGTTTTTGGCCTGAGCAAAAACTCTGAAATCAACAGTAGCCCTAGCTTGATTGCGAGGATTTGGCTCAGAAGAGCCCCAGGTCTGGAACTTCAAACAATGAAACTTTTTCGTATTCAAGTACTTCGTCAGCTGTTGTTCCAATAAAGCCGCTTTTTCCTCAATGTCCAATCCAACTAAATAGTAATGGACCTCTGCTTGATATCCACCCAATGCAGTAATACCAACTTTGGTCGTTGGAGGAGGAAGAATACCCTTAGCGCCCCTAATTCTGACCTTATTTGGTCCGATCTGATCAAAAACCAGATTTCGTAGATCAGCACATACGTCAGAATTATAGTAGAATGGGCCCTGGATCTCATACAGTAACTGAGCAGTACAGGTATCAAGGTTTACTATTCCGCCAGTATTCTCTTGTTTCGTCAGAATCACATCGCCATCTTTAGATATCTCAGCAATAGGACAACCAACGTTAGTAAGTAGACCTTGACTAGCATAATCTTTGAAAGCAGCATTATTTCCTCCTGTGACATAAGTGGAACATTCGATAAGATGGCCCATCACAAAAGCTTGAGCTAACTTATCTAGATCATCTCGCGTCCAATCATGCCAGTATAACGCACAACCAATAGCTGGAGAAGCATCAGCTACTCGACCACAGATCACAATATCAGCTCCGTTCTTTAAAGCTTCCGCAATACCAAGTCCTCCCAGGTAACATTGAGCATATAGAGGTTTGAACTCCCACTGTTTGATTTGCTCTCCCGAGGTGATGTTCAAGAAATCGCGACCATCATCTAATGATGATTTAATAACATCCCAGACCTCATCTCCCTCAATCCAGGCGACACTGAGGTTGTAATTCCCCTCCTTCACAATCCTGATAACCTCATCAGCAAGTTTCTTGGTGTCAGAGGCACCAGCATCCACTGCGATCTTGATGCGATTCTGAGCCAAATAAGGTAAGGCAGGCACAAAGGCTTCAAGGAAAGTAGCTTCAAAGCAGTCTGCTTCAGGATCAGAAACTTTCTTGTAAGCGTCTGTAGTCATATTATATTCAGACATCCAATCGCCGACTATGAAATCAACCTGATCGTTCTTGGCAATCTCAGCCATGGCCCAACGGAAATCTGTAACGGCCCCAGAAGCCCCAGCAATTCTACATGGTCTGTTTTCTGTTCCTGTCATAGCGTAAAATGATGGTCTGAGACCAAATCCTGCATCTTTTATATAGTAACTCTTAAGATTCGGGATTCACCCGTATGGGAACTCTGTTCCCCACATATCGGCATTCGATCTCCGCAAGGAATCCTTAGTGGATTATGAGTAATCAGAAATCATATTATAAATAGAAACTATATTCTCGTGTCTGGTTAAACTTGTTTGATACATAATTTTTCAATATTAAATAATCTTAAATTAGACCTAAATGTAGTTTACTATTCCATCCATAGTAAAATAACTTGGGAAATACATGTTTTATCAATAATCCCAGAAATAAATATACTTACCTATCTATCGTCAACTTCAGTTGTGATCAAACTGCCAAAACAAAATAACAAGATGATAATAACTACAAATCTTTCTTTTTTATTTATTTTTTCTCATTTATATATTATATAATCTATATAGAACCAACCAACTGAAATGCAATTGGAACTAAACTAACTAACACTAGTCAGGACCGCTAGCAAAAACGCATGCCAACTACATTGAGTAGTGACGGGGTATACATTAAAAGCGCTTTTAACTCCAACTAGCTTACGAGCTCTTCTCGTGTTGAGTAGATACACGTTGCAAGTTGAAGATAAAGTCCTCAATGTTGCGTTGCTTAGGTTTCTCCTTGAATCCTTTACCGTTCATGAAACGATCGAAAGAGGCAGACTCCGACATGAGGTAGTATAATCCACCACAGACACAGAAGACACCGAAAGAGAAAATCCAGATACGGACGACAGTGACAATTGAGGTTTGTCCTCCAATGAACCAACCCCAAATACAGAAACAAGTAGCCAAGATATCGACGATCAAAATGGCACCAGCCAATTGCCAAGAAGGAATGGAAGACCAGAAAGGACCATTAGCACGAGTAACGAAGATGAGCCAGTTCTCAGTCAAAGAGATCTCCAAAAACAAAATAGGGTCCTGGACACCAAAGTTCTGGATGATACCACGAGTCTTAGTGAACAT
Organism: Tortispora starmeri; assembly: GCA_030574535.1. Lineage (NCBI taxonomy): Eukaryota > Fungi > Ascomycota > Trigonopsidomycetes > Trigonopsidales > Trigonopsidaceae > Tortispora > Tortispora starmeri. The sequence goes on along the minus strand of JAJMFD010000036.1, from coordinate 38,755 downwards.
AGTGGTAAGGGTAATCCAGGTACCGACAGCAAGAACAATTCCGAGAACGATGGACATACCCCAGAGACGAGGCAAGTTCCACTTGACAGGACGAGGAGAGAATGGAGCGTTATCATAGGCAATAGCAAGAGTGGCAACATCAGCGAAAATGGCAATGAAGACAATCAAGTTAATATCCAAAGTGTTGTTCAAAATGGCGATCCAAAGACCCAAGAAGATCTCCAAATGCAAAGAAAGAGCAATACGGTAAACGACATAGGAGTACATACGGTGGAAAATCTGACGAGAGGTCTTAAGGGCATCAATGATGGCAGAAAGACCAGGGGCCAAAAACACAATATCAGCAGCAGAACGGGCAGCATCAGAAGCACCCTCGACGGCAATACCAGTATCAGCACGCTTAAGAGAAGGAGCATCATTGACACCATCACCAGTCATAGCAACCAAGTAACCACGCTGTTGCAGAATTTCGACGACATTGTACTTGTGCTGGGGGAAGACCTCAGCGAAACCATCGGCACCCTCAACAAAATCATAAACTTCAGAACCGGGCATATCACCTCCACCACCAAGACCAAGACGTTCAGCATTGTAGATGTTAGTTCCAAGACCAAGTTGACGGGCAGTTTCACGAGCAATTCCAACAGCATCTCCGGTAAGCATCTTAATGGAAAGACCAAGGTCCTTGGCCTCATGGACAGTGCGGGCAGTATCGTGACGAGGAGGATCCATACAAGGCATAATTCCGAGAATTTCCCAGTGGCCTTCACCACGCTTACGGGCAACACCAAGGGAACGGAAACCACGGGAGGCAAATTCAGCAACCTTATTCTTATAATCATTGAGCACGTCTTCGGGGATAGGATGGTCTTCCTCTACAGTCTTGAGGACGAAAAGAGGAGCACCCTTGACACAGATAATACGCTCACCTTCGGGAGATTCAACATAGGCAGTAACTTTCTTGGAGACGGGATCGAACGGATGGAACTCAAGAACTTTGTATTTGCTCAAGGAAGCCTTAGCACGGGGATAATCCTTAAGAGATTTCAAGAAAGCCTTATCAATAGCATCAAGACCCTTTTTCTTGCGGGAAGCGGCGAGACAAGCAGTAAGCATAAGATCATCAGGAAGGACACCTTCGACAGTGTAGGGTTCATGGAGAGAGAGTTTGTTCTTGGTCAAAGTACCGGTTTTGTCAGAGCAGAGAATTTCCACACCAGCAAGAGACTCAATGGCGGAGAGCTTCTGAACAATAGCCTGCTTCTTAGCAAGGTAAGCAGCACCGACAGCCATAGTAGTGGTAACGACAGCGGGAAGACCAACGGGGACACCAATAATAGTGATACCAAGAGTGTATCGCAAACATGTAACAATGTCAACACCGCGGTAGAAAGCAGCGGTCCAGACAACCAAGAGAGTAACCACAACGAGAACCAAAAGAATAGTACCGATACCGTTCAAGACCTCAGTAAAGTGACCTTGTCCAGATGAAGCCTTATTAACGAGAGCAGCAGCGCGACCGACGAAGGTGTTGTCACCGGTGGAAGTAACGATCATGTAACCTTCACCACGCTTGACGGTGGAAGAAGCATATACGCCGTCACCCTTATGCTTGTCAACAGCGAGGGACTCACCAGTGAGGGCAGACTGATCAACTTGGAGGAAGATGTCTTCACCAATAAGACGACCATCAGCAGGGATAATGGTACCTTCTTCAACTTGGAGAATATCACCAGGAACAATTTCAGGAGCTTCATATTCACGGATCTGACCGTTACGAACGAGAACGGCCTTCAAGGCAAGAGTTTTCTTAAGTTCTTCGACGATAGAGCCAGCTTGGAATTCTTGAATGAAACCAACACAGGCGTTAAGCAACAAAAGGGCAATAATGACACCAAAATCAACCCAGTCTTCAAGACCGGCAGCCAAAATGGCGGCGGCCTCCATAACAAACTGAATGGGGCCGACAAAGAACATACAGAACTTAAGGATCAAGTTTTCCTTGTCCTCACTCATACGATTATAACCGTATTTCTTGCGACGTTGAGAAACCTCGGCATCAGTAAGACCTACACGAGGATCAGTCCGGAGGAGTTCTTCTGGGACAGGAGGGGCAGAGGCACCAGCCTCGACAGCTTCCTCTTCAATATCATGCTGTTCTTCAGACTGAAGGTCATCGATAAGAGCATCGATATCCTCTTCTTCGTCTTCATCGACTGGCATGGGCTTTTCTTGAGTGGGAGCTGTAGGATCAGCCATTTTTTCTAACTGTTAGTATCGGTTGAAAGAGGAGGGAAAGAGTGGAATGAAAATCTTCTTGCACAAAGAAAGAGAAAGGTCACAAACAGAAAACAAAACTCGTTTGATTAGTCTTCTTCGTTCGGAGAGTAGAGAAATACAAAAATGTCTGCTTTGTATGGTTTTTAGCTTGGCAATAAAATGATATCAATTTTCTTTCGTTTAGTGCAGAAAAAGAGATAGGAAACAAAACGATAAAAAAGAATGGATAAGAGAATTAAAAGAATTGCCACCAAGATAAATGCAGGAAAAAAGTACTTAATCAAGCAAATGCGTAAGTACCAAAATCTCCATAACACATATATAACTTATTCATGGATCGTATAACTAGCAGAAACCCAAAACCTTAACTACCCGAATAAAAAAACCCTGCAGAAGATGAGGGGAAAGCGACAAGGACTAAAAGGCTCTTGAAAGGGTCTTATTTTGAAGGATAGGAGTGCAGGTACATGATTCTAATTATTAACGATCAATAGCGCAGAATTATAACCAACAGCTGATCGATATATATCCAACATCTGCAAGAAAGGATTGGAAGGGTAAAGATAATGAAAAACAAACCAGAAAATCGCTAGATGGAGATGAAAACTCGAGAGGGACACAAAAACTAAAATTAGGAGATATTTGATAACCCATATAAGAGATAAATACAGGCTATCCGTTTTGGCTCTCTCGAATTCCTGGTAAAAAAAACATAGTTGCAAGAAACACTTTTCAATAATATTGAATGTAGGCCAGGTATATAGAACGGGGATAAGGAAGTACCAAAAAAAGGGCTTCACAGAAAAAGGCATCAATAAAAAAATAATTATAGAATAAAGTGAAATTTTATAAATGAGAAGAAGCTTGTTTGTGTGGATATTATTCAGGTTTGGTTAATTCACGAGCCGGACTAATAACCCGGCCAAAAGTAAATAAAGTCCGGTCGGAAGACTCGGTAAAAGGTAAGCAAGCGGTAAGCTCGGGGTAGGGGTTTCAGAGGGTCTGGATACGAAATAAGAATAAAGTGGGGACCACCGAAGAAAAAATATTGCCGGCTAAATAGAGAAAGAACCAGGGCTGGAAAGTTAAATTCCGATGAAATAAGTACTGCATACTATATAATAATATGAAGAAAATATTTCAAAGCATAAAAATAACTAGCCCTAAAAACCCTGGCAAATATAATAATAAAATGATGAATAATAAAAATCAAGGAATAATTGGCCGGCTGACATAGCAACGAAGGAAAATGGCCAATGGGAAAACCGAACCGGAAATGCCGGGTCGAATGGGTCCACACAAACAAATTGGAAGATAAGCAGAAAGCAGCAGTAAGGATAAGGCAACGAAAGAAGCTAGTTCAACCCCGAAATTTTTTTAAAAAATAATAACCTGGCCTAAATAAATATTGAAAGAAAAGGGATCCAAACTAGGTATTTTACTATTGTAGAAAGACCATACTAAGCGAATACTCGAAGAGAGTTGGAAGGTAAACAATCCTGGACCATACAAGCAATAAACAATGTTGAAGAAAACAACATCGAAAGCGACATAATGTAAAGACTTTCCGAGCGAAATGCAATTCTCATGAGGAGAAAAATTCTTAAACCATTGAATTATAGTAAAACTTACCTTTACACTAGAAGCAAAAGAGCTAGGAAGCAAAAGTGCGGTAGAAAAAATAAAAGAATGGAAGGTGATGGGGAGTTGGTATTTAAATATTATATTGAATAGGTAAGGCAAGACCCAGTAAATAGAGTTTATAAGCTGGGATGGATTCCGAGGCCGATAAATCGAACTAATTGGGTAGTGGATAAATAGACTAAGTTTGGTAATAGCGAATAACAGTGGAAGAAAATAGACCAACTAAAGCTTGTTCGGGAATAGTTGGAATGAGGAGCCAATGCATGGGGACTGGGTTAGGTGCCACTGAGCCTATGGTCCAATAGGACTCTACGGAACTGAAATAAACTATTGCGATTATAAAGCTATTCGTTGCGGAAGAGACGGAATAGGGTGGAGATGACGGCCCGGATAAGGAGAATTACGACAATGATGGAATCGGTCTAGAAATTTAATATTGGTCGTAAGTAAATAATAATAGAAGCACAATTGTGATTCGGGGCTTTAGAAAGTGCTTTGATAAGGCACACTTCCCCACGCTATTAGTCTTAACAGTTAGTGGAAGAGTGGGGGGTTACTACAGTTTTCCTTCTAAGTCCATAACGTACAAGCTTGGGGCTACGTAGGTTAAGTATCCATCATATCGACTTTGGATGGTAGTTGTAGCCCTATACGGTTCGATTCATTTCGCCATATAGGGTTGTTATCTAATATATTGCTGAGCCGCATACATACTCTCGAGAAGTAGTTACTTTGTAGTAATAAGTAAACAATGACCCAGGACTGGCGATGATTGTACAAAAAGTTCATATAAGGATTATTGCTTTCTTAAAGGTATACAGATGCTGACTGTACTAGCTACAAATAAAAAAAGATTGATTTAGTTAATGCATTACATAGATTAGTAGATAAACCAGAATTTGAGGCTGTTAAAGCTTGGACTTAGATAGATCACTAAATGATTAGGAAAGGCTACAAATGTACGGTCCTTTTTAATAACAGACTGTCATTATGAATTGATCGTATTAATTGTTGCCCTGATGATTGTTTCCTCCAGGAAATGGAAACGGGAACTGACCTGAGCCACCAGCACCAGGGAAAGAACTATTAGGCATACCAGGCATACCAGGCATTCCAGACATTCCAGGCATACCGGGCATACCAGGCATTCCAGGAATACCCGGCATGCCAGGCATGGTGCCAGCACTAGGGAAACTAGGCATTCCAGGCATTCCAGGCATACCGGGAATACCAGGCATGCCACTATTTCCTGATGGCAGATTCTGGGACTGGTCTCCAAAGGCGGCGGCGGCAGCAGCAGCAGGGTTGAACCGGGATCGTGGTTGCTGACCGGCCATTTGTCGGCGATCAAAAGTGGATTGGGGCCCCATGCGACTAGAGTTGGTAGGCATTCGTCTTGACATGGCTTTGGAGCTAACCCCCGTCCCGATTTCAATATCGGGTTCTTCTACAGTGAGTCCTTCTTCAATAGGCCGGCCTCCGGAGCCGCCAAACTCGGCGGTGGTGATCCAACGCCGGTCAGCATCCGTCAACCGGTCAATAGGAATTACCGAGACTCCTGTTTGGTAGTCTGAACAGTCACGAGGACCAAATCCTACACCCCATTTTACTCGCATAGTCATGTCCATATCAGAATAGGTCTCCAAGTTAGCCTTGGCTGCTTCGGCCTCGGCACGAGAATAGCATTTAATAAAAGCATGATGTTTATCTGCATTTAAAATAATACTCTGCAACTTAGCGTACGGTGCAAAAATTCGTTTCAAAGTATCTTCAGTGACCATATGCGTGATACCTCCAGCAAACAACGTTCGAGAGTATACCTTGATGCAGTTGGGTCGAATACTGCGATCAATGGAAACGTTTCGAGGACGAGAAACAATCTCTCCATTTGGTTCTACTGTTGATGACATATTAGATTGGCCTCCAGTCACCGCATGAACTCCTCCATCAGCTCCCAGGGGAGAACGCATTCGTTGACCTCCATTAGACCCGGGTCCTTCGTATCTTCCAGTAGGCGACCGAGATCGAGCTCGGGGCATTCCGTTATTTGGAGTAGAGTCGCGACTACGGTCTGTGGTATTGTTTTGCCAGGCATTAACACCCGTGACGCCTTGAGTTCCTGCTCCCGGCATCTGGCCGGCAGCCATCTGCTGCATCATAGCCATCATCTGAGCCGGATTAAATCCTTGAGCCATCAACATTTGCATCAATGCCATGGGGTTATTTAAGTCGGGATTAGCCCCGGGTGCACCAGCGCCAGGAGCAGCGGCTGCAGGCGGGGTGGGCATACCAGGAAGAGTATTAGTAGGTACAGACATGGTAGCAGAGGCAGGGGCAGGAGGGGAAACAGTAGAGTCAGTAGAGGAAGGATTAGTAGGATTAGTAGCAGCTACAGGAGCAGCAGCACCACCACCACCAGTAATAGTGGACGTAGCGGGGGTGGACGCAGCAGCTGGGTTCTTAGATATATTTGCCAGTGCTTCTAAAAGTGCTGCGGGGTTAGCAGGTGGCTGCGTAGAAGAAGAGGTAGAGGATGAAGTGGTTGAACTGCCAGTGGGCTCAGAGACCGGGGGTTTGACTGCCGACTCGACTAAGGCAGTGGCAGTAGCAGGAGGATCTCCAGGAGGAGTACCGGGCTGACCGGACTCTGATGAAGCAGTACATCCAGCAATATCTTGTAGACGTTTAGTCAACTCTGGAGAGAAAACCTCGGCTCTAGCCCAAATCTCGATAACCTTGCGGGCTTTCTCGCGGTGGTCATCAGGAATAACATCAAAAATGGATTTGACCATCGGCTCAACAATATCAGTAAAACGCGCTACAGCAGCACGAAAAGTACCGTCACCAGCCTCGGACTCGGAATCCGAGGACTGTGAGGCCTCTTCGTTATAAGCCCGGATAATAGAGTCTATCACATACAAAGCCCCAAGCTTGTAGTCAGCTGGAGAGGCATTGACATGGTCTTGCAATTTAGAGACAATATCCTTTTCCAGACTGACGTTCTGAACCGCAATTTCTTTTAATTGTTTAATTTTGGAACCGGAAACCCCCGGGGCTTTACCGGCGAGGCGGCGCTGGAGCACAGAATCGAATTCAGTCAACGACATACTAGTAAAATAAGAAAAAAAAGAGAACTAAGAACACAAAGGCGACACTAGCTATTAAAAAGAAGTAGACGTTAAGACGTTAGATAGCAAGAATGAAAATTGAATGTAATTTAAACCGATTATTTTAGCTATACCCTAGGAGGAAAAAAAAACCGACCAGAGTGTATTTCTAACCGCTTAGGCGCGGGCTAAATACTAATCTACGGAAAAGAATAAACTTAAACCAAGACAATAGGACCGAAAAACAAGAGTAATTCAGTACAAATTGATATTTATGTAGGGTGATGCTTAGTGGCTGGTAAACAGTAGAAGTAAGAAGAGAAGAGGAAAAGAGAAAATGCCACAAAAAACGGGGGGCAACATGGTTGCTAGGGAGCAAAGACCCAGGAAAATGGGTCTGCATTGAACAAACCCTACTAACCCTAGATTGTCTCGACCCACTGCGAGAAAGGTGGGCATTGCTTCCCACTCACCTGCACGAAAACAGAGTTCCAGTGACGGTTAATATGTATTTGTGAAAGGCCTGTAAACATAGTAGAAAGAAATCAATTTAAACAAAAAACATATTAATTTGTATGTGGACTAGACCTGTGCTGGTAGAACTAGAGCCTAAATAGTGGGAAGCGATACATTGGCTCCATACAACGAACTGTAAAGAAATCTTGCCGATAGGTGCGAGTTGTTCCAAGTAAACCCATCTGGTGGTTATTGCGATTGACTCAGAAAGTATTAAACCCACCCACAAAACCTATTTACTATTACCAGGAGTATTTCGACTGTCATTTAACAGGAGCACCCCCAGAAGAGAAAGAAAAAAGTTAAAGTTGTGGGGTAAGGTTTACATAAAGGCCCGGGGGATGCGGGAAAGTCATAACGCAGGTATCAGTTCCTAAAACTTAAAATTCCAAATTGAACAGTTTCTAGCCAATTCAATTGCCCTAAAATCCGAAAAGATTATGTGGGCAGGAAAGCGAGCATTGAGGAAGAATGGGTGTGGACATTGTGTTCGGATAAACCTTAGGTTCCGAGAGTCCGGCGAACCCGTCGTTCCGGTTGGCTGGGAGAGCCAATTAGAGTTGCGATCTGGGCAAAACAAAGTGTCCCGATGGCTACTAAACGTTTCCCTTGACGACCGGGTAGAGAATATATAAGTCTGGGGTACCCGCAGCCTCTCCCCCCCTTTACTTTTTAACTTGGCACGCAGTTCAGCTATTTTTTTCCTTCACTGTCTACCAAGGTCAAATGTCTTCATCACGAATGTTAAAGTCTGCGGCTCGCGCGCGAGTGCCGCAATTGGTCAAGCGTTATTCCACCAAGGAGCCTACCTTGAAGGAGCGTTTTGCCGAGATCTATCCCGCCGAGGCCGAGAAGATTAAGAAGCTCCGTTCTGAGTACGGTGACCGCTCTTTGGGCGAAGTCACTTTGGCTCAAGCCTACGGCGGTATGCGAGGAATCAAAGGCTTGGTCTGGGAAGGCTCTGTGCTGGACCCCGAGGAGGGTATTCGTTTCCGGGGTCAAACCATTCCCGAGATTCAGAAGTCTCTCCCCAAAGGTCCTGAGCCTGGAGCTGAGGAGCCTTTGCCGGAAGGACTTTTCTGGCTGTTGCTGACCGGCGAGGTCCCTACTGCCAACCAGGTCAAGCAGCTTTCTGCCGAGCTGGCTGCCCGGGCCGAGCTCCCTGCCCACGTCAAGGACCTCATCGACCGCAGCCCGTCGCACTTGCACCCTATGGCCCAGTTCTCCATCGCCATCAATGCCTTGGAATCCGAGTCTTCTTTTGCTAAAGCCTACGAACGTGGTGTCAACAAGAAGGAGTACTGGAACTACACCTTCGAGGACTCCTTGGACCTCATTGCTCGTCTTCCCAATATTGCGGCCCGCATTTACCGCAACGTATTCAAGGATGGCAAGGTTGCTCCCACCGACCCGTCCAAGGACTGGTCCTACAACTTGGCTAACAAGTTGGGATTTGCCGACTCCCAGGAATTCGTGGAGCTTATGCGTCTCTACTTGACCATCCACTCTGACCACGAGGGTGGTAACGTCTCCGCCCATACCACCCATTTGGTCGGATCGGCCCTGTCTTCGCCTTACCTCTCATTTGCCGCTGGCTTGAACGGTCTGGCTGGTCCCCTCCATGGACGCGCTAACCAGGAGGTTTTGGAATGGATCTTCAAGCTCAAGGAGGACATTGGCGCTTCTCCTACCAACGAACAGCTCACCAAGTACTTGTGGGATACCTTGAACTCCGGCCGGGTTGTTCCTGGTTACGGCCACGCTGTTTTGCGTAAGACCGATCCTCGCTACACTGCCCAGCGTGAGTTTGCCTTGAAGCACTTGCCCGACTACGACCTCTTCAAGCTTGTGGCCCAGATCTACGAGATTGCTCCTAAGGTCCTCACTGAGCACGGCAAGACCAAGAACCCCTGGCCCAATGTGGACTCCCACTCCGGTGTATTGCTCCAATACTACGGCTTGGTCGAACAATCTTTCTACACTGTTTTGTTCGGTGTTTCTCGAGCCTTGGGTGTTCTTCCTCAGTTGATCATCGACCGTGCGGTTGGTCTCCCCATCGAGCGCCCCAAGTCTTTCTCCACCGAGAAGTATGCTGCTTTGGTCGGTGCCAAATTGTAATCTGGATTTTGTTTTTTAAAAAAAGTCAGATAAATTATACACTGTACAATTTCTTTCTCTTTCTAGTTTAATTAGACTAAAAAAATGGTTACATAACCCTCAACCACTTAGATTCTATCTCTCTATCCCTCGAGTGCCGAAGTATTTCCATACTCCCAAAAAAATACCAACCCAACTAACTCCTTCTCAGTCTTTCACCAGCCTATGTTAAAAGCTGTTTCCAAAGAACGCCTGGCTCAGGTGAAGCAAAAAGCCAGTGAGATTTTCGAGTTTTCTATCCCGAAAGATAATGTTCGACGGGGAAATAAAATCCTCCGACAGAAACTGATGGGACCCGGAGTTCGGTCTTACTACCCGCCGAAAGCTCCTTTCTCGTATCAGACACTGCGTAAAACCTTTCCAGACCTTACTTTTGTGGACGAGAGTGAACAGTACCGGTTGGCTCATGTGGCATCGATGAAACGCCGTGGAAAAGGTCCTCCTGCTAAGAAGAAAAAGTAGATGTGGTGAGATTACGATAATGAAACTTTACTGGACTATTCTTGTAGACTTTAGGGGCGACTGTAGCCGGGGAACATGCCATCAACGTATCCACGATTATTTGTAATTTACACTACTAAGATATATATCCACAAATACTACCATTGAAGTCTGACTGGTCTACAGGCTAAGCTTCGATCTCCTCTAGAGCCTCTCCGAAGGTGTTCTCACCAGAGTAAGTCACGTACAGGAACCCGTCCTTGTCTTTGTGTTCATCATAGATTACACTCATAAGAGACCCAGTTGGAGGAAGCATGTCATTGACAAAGATAAAAATTGCCTTATCGGGAGCCAGATGGATCCGGCGGCGGATCACATACACAAACTGGCCAACCGTCAGATCTCCAGGCACTAAATACTTCTTCTTGTCAATGGCTACAATATCCGACTTCTCTGCCCGCTCACAAATCACTGGAATCCGGTCCAAGTACTTAGACAAGATCCGGTCCGACTCTGCTTTACGTTTTGCTCTGGTTAGTACTGCTGACTATTTCAATATGATCTCTAATCCATTTATCAGATCATAGACTCATGGAGTGTGGGTGATCCCACAAAGTTTCTAGCTAGCACTGAAACTCTCGATTACTAATTTTGTAATCCCTTGGCTATGCTCTATTCCACCCGCCACCAAATCAACAGCCAGTGGTGGCAAGCAATCCTTGATACTTACCGAAAGGATGATCGTCTTTAAATTTAGATCGCATTGTACCTTAATAATCTAATTTAGTAGCAGGTCAATTGTTCCTGCAATTCTTCAATACAGACTGTTCTAATCAAACAATCTCAGTAATTAGCCGCGTGTTGTGGGAGAAGAAGAGTGCTAGTTGTATTATTTAGGATTGATATCAAGATAGGTGGGAGTTTTAGGGCCACACCCACCCACGTACAGAGTGACAACACTAGTTCCCCTCTTCCTAGGCTCCACCAATCATCAAGCTGGTTGCCATGGCAATAATCACTATCAAGTGGTACTCATTGTTCAACTATAAAGAGTTTCAAGACTCAGCTGGGGAAGTTGGCTAACAGATTTAATTACTGTTAAGTTCTGATGTAATTTCTATACTTTCTTTCAAGACTAAATACAACTCCTATAAAGACTACTATGTAGAAGCTATAGTAGATAATAGATCGATGATCATCGGATGGACCCTGAGTAAGCCCTATTGCCATATAGATCACGCAGCACCAACCAATTATAAAAGAATAAACCGACAAAAAAGGAAAACCAACCGTTGAATCGTAGTTTCGTAAATCCAGCGAGATTTGTTTCAACCTTCGTATTACGAAAACCTAGCTTGATGAGCTAACCTCTGATTATCTCATTTAAGAACCGGTAAAGATGATCTCCTCTGTACGGCTCTATTGGAGCAACACTGTTTCTTTTGTAAAAGCCACAACCAGTTTAGAATGGAAACAAATATTTAAGGCTACTTTAGGCACAGTAGTTTCCACAACATTTTGCGTTATTCCGCCGATCCAGAAATTCCTGGGCTCATCATCTACTCTAGCTCCAATGGCATCAGTCTTGATTCATCCGGGCAGGAGACTCGGAGCTATGGTTCAAGATACCATACTTTTCTTATTAGGTACCTTTCTCGGCCTCGCACTAAGTAGTATTGCAAGACTGATTGCTCTGCAATTACTCAAATGGTCCGTCTGGGCCGCAAGTGTATGCTTAGCGATCACCGAGGTCCTTGCACTATTGATCCACGGCCTAATTCGGTTTAAAGGACCGCGTTTCTTAGTGATGATTGACGCCTTCTTTCTTCAAGTGCATTTCGGACTTAGCTTCAGTATTGAAACATCCACATTCGCCATTTTCTATGATATGCTGATACCAATCATAGTCCAAATCAGTGTCTCCTGCATGATCAGTTTCACTATCTGGCCCGAAGTGGGCCTGTTCTCCATTGCTAAGCAGATTAACAACATCGCTGATCAATTGGATACCCTCTCCTATAGCTCGACGACTTTGTTTTTCTCCAAAATAGAAAAGCTAACTAGTGATATTAACTCCGACCGGTCCACCTCACACCTTGGAATAACCGAATCCCAAGAATCCACCGAATCGACGCTGCGACCGACTACTATCTTGTTCTCTTACCGTAAGCTCAGAGAACTCAAAGAATCCATCCACAGCTCTCTAGTCATGGCCCTAAATAGTCTAACTGAATGTCTTTTCGAGCTGGTATATGCTCCAGTCGCCCCGTTGGATTTGGTAGCCTTATGCAACCGGTTGTCTCAGCTAGCTGATACGCTCAGCTGGGCATTACATGCTGAAGAACTCCTCGACTCCTTAGCATCAAACGACCAGGATAGACAAAATAATAGTACTATGAATGCCAGTGTATCAACATTTCGCCGAGCTCGTCTGGAACATGCCGACGTGGCTTTAGTGCGGGTGCTTCTCCAGAAATGTCATGGTCCAATTGACAAGTTGAAAAAGACGCAGTCAGCCTCACTTTCATTGGCCATTAAATGCTTATCCCAGATATTCAACAAAAACCAACGAGTGGTCTTTCCTTTCTTGAATTCTCACCTATTTCATCCCGAAAACGAACAAGACCAAGCTGCAAAATCTTTACAAGAACTCGATAAAGAAATTAGTCTTCTCCAGCGAGCTGCCGATGAATTTTTCGATTCGGTAAGAGAAAATCTCAGGGATCTGACTATCAACATACAGCTAGCTGGCACACCGGACTTTTTGGGGATCGATGTCATGCCCCGGGATGAGCTCTTTGTGCTAAGCTCCTTTCTGGTAAATTACCATCTCACGTCTGATGCGACATTAGAGTTCTTGATGGAGATACGAAAAGTCGTAGCCGGGTATATTAAGAACTCCGCCAAGTACTCATGGTATTATCCCGACACTCAATACTTTCGGGCTTGGATCGATACTGAAGATTTATCGTACTCAGGCCGGAATATCATAGCTCTGGAACAACGACAACTAAACACAAAGGATATGAATAATCAGACCGAGAAATTACTATCGAAAAACGTGACCATGGAAATGGATGCAGCCATCCCCTTTGGGGATGTTTCAATAAATTCGCCTACTACCACGCAAATCATACTAGCGAACCTGCAAAAAATGCTGGATGGAATTCAGGAAACTTATTCCCATTTGAGAAACTCCCCTAGTGTAAGGTTTAGTCTACGTGAAACCACAGGAGCCATGATCATGACATTCCCCCAGTTTGTTCCACCCTGGAGTGCATGGTATGCTAAAGTCCATGGCAGCTGGATCGGGTTTACCTACATTCTAACCATAGATATGGCTACCGGTGCTGCTGTAGTATCGATCATAGTGAGAATAGTTGGAGTAGCGTTCGGATGTGTGCTAGGACTGGGGATATATTATGTAGCCGATGTAACCCATAAAACATCCGTGACCGTACTTTTGATTGGGTTGGCCAGCGCCTTTGGATGGTTTCTGATCATGCGGGGAAAGCTGATAAAAATCTGCATTGTATACATTATCATTTTGACAAATATGGTCCTGAGTGTGGAGATTGATCCATATATAGATACCGTGATATCTAGTTTTCTGATTCGAATGATCACCACTATGCTTGGAGTGGTGGGAGCAGTGTTCCTTCAAACAGCATTGTTCCCCCGCTCTACACGAGACTTAGTTCACCAAGCAATATCCAAAGCAATAGACAAACTTGCTTTAGTTGATAGATTGCTGAATATAGGATCTTCTTCTCCGTCGGCAGAAAACAGTGGAATCAGTACTCCAAGGAATTCAATAACCGGGATGCAAACCAAATCCTTTCTGGGGACCAGAATAAGGCGAACCAACAAAAGACTCGAAGAAAAGATATACAAAGTCAACAAGTCTGCGCTATTAGATATCAATCGAGCACGAGAATACATGCTAGCCGCTCGAAACGAAATCTGGACTAGTGAGAACCTAAAAAATTCAGAAGATTCACACCATGATATTCTAAATACCGTGGAACAGTTGCTAGATCGCCAGAAAAACTTAGCTCTACTGAAACTTATTGCTGGTTCGAACGTTTTTAGTAACCACGAAGTGTTACAGATGCATCATCTAGCACTTTCTAGTGCTATTCAGCTAACTATACGGACCATCAGCGACTGTATTCTTCTCAATGCCGCGATGCCCAGAGTGATGCCAAGTTGTCGGATAGCCCAGGCTCGAGTAATGAATGCAGCCCGTGAAAGTATAATCATCGATGTGGCGAGGGAAGTTCTGGAAAGACCCCGGAGTAATAACTACCGACCGAGAGTATTATGGGAACGGGCCAGCGACCGAGACATTCTTAAGAGAGCATGTAATGAGGAGGATTTGTCGAAAATACTGCTCGAAAGCAAACACCAAGCTCTAGGAGGCCGTGTGCTGGTATGGAATGCCATCTACTATTCATTAGGAGACATAGTTGGATGCTTAGAGCATCTGTGTCAGCTAGTTAAGGAACTTCAAGGAGTAATCTGATTGATGTTCGCAATAAACAATGGAAGACTCATTCTAATTTATCCAGCATTTCCAAGCGTTCCAAAACTCTGGTCTTACTGGTTTCTTCTATTTCGCCGGCCAAGAACATCTCGTCTAATATGGCGTAGACTCGATGGAAATTAAATACCAGGTCCAGTTCACAAACATTGCTGAAATAATCATCCAATACCTCGACAAAATTATGAATTGCTTCCAAATAAACCAGTTCGTTATCGATTTGATCTATACATACACTAAAAAACAAACCGGCATACCGTCTATAAACGATTTTTTGTTTTCTAAACTCGGCAAAGTTCGATTGATGACGCCCTTCACGGGTGCTGACAATACGATGTATCTCGTTTTTTATACTCGCCTGCTCATCCTGAGTATAAGCAGTATAAAACTTTGCTAACCGGGTTTTTCCTCTACGATTTTGGACTATTATAAACTGAAGACCCATGGTTAGTACCAGTAGAAATAGGAATACAATTCAATAACTAGTTATGAGGTCACGTGACCATATCTCTGCAGAGAATGATTTCCAGGGTAAAAGAGAGAGACAGGACTGATTAGATAATAAGTATTAAGTAAATTCTGTTATGAGACGATTTTAGATAAATCAGAAAATTCAGTTTGGTACTTCTTTTTACCATGCAATGATTTCAAGCGATCCTTTTTGTTTTTCTTCTCCTGGCTAGGGGGGTTTGGAGTAGAGATAGGAGTAGGTTGTGGTATTTCTTGATCGGGAGGTTTGGAGGCAGAAGAAGAGGAGGATACTGACAATGATGGAGTGGAAGTAGAATGAGTCGTAACTGATCGTTTAGATTTTGGTTCATTAACATGACTATGTTGTTCCCTGGCTCGTTTATGGGTGTGAGACGTAGAAATAGCGGTAGATTTAGGCTTAGACATCGGCGGAAGAACCGGTTTGGCCGGGGCATCGGCTCGAGCAGCAGTTAACCATTCTCGGTTATGGAACATGTAATTGTCCATATTCCAGTTTTTCCAGACTTTACGCCCGCATACTGATTCTCTGATCTGCGGTTCGTTCTTGGCTAGTTCGTCCGCAATCCGTTGGCGGTAATTGACCAATCCTCGGGTTGCTTTCCAAGCAGTATCGACAACAAAAGAACCGCTTTTATGCACAGCAAGATCGCCAAAATGACCAAAAAGGAGATTGATCAACCTACGGGCACCAACAAGTGTAAGGTACTCACTGCTTAATAGCGATTCCCACACAACAACATAGGTAGTATTAGTAGCGAAACCAACAGCTTGGTCTTCTGGCAGAGACAGCATGCTGTCTTGCAAAGCGGCATGAGATTCAGGAGAGAACAGGGCTAATTCCTTAAGAAATAATGCCGCTGAAGTATCATTGCGCTGTGGTTCTTTATCGTGATATTCATCGTCGGCATGCGTCCCTGCAGAAAGAACCTTAGGAATAATCTGGTTAGGCCCCCCCGCTTGATTAGCAATAGCTGTGAATACTTCTTGTTCTTTATACTGGCAGAGCTTGGCCGATACAAGATAGGCTTTCAGAACTCGGACATTTTTCGGGAAGAGTTCGTCCATATGGGGCCAGAGTTCATCCATTATCTCGATGCGGTCTTTGCGGCGGAGAACTGCAATTAACTTATCGACAATAAACCCTCCAACGTCTCGATTGGCCAGTAAAGGGATTCGGCCTTTACAATATAGTTTATACAGCCGAAGCTTGAATTTATAGGGAGCATACTCAAACACGGTATCGAAAAGATGAGACCCCGCCGGGTCGGATAACAAATGTTCCATAAACGATTTTTCACGATCGTTACGATCGCTAGTAGAAGCCGGCAGAAACAAGGATTCCAGTACTCCTGTTCGATTGGCTCTACAATCGATCTGAATGAGGACCTGGAAGACCGGCCCGGCGATTTGGTCCACCGCTGCTTCGCGGGCATCGGACATTTGCGGGAACGATTTCAGTATAGCCGAGGAGATTGCAGATAAAACCTTTGACCAAGATTCAGGAACGGTTCTTGAATCGGAATCCGGATCATAATCCTGTAAGTTAGTCATTTTACGAGCCTTCACACTTCGACGACTCCGTAGAAGGTTGTCAGAGCTCAACGGCAGTCCAGATAGCACCACCAATAGAGTTCGCAGTACATGAGAAGCATACTGGTTCCACATCAAAGCCACTGGGTCAGAAGAGGCAATGGTGCTGGCTATGTCAGTAATAAGATCAACTACTTGATTAGCCTCTTCTAAATCTTGTTGCTGGATAGTAGCGGCGCGAATCAGCGCAGCCTGAGCACAATGAGACCCGTAGGGGTGTCGCGAAAGATCAATGAAGGATACCGAAAACGCATTTAGTATCTGGACCACGTTTTCGACTGTAGAAGCCACTAGTATGCGCTCGATCAGCTTCGATCCAATGCGATCAGAAGCGATCTTCAGCTCGCGGCCCTGAGATTCGGTCATCACAGATTGCACAAACAGAGACTTTTCCTCTAGACTGTCGAAATTTCCCGCTAAAGCCAACATACTTTCAGCTCTAGCAAAATATTCCGATTCGTCTGGGGACAAAATCCCAAAAAAGTGAGGTACATTGTCCGGTGGAGGTTGATCCCCCGTGAGATCAAGAGAATAACTGTTTAAAGGAATGTAGTCCTGATTAAATTCATCTGATTGGTGATCATCAGCAAAATTAGATCCATCTTCTTCAACTTGATTGGACTTATTTCGCCGGCCTCTGCTTGGTCGAGGCATGGACAAGGTGTAGAAGTAGGAAAAAAAATAAATCCTCTCCCAAGTTAGGTAGATCTAGCTGAGTTTGGGTTAGTAGTGGTTCATTGGAAAGAAAAATTAAAAAATATCAGGCGTACGTATCAACTCCCATTTTTATTCTTTAAATTTTTTTCCAGGTACTTCTCCGGCTTTAGTTAAGATTGTGCCTGTCCCCACTAATTTTGCGCGAAAACCTTGATTCAGCGTTTTTTGCGTTTCCAACCCCTTCCACCCCCCAACTCGATTACTAATACCCCTAAGGTCTAATTATAAGTCGGAGTTTATAAACCTCCATGGCATAGACCCGAACCAATCATCGACCGGTTTTGCTCCCAATAGGCTTTCTAGGCTCTATGACCTACCTGTTTCGGAAATCATATATAACTCCATATAACTCCGTGCTTAATTCCTTTCTCGACTTGAACTCTTTTACCGTAATACCTCTTATATTGTTTTTCGTAATTTTTTCTCCTACTTATTCGCTTTTTCTTTAGTGCATTTAGTTAAATTGTGGAATCTTTTCTGAAATTTCTCTTTAGGTACTTTGTCTTTGCCGATTACCCAGACAGACTTCTTTTGGTCCTCCTCTTACTCTCTTAGTAATCTACAATTGCCGCCCGCCTCCTTTAGCCATGGAACTTCCTTTCACAGACGATATTTTCTTCCAAAACCTGGACTCTGCCACTTTAAAGGTCAACGATGGAGTTATTGATCAACTACTTTCTGAAAATCCCAAATTCGATTATTCTTTATTTTCCCCTGATGAACTCTCATCTCTAGCTCCTGCTGATGATGACGATCCGTTACTTAACACATCTTTGATCTCCGATATGCCTGAATTATGTTCCGACTCCTCACCTACCACATCGACTAACTCACCTCCTACAATCGATTCGGTTACAGCGACTCATAAACGGAAACCAGCTACTTCTAATATTACCTCTTCTGGTTCTGATAATTATGATCTCGCCCCTGAGCTCTCGGCTTCCAAACGGAAAGATGCTGAGGAGACTCAAAGCGATGACGATGGAACTGAGGGAAGTAAAAAGAAAAAGAACGCTGGCCGGAGAAAACTCAGTTCTGACGGAGATCCAAGCAATCGACGGAAAGCCCAGAACCGAGCGGCGCAACGGGCATTTAGAGAACGCAAAGAACAACATCTACGTGAACTTAGAGACCGGGTAAACGAACTGGAGTCTATTAGTACTGCCACTTCGGCCGAGAACGATTTTCTGAAACAGCAAGTCGCGCGTTTACAAAATGAATTGTCTGCTTACAAAAAACGAGCCCAGTCTTTGATCCAATCTAGTTCGAACCAACTAAGCCCCAACTCTCTTTCTTCAACTTCTGCTACTACGGCCTCCAATAACTTGCCAGAATTTACATTTGAATTTCCGTTTACTTCCACTCTTTTAACCAAGGGTTCTAAATCTA
Organism: Tortispora starmeri; assembly: GCA_030574535.1. Lineage (NCBI taxonomy): Eukaryota > Fungi > Ascomycota > Trigonopsidomycetes > Trigonopsidales > Trigonopsidaceae > Tortispora > Tortispora starmeri. The sequence goes on along the minus strand of JAJMFD010000036.1, from coordinate 19,879 downwards.
CTGCGACTTCTTCTCCTTTTAGCACTCCTTCTTCGGGCACCACTACCCCTACTGCTTCTAACTCTTCTACGCAACAAAGCTCTCCGCTTGCTGAGCTAGAACTTCCTCCAGCCCCACAACATACACCGGCAATTGATTCGGAATCTTTCTGTTCAAAGCTTACCGAAGCCTGTGGAACCTGCGAAGATCCTTTATCTCATGATTTGAAAGACAAACTAGTTTCCAAGTCCAAGGAACAAACTGTACCTTCTATATATGCCGGATTTAATAATTATCGTGACCCGTTGTTTTCATTTGATTTAGATGATGATGACGAAGCTCTCGGGTTGGAAGATGCTATTGTACCAGCAGACCAACCAGACTTGAAATGCGGAGAGCTTTGGCACATGATATCTCACCATCCCCGGTTCGAAGAATTCGATATCGAAGGTCTTTGTCAGGAGCTGAAGAGCAAAGCTAAATGCAGTGAATACGGCGTAGTAGTCTCTGACCGTGATGTTGAACAAACTCTGTCCTGCGCTCTACCTCCAGTCCAGTAGGCCTGTCTTTTTACATACATACATATAATGCTACCGGTTAGAAAGCTCTTACAAACCGTATACTTTTTTTTGTCATCCGTTCGAGTCTAATATTATAACTAATTAGTTTGTGTACATTAACTGAAAGAAAACTGAATCATAATATAATTAGAGAGTTAGTTTAGTTGGCCGCAATACCAGCCTTTCTTTCCTTAGCTCGAGATAAGAGAAGTTCAACGTGACTTTTATCTTCTCGAAGGATATCTATCAAATAGGCCAACCCTGCTTGTTCATCACGCAATGTAGCTACTATTTGTTCAAATTGGTCATCTTTTTCGTCTAAGGCCAATACTCCACTATCGGTTTGAGAAGGATCCAAGGTTCGAGTTCGTTCGCGTAGCACCGACATTCGGGCCCAAGCTTCATTGCGACGCCCAAATACTGCAGGATCTTCCACTTCTTTCAACAGTTCTTGAAACCGTAAGCGAAGACGTTCTTCTTCTGGTCGAAGCGACAAACCATGTGATTTGGCTACTTGAACCTTGATAGCTAAACGGAGAGTGCGATGCGCTAAGGCTTGTAAGCGGACAGAAATATCCCGGGCTTGAATAACCGTATGAAGATCATGGCGAGAAGAAAGTAAAGTGAGTTTATCGTTGACTTCATGAAGACGAGTCCGGTACGCAACTACTTGCCGTTCTTGTAACATTACACGCTTAGCAATATCATCAAAGCCAACTGCCAAAACCGGAACCGACTGGTTATCGGGTCTTTTGGCTAAAGCCTGTTCCCAACTAGCATCGGAGACCCGGGGAGGTTTAGTATAAAGAGCTACTTGGTCGGCAGGAACATGGTTATAGAAAAAGTACTGGAAAGCGCATTCGGGAGAAGAGGGATCCCAGGCGTTTTTTAATTTGTTGAGTTGAGAAGTAATCGATGATGATGAAGGAGCAGGACCAATAGTGGAGCGGGCTGAGGGAGGGTCTAATGAGCTTGCACCAAGACCTCGACGGATGGTAGAAGGGGTCGAAAGTCCAGAATAAAGGTTTTGGTTGAATAGTCGTTTATCATTATCGATAGACCAAGTGAACCCTGGTCCGGATTGTGCAGAGAAGGAGGCGATTGGCTGTTGTTGCTGCTGCTGTTGTTGTTGTTGTTGTTGTTGTTGCTGTTGTTGTTGCTGCTGCTGCTGCTGCTGCTGCTGCTGTGATTGTCCAAATATACTAGCGGGCGCTGGCGAAGCTGTATTAGACTGAAAACCAAAGCTTGGAGGATTCTGGAAAGGAGTTTGGGCAGTTTGGAGAGAATTTTGAGGTGGATTTTGCGAAGATTGGGTATTTTGACCAGCTTGAGCGCCCCCGCCAAAAGAAAACCCAGTATTAGTCGAACCAAACCCAGACTGGGTAGGTTGTTGTGATTGGGGTGTAAATAAACCCGAAGGCTGGCTAGAAAACATTCTAGACAGTAGTAGAATAAACAATAACTACTCCAAGGCGTAGTGAGAGTAACCAACTCAGTAGAAGAGATCTCACCGAAGGGTAAGTTGGGAAGAATATGCGTAACTATCGGGCCAGACCGATAATTACGCAGCAAGAGCTCGACAGTGTCTTTACCCCCAAGCCCATTGGCTACTACTACACCTTCTTCCTACTATATATTCCCTACCTACTTCACACTTACCAAACAACCACTAACTAGCTCGTCGCCCATGTCGAATTCTCGCGAGCCGCCCATGAGCCACCAGGCAGTGGTGGAACCGGTTCCTATGCCGCCCCATATTCCAGATGTACCGGAGATCGGCGCATCTTCTGCTCCGTTGATGTCGGCATCTTTCTTTATCGGCGCCCGGTGTAAACCTTATGGAGACGATTTTCTTTTGTGTAAAAAGGAGGCCAAAGGAACCGGAGAACTCGATTGTTTGGCTGAAGGCCGCCGGGTTACCCGATGTGCGATCTCTGTTTTGGCCGATATCAAGAAACACTGTGCTAAGGAGTTTTTCACTCACTGGGATTGCCTAGACCGCGGTGATTTCCAGTTCCAGAATTGCCGTCCAGCCGAGCGGTTGCTGAATTCTTGTGTTTATAAAAACCTCGGGTTGACCAAAACCATCCCGGGCACGGCTCCCGATAAAGTCCCTATCCATCTTCGAGACTCTTATATCTACAAACCCCTGCGCCAAGATCCTGCCAGTGTTCAGTTAGCTAAACAGTCTACTGATTAGTTAGATTTCTGTGCTAATTTGATTGAGGATGTTTCGCTCTTTAATTTATGACCATATTTTTCATATTTGATAACCGTAGTTCTCTAGGCTTGTCCCCTTTCCATTCGCTCTTCTCGTAGTTCGGCTATCCGTCTAGCCAGGGTGCCCAGTTCATGTTTTGTAGCAATCTGGGCTGCTACTCCCATAGTATGATCACTCTCTAGTAACTGGACTAGCGAGAGAACCCGTCCGAAGTTGCCATCTCGACATCCCGCGTTCACGAGTCGTAAGATCACTTTATCAGCCTCGACTTCCATCCGACGCAGACTTTCAAGCTCATGCTTGTCGAGTTTTCGCGGATGATCCTGCTGGGCAGCAATCAAAGCCTTTTGACATATATACTGCTGCTCCCATTCCATCCGGGCTCGATCTTCTTCACTGATTTGCGACTTCTTTCGCGATAACTCGCGCGATTCGTCATCCAGTTCCAAGTCCTGGTCTTGCAGATCTTGGTTCTCTTTATCGGAATCGTTCTCGATATCGGGAACACTGTGGAGTGGTACCCGGAGATCAAACTCGGCTGTCACCGGCAAGGGGATGGGCGGCATAATTAGTCGTTCATGGATAGTGGCTCCTCGACAGATCACGCAGTGGAACTTGCCATCCATCACGCCTACAGGCCAGTATTGCTCCTGACGACCAATGCGATCCGGAATGGCACAGGAGTCTAACAGGGGCACCCAATTGGCCTGTAATGGTTTGGTCCAATTTACCAGCATCTGCAGCACTCCATCACTGTCAAATATACAGGGCGCGCCAGCATCCGAAAAGAAAACCGACAATAACCGCTTCCCTGGCGGAATTTCGATTGTATCGTTCTTCTGGACCACTTTCCCCTGGCTTAGCTCCTCTATCGAGTACACTAGCCCTCCACCAGTGGACCCCACCATCGGATGGACCATTTCTGTAGACCGGATCAGTATCAAGTAGTTCTGGAATGCAGCACAGGCTATTACAGGATAGGCTGCTTGCCGGAACATGCGAACCGGCAAGCCATTTGGCGTGTACACTCGCACCGATCCATTCTTTGTACAGGCAATCACATACGCTTTAGAGATCGCTACACACTGCACAGCATTAGACCGAGGAAACACCTCCCGCCAGCTATCGCGCAAAGAACCATGTCGTCTATAGTATAAAACTGATTCTTCATCATAAGACGAGTCACCGCTGCAGGAAGAAGCAAATACCGCGGCGTCTTCCCCGAGACTGGCTAGGTCATATCTGTCGTGGTCGGTGAAAAAGTACTCTCGATGTCGGCCAGTGTCGAAAAAGGAGACCGTAACTGTGTGGTGGGAGGACTGATTCTGAGCCCAGACATAACCAACATAATTCATAGTTAAGTACCTGCGACGATCTACCCACTGGGTGCTACCGGGTTGAAAGGGACGGTGGATTGCTGGTCGATGGAACCCTCGAAGACTGACTTTACGGCGTTTAGGCAGGTTAGATTCGCGCCGTAAAGCCTCCTTGTACTCCCCATTTACATCATCAACTATCCAATCATCCTCTTCCTTGTTACCCATCATTGCTGCGGGAAGATCATTGGTATCAGTCTCGTCAAACCGGATGGATTTGGCCCGGTGTTCCAAAGCTTCATCAACCAGGCTGTCATTGTCATCGTCTCCAGATTCTTCTTCACTGTTATTGTCATTGTCGTTGTCATTGTCATCATCATCTTCATTATTATTGTCATCATTACTATTGTCGTCAGAAGCCTCATCGTCCACGAATAAGTTCTTTTTCGACAACGGGGAAACCACGTCTCCAAAAGGCGGGACAAACTCTGTGGCATCAGGTACCGGCAGTTCTTGGGTTAGCACATGGCCTTCAGTAGTGGCATACATGAGAAGATTACGAGAAGGATGCCATGAGACTCGACAGCAACCAGAGACCTTATAATGATTGATCTTGTTGCGACTTGAGGTTTCCCAGATAACTACTCCGTCATTACTACCCGAGGCGAGATAGGCACCATTAGGAGACCAGGCCAAATCAAAAACGGGAGAAGTATGACCATCAGCATATACCCCGAGATCCTCGGTCCAGGAACCATCTTTGCGACCAAACAGCTGGATGTTTCCTGAAGGTAAAGGAATAGCAAACGCGATTCCATCGGGATGCCATGCTACTCGACCCAAGGGATGAATATTGTCATGAGCCACCTTGATAGGAGAACGAACAGCAAGTTCAGGCAAGGTACATAGCGGAACTGCTTTGCCGCTGCTAAGTGAGTACACCCGCACTGTGCCGTTCAGCTCGATAGAGGCAACATAGGCGCTGGAAGGATGGAAGGAGATCGACCGTACCGGGCAGTTGTGGCCCGAGAGTTGCACACAGACTGTTCGGTCCTCAACAGAAACCACTGCTGCAGACATGTCGTCACTTACGGCGCCCAACCACCGGCCATCCGGGCTGAACTGGACCCCCCGCACCGCCATCGTAGCACTCCATATCGGGCCCTGATACTTCTGGGATTGCAAAGAATACATGATCACTGACCCGTCGTCGTCTCCAGTGGCAATATAGTCGCCACTAAGACTCAAACACCATATGGAACTCTCTGCAGGCGAGCCCTGGTAGTTCATAGCCTCCAAATTAGTGGGCGCGGTATCTTGGTCCACTGAGAACTGGCGGATGATCTCATTGTTGCCCACAGAAACTATCTGAGTCCCATCAGGAGTGATTTCCGCTGCAGTATAACCGGGGAAATGGGCGTACCGAGGGATCGGCGCTTTCCTAGTTGACCATTCCTCTAGCTTGGTATCGGACATTAGTGAGAAAAATAGTTGTTAGTTAGAAACGCGTCGAGCGCGCGTATACAGTTTAATCACCCAAACAGTTGGGAGATCTTTCAGATAAAACCGAGCCCAGAATGAGTGACATTTTTAAATTCATTTTAAGTAGGCGAAATTCAAAAAGGCTCTAATACTTACTTATAATAATGTCTGAATCAGAACCACTTATAAATACTTCATCTTCATCTCCTAGGCATGATGGTCCAGATACTTCTACTTTTTGTGACTACCGAAAGTATATGCTTGGGATGCTCAGCCGCTACATCCAATGGTTTCTGGGGGTTACTGGGATAGTCATCATAGCTATAATTGCTAGATATAGCTCTAAACCATCTTCTGAACTGTTTGAGAACTTGGACTTTAATTTTACTACCGACATATCTACGGCCGAACCCTGGCACCCATCCTTTCAGTATACCTTTACCTTCGATAGCCATGTCCACACATCCTATTCTGACGGCCAGCTGGATCCTCTACAAGCACTACAATGGGCTATGGCTTATGGATTAGATGCTATTGCTGTCACCGACCATAATACAGTACAAGGAGGACTAGAGTCTGTGAGGATCGCCCAAAATCTAAGTCTCCCAATCGTAGTGATCCCGGGCCAGGAGTACACTTGCTGCCGAATCCATATGAACCTGATTGGAATTAACGAATCAATCATACCAGCGTCATCTTGGCCTTCAGATAAAGAGATTAAATGGGCAATCGAGCGCACTCATCAGCTAGGAGGAGTGGCTATTGCTAATCATCGAGTATGGTCTGCTACTACCGAGAACCAATACCAGCAGCCGCGTCTCCGACACCATCCTTCTTTGCAGCAGTTGCTTGAATGGGGCATAGACGCTTTTGAATCGGTTCATGAAGATGTACTGGATTTGAAGACTCTGCGGTTTTCCGAATCCCACGGCCTCCCCCTGCTTTCTGGATGTGACATGCACCATCCTGCCCAGGTGCCGCGGGCATGGACACTAGTCAATATGCCCCAGCCCATCAATGCCCAGAATATTGTTCAGGCAATAAGAAACCGCACTTTGAACTCTACCATCTCACTGATGCCTGAAGGACCTACTCGACGCGTCTACCCGCCGTCAAACCCGGCGTGGAACAAATGGGCCCCGATTCTTGGTCTTGATTTCTCCTACCTTTATTCCGATACCAACGGCATGTACTCCTTTGTTGATGGATTTTGTCATAAACACAGATTTTCCATCAACTATTCTAGAGGATTGTGGCTCATCTTAGAAGGAACGCTGGTGTGGTTGATTTATGAGCTGATCCGCGGACTAGCGCTGTGGTTCTGGACTACCAAGGGCACAACTGCTCCCGTTGGTATCCACAGACAACATACGTAAATACAGCTTGATCCCTTGTTTCTTGGTATCAATCATTAAGCTCGGCACCGGCGACTCCATATTGCTAAAGCTGTATGGGAACGGCCACGCCCGAGTTATATCATGTGCCCCCACTCGGTGGTGCAGATTTCTCCGCAAGGAGAGCTTTTCTGACAACCATTCATTCATTTTATCCTGAACAGCACTTCTCTGTCCATGGGTTGACATGTACATTCCCCGGTGACACAGATTCCAGCCTAAAGTGTGCTCTAGTTGTCGGGAGAGTAGCATCGTGGGCAAAGTTTCCTGGACCCGTTCTTGGAACTGAAGACACATTTTACATTCTAGCCAGGTTTCCATGTTACAGATCCGCATATAGTCTGTATCAAACCCAGCTAGATTCTGGACTATGTAACTACTGCAGGTTCCTCCGATTCCTTGTAATCCAGCAATAATCTCTAATAACTTAGCCATAACGTCATCCGGAACAGGACTATTTCCTAGCTCCTGACTCTCGGTATAAGAATCAACAAAAGCACTCAGGGCCGCAAATATCATTCGGTACTTTAAGAAGCCCTGGACAATATATTCAATGGACCGCATAGTGTAGCTTCGAGTTAGCTCGTCGAAAATAGCACATATTAGAGGATCAGCACCTTGGAGTATCGGCTGAGATGTAGGGATGAGAGGGTATGTGTTATTTAGATAGTTCTCAATCGCATTCAGCTCTGCTTGGTGTCGAGGATAGGGCAATTGAATGATATGACCATCCTCATACAAATACACAGCATGTTCACATATTTGCATGGCCACAGATAATTGATCCTGGATGCCGTACTGCTCAGTATACCGCTGAATATAACCAGCAATCAATTGAGAGTTTCCTGGCCAGTTAGGGATATGGCACTCAACTTTGGCTAGTATATCAGACACAACAGTAAACATTCCTGGCCGGAAAGAGAAGTTCAATGCGTCATAAGTGGTGATATACTTCCTGTTGCCAGGAATATATGTTGGATAACGACTAGGCCCATGCAAAGAACAACAAATGAGAAAATGCATCATGTCCAGCTCGGTTTCTGGCTCGATGGTCTGGTTGGGATTACACCAAATATAACTGGTATGGTCTCGATCGAAGTGTTCCAGCAGATCTTCCGTGGTAGAGTAGATGTTATAGTCTTGGATTGATAAATGTCGATTCTTTACCGTTTCGGAAGTAGTACAGCTTGTTACTAACGCTGCAAAATAGTACCGTGCCATGCTGACTAAAAATGCAATATGGTTATCGCCATCTACATAAGCCAAGGAGTTCAATAAAACAGAATCCATCTTAAGAGACTCCGCAAACGGGAATTTGTTCAGATCGGCTTGGAATGGCTGGGGTTTAAATCGGCGACAGGCCGAAGTATAGTATGGTTCAGTTAGCCCTACCGGGGCGCAATTTATAGATTTGAACTTTTCCCCAGTGAATAATCGGATATTCAACTTCTCAACCAAGGGGTGGTATGGAATGGGGTCCATGTAATCTTGTGGTTGGCAATCGAAGTACCCCGAGATCTCGGTGTAATACGAGTCTCCCGACTGATAAAGAGTAAACCTATCGGGCATATTAACAAATAAAGCAGAGTCGATAGTCGAGGGATGAGCCATAAAGTCCGGAACATGATACGGGTCTGATGCTTTAGCATCACATACATCGACGATTTCGTGAAGAAAACATAGAAAACAGGCTGTTTGTAGACACCTATGGTCTTTCAATTGGCTATCCAAGTACCGACGAAGTTGAAAGGCACAATACCTAGGGTCCATAGATGTAATATTATCTATGAACCGTCTCGCACTGGAATACCTAGTGGCATTTGTACGGTGATGATCATTGGTGTCATCATCGTCAGGATCGTCTTCATATACATCATCAAACGAAGACGACGGTTTAAGAATTCCTCTAACATATGACCAAGATTCAATACCATCAGAAGTGATAGGTATTCGAAATAGATGAGCACTGTCTCTGAAACTGCTAATAAAGTCATGATCGTCGAGGTAAACCGAGAGTTTAGATGGTTCTACAGTATATAAATAAGCTGATTCAGAGGGAGGCTCTAAATCATCTGGAGATAGAACATCCGCAGAGCCTGCAGAGGCGAGAAAGTTAGAAGCAGTAAGGTATCGTGTTCGGTGATCGGTCTGGGAAGATAGTCTTGATGCAGGAAACTCGAAAGAAGGAAGATCACTGAAGTAGTCACGAGGACCATAATCAGAACTGCTAAAGCTGGAGGAGCGGGAACTATGCAAGTTAGCTGATGCTTTCGAAGCACCAGATCTAACAGACAATGGCCCAGAACCTGATTGCTCCTTAGCACTATTTTCCATAGGTTGACTGTTAGCAACATTACAAACACAACCCATACCAGCATCAGAATCAGCGTAAATATTAGTATCTGGAGGCTCATCAGACGTTATTGGAGCTGTATTTCCCTTACTGCTGTAGGTATTTTGTTCCCCGACCAGATCAGAAGCTTCAGAGGCTGAATCAGGACCATTCTGATCTAAAGTTTCACTAATTTTCTGCCTTTTTCGAATCTGCTTGCTCCGCACCCTAAACATTTTAAATAACTTAGGCATTTCTAGAGGGTGACTACATGCTGCATGCCCTGCAAAGTATACACCCTCTCCCACCGACATATATGCGGAGGCACCCTCTATTCATAGTGTCAAGACCCAGTGAGCCAACCGACAATAAGACACAGCCCCATTCTTGCATATTTATATGAGTTTATGAACATTCACCAGTATAAAGCATTTCTTTTAGCTAATTGGAGTATATTATGGTAAAAGTGTTGATGGTCATAATCCAGTGAGTATCCTAGTGGCTGGAAACCAAGCACTGTGAACCTTCGAACTCGCTCAACCAATCAGAACAGCCCTGTTTTGGGAGAACGAATCTCGACCCTCCAAATACTCCAAATCGTTTACTTCTACCTCCATTATTCCTTCTTTCACCTACAAGGGTTCTCACTTCTTTTTACTAGCTGGCACAAAATGCTGTACCGATCGTCTATGCGTGCAGCACGTCCACTGACACGTTCTGCTGCCTTGCCTGCGGTCCGACGGAGCCTGGCTACGTCGGCTCCTCCTCCTGCTATGGTCGAGCTAACTATCGACGGCAAGAAGGTCTCGGTCGAGGCTGGTTCAGCGCTAATCCAGGCCTGTGAAAAGGCTGGTGTAACTATTCCTCGATACTGCTATCATGAAAAACTGGCGATTGCCGGAAACTGTCGTATGTGCCTTGTCGATTTGGAAAAAGCCCCCAAGGTCATTCCTTCCTGTGCCTACCCTGTGGCGCCCGGAATGGTGGTTCGCACCGATACTGAGCGAGTTCGCCAGGCCCGAGAAAATGTCACTGAAATGTTATTAGCCAACCACCCGCTGGACTGCCCGGTGTGTGATCAGGGTGGTGAATGCGATCTTCAAGACCAATCCCTGCGCTACGGTGCTGATCGAGGCCGATTTTCTGAGTTGGCCGGCAAACGTGCGGTTGAAGATAAAAATATCGGTCCCTTGGTTAAAACCTCTATGAACCGTTGCATCCATTGTACTCGATGCGTGCGATTTAGCAACGACGTTGCCGGTGCTCCTGAGTTCGGAACTTCGGGACGGGGTAACGATATGCAAATCGGCACTTATCTGGAGCGCAATCTGGATTCAGAACTGTCTGGAAATGTTGTAGATTTATGTCCGGTTGGCGCATTGACTTCCAAGCCTTATGCTTTCACTGCTCGTCCTTGGGAATTGAAGAAGGTCGAGTCTATCGATGTTATGGATGGGCTGGGATCCAACATCCGGGTAGATGCTCGAGGAAACGAAGTTATGCGAGTTCTTCCCCGTCCCAATGATGCCATTAACGAAGATTGGATCTCAGATAAAACCCGATTTGTGTATGACGGACTTAAAACTCAGCGACTGACTGTTCCCTTAATTAAACAAAACGGTGCTTTTGTTTCAGCTACATGGGAAGAGGCTCTTAGCTCGATTGCCGAGGCCTACAAGACTCTTAACCCTCAAGGTAATGAGGCTAAGGCTATTGCTGGCGACCTTGTGGACGTTGAAACCTTAGTGGCTGCTAAAGACTTGTTCAATCGTCTCGGTTCCGAAAATCTGGCATTAGATTGTCCTAACGGAACGTTACCTCCATCTTCTGGGGTTGATTTTCGTTCCAACTATATTTTCAACTCTACGATTAGTGGCATTGAGTTGGCCGATACTATATTAGTGGTGGGCAGCAATCCTCGTCATGAGGCTGCTGTGCTGAATGCCCGTATCCGTAAACAATGGCTTCGCACCGATGATATGAAGATTGGATTAGTTGGCGCGACCTTCGACTCTACATGGGGCCATACCTATTTCGGTGATTCTCTCTCTGCCTTGAAGACCGCATTATCTGGCGAGTTTGGTACCCGATTGGCTTCTTCCAAGAACCCTCTTATTATTGTTGGTTCAGGCTTGACTGACCGTCAAGATGCTGGAGCATACCTTGATTTATTATCCAAATTTGTGACTAAGAATTCTAAAGTATTCCTTACCGAGAATTGGAACGGTTACAATGTGTTACAACGTACCGCCTCTCGAGTAGGCGCTTATGACGTGGGATTTGTACCACCCTCTGCGGAAGTCGCTGCGGTGAAACCCAAGTTCTTGTGGTTATTAGGTGCTGATGAGATCTCAGGAGCGTCGATTCCTAAGGATGCGTTTGTAGTCTACCAGGGCCATCATGGTGATGTTGGTGCTCAATACGCCGACGTGATCCTTCCTGGTGCCGCTTATACCGAGAAGGCTGCCACATATGTTAACACCGAGGGTCGATCGCAGGCTACTCGTGCAGCAGTCGGCTCGCCAGGCGCATCTCGAGAAGACTGGCAGATCCTTCGCGCCGCCAGTGAATATCTCGGGGTTACTTTGGATTATGATGACGCTTTTGGTCTCCGGGCACGTATTGCGGAGGTCGCTCCCCATCTCGTGCATTACGATGTGGTCGAAAGCGTGTCCCCTGAAGTGGCAACTTTGGGATTAAAGTCACTGGCAGACCGACATAAGGGTGCCACTGCTTCCAAAGAACCTTTGAAACAGGTTGTGCATAACTTCTATTTCACTAACTCCATCTCTCGATCATCGACGACCATGGCTCGATGCTCTACACAATTCACTCGCGACCGAATCAGCGAAATAAGTGAAAAGCCCGAAGTGGCCTATGGATAAAGAACCTTGATGACTGAGCTATATACTTAACAAATTTTTTTTTCTATTCCTTGTTTTCCTCTTCTTTTCGGGTATAGAGTGCTATGAGAGAACCATTACCTCTCAGCGGGAATAACCGACCCTTCCCATTACTAAACATTAGCAACGAATTATCTTATAAATTATTTTCTTTTTGTAAACCGCTGCGGAGGTTTTGTAGGAGCATCATAGAAACCATTCGAAAAATCGAGCCTAGCCTAACCGTTTAAGAGAATTCATGGCAGCTCGGGCCATAGCATCTTTCTTGCTAAGTCCAAACCCGTAGCCAAGAGGTTGCTTATTACATATTGCAACCACGAAGCTAAACGGTCCTTGGCCATTCTCGTTAAATTCATGGAAGTTTAAATTGGCTTTCACGCTAGGGGGCAGATCCTTATAAGCGACATAATCCACGGGGTGGTCAGGGAACTTCTCATGCAATCGTCGTTTAGCATCTTTATCGAGCGGTTCTAAGCAGTAGAGATCTTCCATAGTTTGCAAAGTAGATTCGTATAAAGACGCTATCCAATCTGCAATTTCTTTGTGAGCGGCCAAATTGTCTACCCCTCGATCAACAATACAACCTCCAATGTATGCTTCAAAAATGTCGGCTATGCTTTTATCATGGAGATCCTCCATTTTCACCGTACTGGATACTTGTAGTTTAGTATCGAGCCCATAGTACCGCGAGAATTCTAAAATTCGATGATTAGAAATCAAATCGGCTCGGATCACACTTAATTCGCCTTCTGTATATGAAGGGAACCGCTGATAAAGCAGTCTGGAAACTGTATGGTTAAGAAACGAGTCTCCCAGGAACTCCAGACGCTCATTGTCTATCGAATGCAGCGTTCCATTGGAGAAACTATACTCTGCCATCGAGCGATGCAAAAATACTTGTTTCGCAATAGTTTCATCCTTAATCACTGGCAATTTGCTATACCGATTCATGGCCATTAAGTGCAGAAAACCGCTTGGGTTTAGTGTCCGTGTGTATCATTTGGTGACACACGTGACTGGAGGGTATTGGGGCCTGATCGGTATACGAACGTACCAATCTAATTTGTCAATTGTTATACATATTATGTATTATATCTATTACCGTATTATATTATGCGAGCAGTTACTCATGGTACCTAACGTAATCTGGAGGTCATCCTATTATAAGACTCCGGTCTTTTAAGTGGTGATAGAATAGCGTTGCTTGATTCCATTTAGCCTCTGGGAATAGGCCATCACAGGAAATGGATGAAGTTTACAGAAAGTTAAAATTAAACTGGGGGTACTCAAAAGAGAACTAACAGATAGATATTGGTTCATGAACATAGCATCGTAAATAGTATCTAGCCTATAATTTTAGACTAGTATATTTGGAAACCCTAAATAAGGAGGTATGGAAAAGCAACTAGCCTTTTTTTAAAAAAAAAGGGCGAGTAAACTAAGCCGAACTTGATGAGACTGACGCAGCTGAATCTGTCGAGTTTGCGTCTTCAGCAGACGATAAAAATTGGTCATACTTTTCATGTGGAGAACCGACTAACAATTCTATAGCCGGATTCTCAATCACCACCAGGTCTGCCTTCAATAACGATCGGATTTGTACACTGAAGCAATCTACTAATAAACTCTTCCCGTCAGAAGCCAAGTCCATGCTGTCTTGATCAGGCTGTGAGATCGGTTTCGCTTGCACAAACAAAACACGTTTAGCTAGCCAACCATGATGATCTAGGAAATGGCGCATAGCTGCTGGAGAGGAAAATGACGGAGACTGGCGGAACGCACTTCGTTCGACTATAAGCAACTTGTCTTCTTTGTATAAATGACTAAACGCTGCTCGCATGGCCTGGGCGTATATTTTGCGTGGTAAACCGGTAGAAAAGTCATTAGGAGCATGGGCACTATGAGATCGACCACCATTATGTAGCATAGGAGACCCAGCATCACCTAAACGAGCTCGGCCGGTACCCTTCTGCGGGCGAATTTTCCGAGTAGAGAAGCCTACAGTAGATCTATCTGGCGGATTACCGGATCCAACACGAGCAGCATCGGCTTCATATACCACTGCCCGCCACAAAATGTCTTTTCGGACCGGATAGGCCAGTTGCGGAAAGGGAACTAGTTGAAGTCGAGAAGGAACCAGACTGGGGAATTTTCGAACTGTAGTCAGCACATGTGTAGGTTGTTTAGCGGCGTGTTTAAGCATTTAGCCGTAGTTAATTTGCTTTTAAAAAAGCACCACAAGAATACGGGAAATGCAGTCGGGTTGGAAGAGAACAGAGAAGGAGGATTCTCTCTGCTGGGCCCGGGAGAAGTCTGCTCACGTGACCTAAAACTTTCCCACCACTACCTAAGTAGACTCACAAACCCCGGCAAAGAAAGTACCAAGTGAGGACTTGTTTGCACCTTACACATTCTGTCTACGCAGAAGAGGCTTTTGAAGTATCATAAATTTGTACCGACATGCGTCTTCGAGCTCGACCGATCTTCGATAAAATTGCCAGCTTGGATGACGCTGTTGCAGCTGCTCAGCCGTGGTTTGCGCGGATGAAGGCCTCGAACGATGCCTGGGCTGCTAAGTACTTGGAGAAAGCCCAGAGTCCGGATATTTCAGAGAAAGCCGCTCAAAAGTTAAAGTATAATGCTAAAATGACCCAAATACGAACAGAAAAAAACTCGCTTGAAGCTCAACGGTTTATTGTGAACCCGAAATCAGGCTCTCTTGATCCTCTTAGTTTAGCGGCTCGGTACCTGCAGCACACGCAGTGGAAAAGTCGGGACCAGATGCTGCTAATGCAGCGGTTGGAACAGTTGCATGTGATTCCCGATACTTTAGAAACTCTGTATCCGGTAGTGGATGTAACTGTCCGGTTCCCAGGACTAAAGACCCGGATCTTGGAGCCGGGCAGGATTCTGCCGTCTTATGTAGCTAAACGGCGCCCGGACATCCATGTCAAGCCGTACGATGATATACACGAAGGGCTATATACTGTGTTATTGGTCAACCCAGACATTGTCGATACCGAGATCGACTCCTTTTCGGTTAAGGCTCACTGGGCTGTAGTGAATGCCCCGGTGTCTTTGGGGTCTACCAAACTGCAGTATTCTATTCCAGGACTGGTTACTAATCCCGATGCTGGACTGGAGATTCTGTCTTACCTGCCTGCAACTCCTGAACTGAATGGCCCCGTGGAGAGATTGTGTTTATGGGTACTTCAACAGAGTGATGAGATAAAGGATATAGAAGAGTTCAAGACCGAATTGCAATCACTTCAAACTCCTAGTGAGTTAAGAAATCTGGTCAAATCTCGTGAACTGGTTCCTCGTGGAGCAAGTGTCTGGCGAGCCAAATACGATCGGGCGGTAGATGAGATCCGGGAAGAGTATAATCTACCGAAAGGCCGTGTATTCGAGGTCCATCGAATCACTTCCCCTACAGAATTGCCTTACCAACGCCGAATTTAGTTTGGTTAACATTTTTATGATACAATTATAGCGAATGTCATTTTTTTTTTGGCTGGTAGTGGTGGTGGCGGTGATGATCAGATTATGCATCTCTATCGTTGTCTACACCACCTCTCTACTTAGCTGGTACATAATTGGCCTGTATGCACTCACTCACTCCCTCACTTACCTTCTTCTACCTCCCATCCACCCCTATGGACCAAGGCCGGTTAAAAGAGGTGCTGCAAAAGTACCAAGATCAAAAAAATAAAGTCAGATATCTTTATGAAACTAAACAATATAATCTCTTAGATAAGTTTCCAGCCGATCCCTTAGACCCTTTACCGTCCCAGATCCAAACCCTGCAAGATCAAGTGCTGTTGCCGGAAACTTGTATCACCAATTCTGAGACGTTGAATATAGTACAGTATTTACTAGATATTGCCGAAATACGATATGATATTGGAAATATACGAGCTCGAGCCTCGGCAGCTCGGACTGGGCGGGAGTTGGCAAATATGGCTAAACAACAAACAAACGATTCTTCACCACTAGGACAGTATACCGAGCAAGCAATTAGGAATTTGTCTAATCTGTTTCTACAGGCCTCAGAGGATGGAACGACTAATGAACCATTAATGGAAACTATTCCTAATCCAGACTATTATTGTGAAACCAAGACTCAACTTTCTTCAAGCCAAAATGGGCATCCTGAGAATCATCTTCATCACCTGAAATCGGCAATAAAAGAGCCGCTAAGTTCTGGAAAATCTCGGATGAATAATTATAACTCACCAAATAGGTCTAATACCCTCAATACCCCGTCTCCTCGATCCACTAATAGTAATAAGAGGTACCATCATCCTAATCCTTCAACTCCGCCGCGATGTTCTCCTCACTCATTTCAATTACCACGCTCGCCCCGGGCTGGAGGGTCTCCGCGGTCTCCTCATACACCTAGCAGACCATTGTCTTCATCAGAAGATTTTGATCCTGTTGTTTATGCAGCTTTGGAGACGTCTATGGACATGGGAACCTGTCGGTCTAGTCTTCGAGACACTCCTAGTCCCCGCACATCTCCTAACACTAAGAGTTATACGAAGTCGATTCTTCGCAATTGCATCGATGAAAAACTAATAGCGAAAATGACAGAAGATCAATTGAATGATCACTACTCCTCTACATTTTCGGTTATACCATCCAGCCCGGTTCGGGGGTCAGGGTACTCGACCACTCAGAAACTCACTATCAAATGTTCCAGCTTGAAGAAACATGCCACAGTATGGGCTCGACTATTGTCGGATCGAGTATTAATAAAACACGGCGAGTTATTTTTAGAACTGAACGATTGGGTCGACTCGACTTTTCTAAACTAATAATTATCAAATCAATACATCAGTAACCGATACTGGATATGTCGATCTCCCATTTTGAGATTTCGACACCGAGTAAGCCTTAGTGATTAATGAGAAATGGCCGATGTCCCCACTCTTTGCGACGCATGTCTCGGCACCGATCTCAAAATCAAAATGATGCGAGATCGGAATGGTGCTGAATGTAAAATGTGTTTACGGCCGTACGATGTATACTCATGGTACTTAAAAGGTTTAGATCGACCTCGAAGAACTGCTATATGTAAAACTTGTGCACGGCAGAAAAACTGCTGTCAAAGCTGCACATTAGATCTGACATTTGGGTTACCGATTTCTGTACGAGATGCTGCTCTAAAACTGGGTGGCACTGCGTCGGATACTTTAAGTAAAACCACTATTGTGAATCGACAGTGGGAAGCCAAAGTAGCAGAGGCGGCCTTACTAGAAGGATCCCGACCAGTTAGTGATGAGAAATACCTCGAACCCAAGAAACAAATCGCCAGAATTCTTGGCTCGGAGTCAAAATCCGATAATTTGCCTGGTCCAGAACAGAACCGTGCGGATGATCAACTCAAAACACCATTAGACCCGCCAGCTAACCCTAGAATCACAACTTTAGTATTATCGGGACTTGATCCCAGCTTAAAGGAGTATGATCTTCGAGATTTCTTTAATAAGTTTGGGCCGCTTAAATCATTGGTTATCTCCAGGCCGACAAAGACAGTATTGGTCCGATTCCAAACTAGAGAAGCAGCCGAAGCCGCGGCGGCTTCGGCTAAACAATCGGGAAAATATAATATAAATGGATGCTCTTTACATGCATCTTGGTCTCAGAAGAGTTACGGAACCCCCTCTGCAAGTTGATCTCGGCATTAATGTATCACTTCATCTACTACCAATCTAAACTACTTACTTTTGCACTATTTACACAAGTATCTGAAATACTAGCCTCTTTTGATATTACTAGCTGGCTATTTCGTCTCTAACCTGCTATATAAAATATATGACACCTGAAATTTTATCATGTAAGCTTTGTAGGCGCTCGCTTGGATCGGCCTTGGAAAATAGTTTCATTATCACCAAGTTCGGTCTCTGGGGTTATATTCAGTTTATATGCAGGTTTCAGTTCGTCTGATTTTTCTGGCACTTTTTCGCCTTGAACAAGGTTCTGGCGTAACAATGTGGCTACTGCCAATGCATGCTGGATGCTCTGTTTAAGCTCTTCTCCCTGAGCATCTTTGTTCTCTACAAAGGCTTCTCTGAGTTTTTGTCTGCCGGCAGCAATTAATGGTAGATCGGATCTAAATGCTACAGAAATCGATCGCCATACAGCTCGGTAAGCCTGTCGAGCTTCCATGGTGGAATCACAAGTGTTAACAGGTGTAGGAAGATCCAAAACTTTCTTTACTTTTAAGTGGTTCTGGTTCGTTCGAGACTATATGGACAGTTATAGAGACAAAATGAATACATAAGTTTCATATTAATTTTACATTTTTTTTTTGGTCTTGATTAATTTATTCTTTTTCAATTCTATCATATAGCAATGTCAGGTCTATAATCATTCTTCAATGTATAAGACCGATTTTGCGGCCTTCACAATCACCTCAGGAGTAGGGAAAGCAAATGTCTCTAGCTGCTGGGCATATGGCGTAGGGACCTCAGCACCAGTGACCCGAGCCACCGGGGCGTCCAAGTAATCAAAGGCTTCGGATTCCATGATTTGTGCACACATTTCAGATCCAAAACCAAAAGCAGGGTAGCCAGAATCAACCGCCACCAGCCGGTTGGTCTTCTTGACCGAGTTCACCAAAGTCGGGAGGTCGAGAGGCTTGATGGTGCGGAGATTAATCACCTCGGCCGAGACGTTGTACTGTGATTGCAAGATCTCAGCAGCTTTCAAGGAAAACTCGACGTTTCTAGAATGGGTCACGAAGGTCACATCGGTTCCCGCGCGCTCGATCTTGGCCTTGCCCAACGGCAGCACAAAGTCCGGGCTCTGGGCCTCGGGGGACATGGGGAAGGACTCGCCGTACAGAATTTCGTTCTCGAGGAAAATCGTAGGGTTGGGATCACGGATAGCGGCTTTTAGTAGACCCTTGGCGTCTTCCGAGGAGTAAGGAGAAACCACTTTGAGGCCAGGAATGGCGCCGTACCACGCCGTGAAGTCTTGGGAATGCTGAGCACCCACACCAGCAGCAGCGCCGTTGGGGCCCCGGAAAACAATTGGGCAGTGAATCGTGCCCCCAGACATGTACAGTGTTTTGGCAGCAGAGTTGATGATCTGATCAATGGCCTGCATCGCGAAATTGAAGGTCATAAACTCGCAAATCGGAACTAGTCCAGAAAACGCAGCTCCCACACACAATCCAGTAAATCCAGCCTCAGTGATAGGCGTATCGATCACTCGACGTTCACCAAACCGGTCCAAAAGTCCTCGGGAGACTTTGTACGCACCATTGTACTGAGCTACCTCCTCTCCCATCAAGAAGACATTATCGTCCCGGTCCATTTCTTCAGCAATGGCCGCATTCAAGGCATCTCGCACCGTCATTTGCACGGTTCCTCCTGCGTCTGAAACAGGGCGGCGGAGTTGAGCATTCAGCAATTGCGATTTCAATGGACGGGCTAGAGGACGGTTGCTGGAAACCAGGGTTCGAGCCAACTGCAACCTGGGTGCAGATAGAGATACCCGGGAGGAAAAGATCATTTTAGTATTATTAGCGCGCAAATTCTACTTTGGTTCCACCAAAAGAAAGAAAAACAGAAATAGATCAAAAGGGAATTATCCTCTAACAAGACACTATGTCTAGAGTTATACAGATAGTGGTGGTGGGATAGGAAGGAAGGAAAAAATTGGTGGATCGAAGTGTTATTAATA
>JAJMFD010000035.1:0-79243 GCA_030574535.1 Tortispora starmeri | reverse complement strand
AGAGCTAAAAAAAATGGGGAAGAAACGGGCCTTTAAACAGAAAAAAAAAAAAAAAAAAAAAAAAAAAAAAAAAGAAAAAAAAAAAAAAAAGTAAGGAGAAGAAAAAAGTAGAGAAAATAAAAGATTATTAAACAAAATCCACATTACCAACTGAAGTAAAAATATTCCTGAAATTTAAGAACTAGGTAATCGATCCATCTTCACTTTGCCAGAGGATATCCAAGAAGGGTCAACTAAAGCATCTCTTGCATCATAGAGCAAGCGATAAGAAGTTTTAATTGTACCATCAGATACACCTGTTCTTTCAGAAATTTTTGGTGCAGGCAGCGGGGAATCAAACAGCGCTGCTGCCATATAGATGGCGGCAGCGGCTATAGATATTGGACTGCGACCGGCCAATGTGCCTTCTTCTTTAGCTCTTCGGGCAATATATTCAGCAGCATTAGTAATAGTTGTGTTCAAACCAAGATGAGAGCAGAAACGGCTCATAAGATTTTCCGCATTAGTAGTCTGAACATTGGGGAACGGGGTAGCATTACCGGCCTTAGCGGTAGTTAGCTTATCGCCTTCCTTTTGTAATATGGTTTCCATAATATGGCAAACTTTATAGATTTTCTTTTTGGGAACCGAAGTCAAAGCCCATATTTCTTTAAAAGTTCGAGCAACACCGGACACTCTGCATGCCAGAAATATTGCTGCGGCCATAATACTCTCCTGAGATTTCCCTTTCAACTGACGATGATTTACTACGGATTTATATATATCCTTGGCAGTATCTTGAACTACTTTTGGCAGCTGATAAGCTTCAGACATTTGAGAGATCCGCGAAAATGCAGCTACCAGTGCTGCATCTGTCTTATCATGGATGGCTCGGCTCTGAATCCGACCGAGGTCTCGTCCCAGAGTCGATCCTGGCTGACCAAGAGAGATCGAGGTATCAAGCTGAGAACCATTTAATAAGGGATTAGATGCATCACCTACACGACTAGGATCATCACCATTCCCATCATCATTCGCAAATGTCCGCCACTCAGATCTGGTATCGACAATGCGGTCGCCTAATACCAATCCACAACTACGACAAATTAAGTCGCCTTCACTGAATCTCTCTTCTATATCAGGAGGATACGTACGGCATTCTGGACAGGTTAATGTGACATTTAGGTTGACCCTGAAAGGTTCCTCTGGTGGCGCAGAGGTGGCCATATGTGAGAGAAGTAAAGAAAAGTAAGGAAACGTGGAAGGAAACCGTAAGCAAAATCTCACAATTGGGACAAGTAAGAAGCCACACACTGGTGTAGGTAGTGCTGATTATAGTGTTTTAACGGCACTATACATATTGGCAAGCCATTTCGTATTTGGATAAGACCAATTCAACTCAGAAAAAGATGGGCATCATTAATTGTATTATTTAGTTGTAGTAGTTATAGATTTCCCTTACCCTAAGTATTTATCTAGAGATTAAGCTTACAGAAATATTTGAGAAATATAGCCCCTAAATTGGAAGGAGCTTTTGATTATAGTAAGTTATATATTCTGCATCATCTGATATTACCCTCACAATAACTAGTCGGTCTAATCAGCATGGATATTAACTAACAGCTAGCTTAAATGATGCGTTACATTGTTATCACACGGTCGCGCTCGTTATACCCAGTAAGTGTCACGTGAAAATATTGGTAAACCTCCCACTTTGCTTCTTTCGTATATTTCATATACCCCAGAACTGTTGACCGGTCTGGTTATGACACCAGTCATGGATTCTAGCTCTGAAATTATTCCGTCTGATAATCACATCCAGCAGTCAAATTCTGAACAAAGAATATTGATTTCGTACATTGCGTCATTGTATCCTGCAGAGTCTGTTGCACTGCAGAATCATCTTGAGACGCAACACGAGCTACTATTGGAATTCGCGACATCTCCAGATCCAGCTGTTATATACATATACTGTCAAAAAAATGAGCAAGATAATGGTAAGTAGTATATTTATGTTGCATAATAATTGCTAACAAAAGTCAATTTCAGTTTTAGTAAGACATTTAGTGTTCCTAATGACACTAAAGTAACGCTTACTCTTCTTAAACTGGCCGGTCCATTAGACACTAGCCAAGATCTGTCACATCAGTTGATTGAAGTCTTACTTCCTATTGACGCATCATCTTCTATATCTACGTACAAAGACATATACTCGTTGCTACATATGGTAGTAAAACCATACTTCGATGCTGCGTCTCGAGATACGTCTCTAGGTACAGGAAAGTATATCAAGACCATTCCCGAAACCCGCAAAAAATTGTCAGAGCTTGAAATATCATTTTTAAACTTACAGCACCGTCACGATATCCCGGAACTGCATCTTACCATTCATCCTATTGTCACCGCTGCTATTCAACGAGCCGCCATTGATCATACTCGAAATCCTCTAGATTTAGTTCCTTCAGAAATGATGGACGATACTACTTTCTTGAATAGCTTACAATCTCTGGTTAACAATTGGATCAGGTCTGTGCAGACAATTTTGCGATTGGACAGAGACCCAGAGTCCGGCTCTGTAGCTGATGAGGTCAATTTTTGGCTCGAGAAAGAGCAGGCACTGATAAACATCGAAAAGAGACTCTTGGAACCTGATGTGCAACTAAGTTTGACGATACTACAAAATGCCAAACGATTTCAATCGACAGTCACTTTCCGTTCTGACACTGATATGAAATTGTACCTTGATACCGCACAAAAGTACAACCAGCTAATGCGTGATTTTCCTATAGACTCCTTGAATTCTTCTTCTACTTTGTCGCAGCTAAATCAGGCTCTTGAGTCTATTTTTCAACATATACTGCGCAAGTTAAAACTGTCCTTCTATCCGACCCCCCGGCTTCTTAGCCTTTTAAAGGTTTTATCATCTGACCTCTTAGCAAAATTGAATGTCTTAATAGATGGAACAAGTTTACTAAAACTTGATTATGAAGTCTTCAGTGAATATGTATCAGATGCAAATGCAATCTCTACTACATGGGAGGAACAACTTAGGGAGGTACTGTATACCGTTCGGGAAATAATGAGAAGTAGATCAGAGAAGAGGGTTCTACTACGAGTAGATTCTGAGCACACTGCTTTCTTTGAAAGACTCTCTTATATAGAAAACTTTCGTCGATCTCATGAAGAATTAGTTCACATTCTCCGTGACTCTTTTAAAAATCTGGACCAAGATTCTGCCGCTCAATTGCAAGCAGACTTAAATCATGCCTATGCTATTTTCGTTGATATCAATGCTTTAGATATGTCAGAATCTGGACTCAATGCCTGGAATTCTCGGGAAATAGAATACTCGTCACTGTCTTCTGCACTAGAATCTCGCATTATTGATGCTATTTGCAAGCAATTATCCAGCGCTAATTCAATGCCTGAACTGTTGAGTATGTTTTCAAAATTTAAGCGCCTACTGGTGAGACCGTCAATAAGGTCTGCAGTCAAGGAGTATCAAGCCCGTCTTATAGATTATGTGAAGGAAGAACTGGTAAGGGTAGAGAATCTCCAAAACAAAGGATTCAATCAATCGTCAGATAGTCGTTTCTACGCTGTACGGGATATTCCTTCTTACTCTGCTCGATTACTATGGGAGCTTCAATTAAATCGTCAACTGTTGCGTATAATTTCACAGGTGGAATGCATACTAGGTGACGGCTGGCAGCACTACGCCGAGGGGCAGTCAATTCAAGAAATTATTGAGAAGCTCAGATCTAATATCGAAGACCAGAAAATATTTAATGCCTGGTCAACAAGGGCTCTACAGCAACGAGATATATTTAAGGGGCCTTTTTTCCGGTTAGAATACAACCGTGAGGACGGGGATACACTTTCCTTAAACATAAATTTTGACTCTTCTGCCATCACTATATTTAAGGAGGCTCGCCACATGGTTAATATGGGCTTTCAGGTATCACATCTTATCATAAACGCAGCGAAAGATGCTCAAAGGACATACCCGTACGCAATGCTCTTAAAGGAACAACTTGATCTTTACATAGCATTTTCTCAAAATACATTGGACAGAGGAACTTTACTTATTTTGGCTCCCCTGATTATCAACGTTAGAAAGCTAATTGAGAAAAGCACAGTCATGCGCTGGGAATTTTTTATGTATGGTTATGATATTTCAGCTGCATCCGAAACAGGAGGTATTACTGACTCGCCTGTTTCTGGTCACTCCCATAAGCAGATAGCTTTTGTTTATGATTTTGAGAGTGCTGTGGGTGCATTAACCTCTGGTCAAGAACAGGTAAGACAAGTAATTTCATCCGTAAGCGATCACATGGATTCTCTGCGTCATTGTCCATTATCCACCACATTCGTTACAGGTATAGTCAGCGAGATTCAATCTTCAATCAATATTCTCAAGGCAGGAAGTTTTGGGAACCTTGACTATTGGATAAACATGACCAATAAATCTATGTTTTGCATATTGGAAGACAGGGTTGCAAACTATCTTACTGTATTCTCGTCTTTAGTTCTCAAAGGAGATACCAATGATTATACCATACTATCTGAAGATGACAGCAAACATCATATATCGGAGAATATAGATCTGCAGTCTTTACATCTCTCTGTTGCAAACTACTATGAATTGGATATCAACTATGAAAGGGAAAGATTTTTCTGTCTGCCAACAATTGCTTCAGTAAAATCCGCACTGCTGAGTCATGTATATTCTGTCCTAAATGTTCTATTCTATACTCCATCCCTATCTCTCCAACAGGTAGACAGAAAGAACATTTCAAATGATTTCAAGTTTTCCAAGAGTGTCGCGGATGCTGCAAATCTTGCTTATAATGCAATTCACAAGGTCTCAATAGATGCGGAGAATTACCTTGGTGAATGGGTTCGTTTCATTGGACTGTGGACTCTCGATTCTGAAGTCTTCCTTCACAAACTTGGATCTGATTTTCAGAATTGGATAAATACGGTTCAAGAATTCCACGAAATAAAGCGAGAACTAAGTTCTAATAACTCGGTGAAAACATTTGGAATTCTGTCAATGTCCCATTCTTCTGTTAAGGCATCTGTATTGTCGCGCATGAATTTTTGGCAAGCACACTTAGTCAACCAATTTGCAGATCTATATCTGAAAACAGCTAAGGAATTTATTGTCGATGTGAAATCTCGACGAGAGGAGTTGGAATCTGTTTTTATTGGCACCACCTCAAGCAAATCAGCTCTTGATTTTGTAATGGTCACAACAAAACATGCTGGAGAAAGGCATTTAATTGAAGCTAATATTGACTTATTGAACCGAGGGCGTGCCTCTCTAACTGAGCAACGCTTCATTTATCCTACTGGCTGGATATCTTTCGATCAAATAGAGATCGAGTATAGCTCTTTCATCCAAATTCTTGATAAGCGGGAAAGTTCTATGGAAAGCAACAAGTCTGTGATTATTGAAGCTATCAGTCGATATTCGAAGCAGATTTATGCTGATATACATAGTTTTAGTGAAAGATGGACCAATGAAAAGCCTACATCTGTTGCAATGAACTATACTTCTGCCCTGTCATCCATATCCTACTTTGAGAATGCTGTTTCGCAGTATCAGAAAGATTATACATACCTGGTCTTGGCAAGGAAAGCTCTTAATCTAGAGCCGATCTTAATTCCAGAGTTACCTCTACTTTTCGATGACATTGTTCAGCACAGAAACTTATGGACCTCGCTATCTGGGTTTATTGAAAGCTTTGCTGAATTATCGAAAATGCCGTGGATCAGCGTCAGTAGTGCTGTTATCTCTAGTAAGATAAATGAGCTAAGTTCGATCTTAGATTCCTTTCCTAGGGACATGAGAGTATTCCCAGCCGCGCAAGATGCTCAGCAGATTGTTAAAGATTTAAAATCATTATCTGAGGTCTTTGCAGATATTAGATCGGAAGCAATGAAAGAACGTCATTGGCAAGTTCTATTTACTAAGTTGTCATTATCCAAGAAGATTGTCACAGTATCTTCCATGTCTTTTCAAGATGTTTGGGAGCTAAAACTTCCGCAAAATGCTCTTTTCGTGAAAGATGTCTGCCAGAAAGCTCAGGGAGAATTCGTCATTGAAGATTACATTAGTAAGGTTCGCACCTTCTGGGGCGCCTATAATGTTGAGATGACTGACTATCAGCAAAAATGCCGGGTTATTCGTTCATGGGATGAGATATTTAGCGCAACCACTGAGCATTTGGCATCTCTAAGGGCAATGAATAATTCCCCGTATTACTCACAATTTTCGGATGAAGTGACTTCCTGGATCGACAAAGTTACCAGAATTCATTCACTTTTTGAGTCGTGGTCCGATCTACAACGCCGTTGGATCTATGTCGAAGGGGCTTTTTCTGGAAACGTTGATCTTCGAAATTTTTTGCCTATTGAAGCCACAAAATTTGAAAATGTTAATGCAGAATTTTTGACGCTTATGAGTAATGTATCTAGGAATCCTTCGATCTTAGATATTCTAGGTCAGAATGGCATAACAAGCACTGTCGATCGCTTGCTGGATTTATTGGATAGAATTCAACGATCATTGGGGGAATATCTAGAGAAAGAGCGCTCGAGGTTTGCTCGTTTTTATTTTCTTGGAGATGAAGACTTATTGGAGCTTATAGGAAATTCAAAAGAAATATCTCGGATTCAAAGCCATATCTCCAAAATATTTCCTGGTTTAAGAGCGTTAAAATCTGAAGACTCTATACTGACCGGGGTGATTTGTCAGAATGGCGACTGTCTCAAACTTTTGCATGACATAGACCTTTCAAGCTCTCCCTCGGTTACCTCATGGATTCCAGACCTACAGAATGAGATATCCCTTGCATTACAGGCACAGATCAAGTCATGTTATCACATGCTCCGCAAATCAGTATATAAGAAAACGATTGACAAAAATTTCATAAATTCTATATTCACAGACTTCATTTGTCAGTCTATTTTCGTTGCTATTGACGTACTATTTACTGAAATAGTGAACCTTTTGGTATCTACCGCCCAACCTTCTCCTGAGGAAAATCAAGCAGTTCAGGTCCTACTTGATAAATTCATCACAGCTCCTCTAGAGCTTCTTGATCCGAGACATCAATCAAACTCCCGCCGAATACTGATTCATTGTCATCATCTAAAAAACGTTTTTCTTGAAGTGACTAAATCGGGACAGAAAGCCGAATCCTACTCTATACTTCCGCAGTACACACTAAACGAAACATCATCGGGTGAAGTATCAGTACAAGTTAAAATTGGTACTGCGGATTTCTCGTACGGGTTTGAGCTATTAGCTATGCAAGAACAGTTAGTTCATACACATCTTACTGACTCTTGTATTTTTAGTATGGCTGCAGCATTGTCACAGAAGTTCGGTGGTTCCCCAGTTGGACCAGCTGGCACGGGTAAAACAGAAACTATCAAAGCAATGGGGGCCGCCCTTGGACGGCTTGTATTGGTATTTAACTGTAATGACGCATTTGACTATTTTGCGGTAAGTCGAATATTCTCTGGGATTTGCCAAATTGGTGCCTGGGGATGTTTTGACGAATTTAATAGGCTGGAGGAGAAAACACTGAGTGCAGTATCTTCTATGATTGAAACCATTCAGTATAATATGCGCTCTGGATCAGAGCTTCAGATTAACCTGTCTTCCACAAGCTTTAAAGTTTCTGCAGACTCGGCAGTTTTTATCACAATGAATCCTGATTATATTGGGCGATCTGCTCTTCCCGATAACCTTAAGAAATTGTTTAGACCGTTTCCTATGTCTAAACCTGACATATCTGATATAGCGGAAGTTACTTTGCTCTCCGAAGGGTTTCCAAATTCTGCGCAGTATGCAAGTAATCTTGTCACAGTTTTCTCTGTATTGAAAAGAAACTGTAGCAGTCAGAACCACTATGATTTTGGTTTACGCGCCTTAAAATCAGCATTACGTCTATCTGGTTCTGCATTCCGAATCTCAAGTAAGAAATCGCCGGAATTAACCTTCAGAAATTGTGTAGATCTGTCTATTCGCCCCAAACTTATTGATGAAGATCTCAAGATTTTAGATGAAGTGCTAGATCGTTGTTTTCCTGTGGACAAACACAATGCAAATCAGATCGATTCCGATAAGTCCCGGATAGAAACTGTATGTAACTCTTTAAATCTCGTTCCTGCCGAAAAATTCGTTTCTAAAGTGAGCCAGCTCAAAGACTTGGTTGACTTGTTCACAGGTGTTATTGTTGTTGGTAAAGCATCTTCTGGAAAGAGTTCTATAATCAAAACACTTCTTGAACTCCTAAAATATAGTGGAGATTGCTCGTTAGATATATATCACGTCAATGCTAAAGTGCTGCGAAACTCTACACTTTTTGGCGTGTTTAACGAGGTAACGGGCGAATGGAAGGATGGAGTTTTGCCTAAAATTTTACGAGAAATTGACGGAATCGATGAGACACATCGTTCACGGCAGTGCTTTATTGTATTCGACTGTACCATAAATCCAGAATGGGCAGAAAATCTCAACAGTGTCTTGGATGATAATAAACTTCTAACCTTACCTAATGGAGAACGGTTTATGATATCCGATAATGTGCATTTTGTGTTTGAGTCTGATTCTTTGCAGTTTGCTACACCCGCAACTGTCAGTAGATGCGGAATTCTTTGGGTTTCGGAAGAGACAGTGTCTCTTTCATGCGTTCTTAGACATCTAGTGTCTAATAGCACAGAAGTCGATGAAAAGTCTCCTTATTTCTCTAGTATTAAGTCGGACTACGATATTCTCCTTTCCGATGGAACCTTGGATAGACTTGTTCAGTTATCAGAGACTTCTAGACCTCTGAATCGAAATGCAAAACAATGTACAGAGCTTCTTTTTGCTTTGATTAATGATGGGGTTTCCCATTTTGCTCGGAAAAGAAAACTACAATCTCTTGAAGATGTTCAGCATGTATGTAGGAATATTGTAAGTGAGGCAGTCCTGTGGGCTTTTTCTGGCGACATCAATGCTGAAGAAAGACAGATTTTTCTATCCAATATTTTAAAGGAATTTCCGTGGTTATCGTTCCCTGATACTCCAGAGTTTTTATCTGATCCTGCAGATTTTGTAGTCGATCGAGAGGACGGAGAATGGACGAGTCTTTCTAAGTATGTGCCCATTCTGGACATCGAACCGCAAGTTGTTCTTTCTCCTAGTTTAGTAATCCCTACGCTAGATGTTTTCAAATGGAGTTCGCTTCTTGAGAGAATGTTAAGCAACCACTATCCGATTATTTTATGTGGACCCCCTGGTTCCGGAAAGACTATGATACTTCTTGATTCCCTGAGGAAGATACCAAGAACGAACGTTATATCTTTGAACTTTTCTAGTGACAGTGATCCATCCAGTATTATTGATACGTTAGAGCAATATTGTTCATACTCTAAAAGCGAACACGGCCTTGTTCTAGCCCCCTCTACAGACATTGACTGGACTGTCCTATTTTGTGATGAGATCAATTTACCAAAGCCAGATCAGTATGGTAGTCAAAATATACTGGAATTACTTCGTCAAATCATTGAATATTCTGGATTCTGGCATCCTAAAAAATGCCAGTGGATCGACGTTCAACGTATACAAATTGTCGGCGCTTGTAACCCTACTGCTGATGCAGGGAGGTATGAGTTGTCTGACAGATTTGGTCGCCATTTTGCTATATTTTATGTTGATTACCCTGGAAAACAATCCTTGAAAATAATATACGGAACGATGCTCCGCTCAATTTTGACCCTTACCGCCTACAATACATTGGCGAAAGGGCTAACCGATAGCATGATCACTCTATTCATGAAAGTACGTCATATTTTCACGGCCGAAACACAGCCACACTACATATTCACCCCCCGTGAGCTTAGTCGCTGGACTAGAGGTATGTATTCTTTGATCAAAGAGTCTCATCCGGAATCAGAAGAGGACATTATAAGGATATGGGTATACGAGGCAGAGAGATTATTTGGTGACCGTCTAGTTAGTAGCGAGGATACTAAATTGCTGCATGACGTGATTCTGGATGTAGTGAAGGAGCATTTTCCTATGGTCAGTTCATCGAGTATATTTACCGAACCTGTTATGTTTACCAAGTGGCTTAGTCGGGATACAACTTTCGCATCTTTGCCTGAAATGAAGGAATTTATAACTCATCGACTAAAGGCATTTGGCGAAGAAGAGATTGATAAGGATCTCGTATGCTTTGACCAGATGATTGATCATGTATTACGCATTGATCGTATTCTGCAGCAATCACAAGGACATATGATTTTATATGGTGCGCCAGGTTCCGGTCGGAAGACTTTGACCAGATTCGTGGCTTGGATGAATGGATATACTCTATACTCTCTCAAAACTCACACAGGATATACAGTTCAGGATTTCGATGTGGATCTGCGTCGAGTCTTGCTTACTGCTGCCTCAGATACTAAGAAGGTCTGCTTTGTAGTTGATGAGGCCCACCTGAGCAACCCAGCATTTATAGAAAGAATGAATACACTGATGGCTAATTCTGAGATTCCTGGGTTATTTTATGGAGAAGATCTGAGAAAAGTACTTGAAATATGTCAAGAAGCTGGCCAGCGAAACGGTGTTCTACTTTATTCTGACTCGGAAATTTATGCTTACTTTACGGAGCTGATTAGTAAAAATTTGCATGTTGTTTTCACAATGACACCACCAGAAAAATCTCAGCTAGAGAAGAGTTTGGTATCTTCTCCTGCATTATTTAACAGATGTGTTATCAATTGGATGGGAGATTGGTCAGTAACATCGCTTCATCAGATTGCCTCGCAGAAGCTAATGTCTTTAGACATAACTTATTCACAGCCGTCATTGGAGGCAGAAAAAGATAGCTTTATTGATGTTAAGGAGAATGTAATACACTGCATTGTCCAACTTCATCAAACAGCTGCAAATATATATCTTGGAATAAACCCGCAGGCGGTGTTTGGGGTTCTGGTTTGTCCTCAGCATTTCCTGAAGTTTCTCTCACAGTTTATTACTCTGTACAACAGTGCCAGGTCCTTACTAGACGAGCAACAAACACGCCTGAATTCTGGAACCGATAAATTGAAAGAGACTGTATTAACTGTTCGTAAGCTTCAAGAACAACTGTCACTAAAACAGCAGGAACTTGACAAGACGTCTGAAGAAGCAAATAAGAAACTTGAGGCGATGGTTTTGAAACAAAAGGAGGCAGAGCAGAAGAAAGAGACGAGCTTGGAAGTGCAAAAATCGTTGCGGCAGCAAGAGGAAGATATTCGTATCCGGAAAGAAAAGGTATATAATGATCTTTCGGAGGTAGAACCTGCAATAATTGAAGCTCAGAAAGGTGTTGGTAACATCAAAAAGCAGCACCTTACTGAGGTTCGTGCAATGAATAATCCTCCAGAAGCTGTGAAGATCACTCTAGAAGCAGTATGTTCTATGCTAGGTTACACTGTGGAAGGTTGGCGCAGCGTGCAACAGATTATAAGACGTGATGACTTCATTACAAGCATTGTCAATTTCAACAATGAAAGCCTTATAGGTTCAAGCTTTGTTACTCAGTTAAAGGAACGGTACTTTAGTGATACATCTCTTACCTTTGAAACAGTTAACAGAGCCAGCAAAGCTTGCGGGCCATTATGGCAGTGGGCGAAAGCGCAATTAGCTTACATGACAATTCTAGAGCAGGTTGAGCCTTTAAGAGAGGAAGTAGAAGCTCTGGAGCTGGAGGCTTCCAAGGCTCAGGCACGGGTTACCGCTATTGAAGATATGATCGAGGAACTTGAACAGTTAATAAATAATCTGAAATCAGACTATGCAGAGCTTATTGCTCAAACTCAGACCCTCAAGGTGGATTCGCTCCGAATATCTCAAAGACTTGAGAGAAGTGTTGCTCTTATAGACTCATTATCTCAGGAAAGGCAAAGATGGACTGCTGATATTCGCAAGTATACGGAATCTGTCGCGGTCATTTTAGGTGATTGCTTATTGGAAGCAGCTTTTGTTACTTACTCGGCGCCAGTTGACGCTATATTAAGAGAAGAAATGGTCCTTTCGTGGAATTCAATTCTTGAGCTTCATGATATAGTGACTAGTAAACCGGTCTATCCATTACGCAGCCTTGAGTCTGCTGAGAATAATCTAAAATTGATTGAAAAAGGACTCCCGAGTGATTCTTTATTCTTACAGAACATGACAATCATTCAGCTTCCAACCACATTGCCTTTTATCATTGATCCATCTGGTACAATAATTTCTATTCTACAAAAAGTACAGCTCAAGCCTCCAATCATAACGAGCTTTAAAGATCGGTCATTTTTGCAAAATCTTGAAGCTGCTCTGAGGTTTGGAAATACTTTGTTTATAGAAGATGCTGATGTTTTAGATCCGATAATCGAGCCAGTTTTATCTAAAGAATTTCAAAGAATAGGGATCAGAATGTTTGTTAGTCTTGGAAACCAAACGATTGATGTTTCACCCGATTTCCGAATGCTTTTATTTACCAAATCATCTCAAGATCTGAGGATCACTCCGAGTATATCCAGTAAAGTTGATATTGTTAACTTTTCACTGACAGAAAATAATATTGAATCTCAGCTGCTTGGCATTATTCTAGACAGTGAGGAGTCAGATGTTTCCCACAAGAGGCTCGATCTTATTATGAAGGAACAACAGCAACGTACGGAACGGGATTTGCTGGAATCTCGACTGTTGGCTGCACTAACTAGTTCCGAGGGCAGTATTCTGGAAGATGAGCAACTTCTTTCCACGTTACAAGCTCTGAAGGAAAAGACGACTAGTATTAATACGCAATTGGCTGAGACAGAATCACTGAAAGCCAATCTCGATAATATTGTTTTTCAATATGAGAGGATTGCTAAACTGGGTCGTAGCTTTGTAAAAGCGTTGCAATCTCTGTCGCGTTTGTCTAGCTATTATGAATTCTCTGTCAGCAAGATTGTACGTGCCTTGTCTGATTCTCTTGAGTCCCCGGATACGTCGCTGAATGGGGATCGCACTGAACAGATCGCTAAGACATTTTTGCGAAATATATTCTTACGAACATCTACTTCGCTGATGCCTCTAGATCGAACTATATTCGGGATTAGGTTACTTGATTGCTCTGCGGATTTCTTGAACTTACCGCCTGGTGATGTTGCTGGCCTGAAGTCTGAGCTAAAGAATGTCTCACTGGAACAATCGGGCGAGAATATGTTAGATTCTAAGATATTGGATAAGGCTGAGTTGCTGATATGTGAGATGATTCAAGTCGATCTAGGCTATAAAGACATATGTGATGACTTGTTTCCTATTGTTCAGAAAGAAACTGCTCCAAGTATTCCGGTTGGTATGTATTCCATTAAAGATTATGATAGCAGTTATCTCATTTCACGTGCATGTCATACGGCTGGTCTGAAATTGAAAGCGATTTCGTTAGGCTCTCTCGAAGCAGAAGTTCAGGCACATGAGCTTATTGAGGAATCCAAGAAGGAAGAGAACTGGGTTGTATTGAAGAATGTTCATCTCTCTAAAGCATGGTTCAGTAATATTCAGAGTATATTAGGACGAATTGCACCAGAGTCCAAATTCAGACTCTTCTATACTGTTTCCATGTCAGGAAACTTGCCTTCATCGATCTTACAAGAATCCAGGCTTGTATTTTATGAGCCGCCGGTAGGTTTAAAACCTGCTCTTTTACATCTATACAGCTGTTTGCCGATAGATGATTGGCACCTAGTGGGAATTAATTGGCCTAAACTAGTTCTGTCTTTAGCATGGTTACAGAGTATCGTGTGTGAACGACAAAGATATATCCCAGTTGGATGGACCAGGCATTACGACATTGATGAAAGCGATTTTATATTCGGTTGTCGAGTGATTAGAGAATGGGTGATATCAGATCGGGCATTTTCCCCGAAAACAACGATCGTCCCATCAAATATACCTTGGCATATGATTAAAATGATAACTAAATGGTGCGGATTTGGTGCTAAGGTCATGGAGCAGGAAGATATTGACCGGCTAAATGATTTTATCCAAGAGTTGCTTGTTCCAGATTTGTATGACGAATCATACAATCTATCTTTAACGAAATCTGAGCCTGTGATCATTCCGTCTGATATTGATTACAAGAATATCCCAGACTGGATCCGTGAATTGGCTGACATAGAGCCACCAGCGTGGATAGGACTGGATGAAACAGCAGTAGTTTCTTTTAAGATTTCAAAGACAATTGACTTGTCTCGCAGATTGGAGACAATCAGTAGCTGAGGGGGGTCGGTAGGAAAGTCGTTTGAGGCAACAGCTCTGCTATTAAACAATTCTTCTTTCCAACTCGATATCTCTTGCTCCTATTAATCTGAAAAAGAATGGTTTCACTGGAGTTTCCGACACTATTCTAAAGTTATTTTTCTCGAGTATTCTTAATGCACTCTTCTCAATAGGTAAAACTATACTGATTTGCACTTTTGAAATATTACTATCCAACTGATCTAGGCCAAACTTCAATAAATCGTTGCCCAAACCGACTCCCCTGTATTTCGGAACAACGCCCCAGAAATCAATTGTAGCAGTATTTCCCTCGGATTTAATACCAATTGCCCCAATGATGTCGCCATTATACTTAGAGTACAAGACAGTTTCGCCGTCGAAATTAGCCTCTTTATTGTTTTCTGCCCATTCTGTAGCTTTCTGATCGTAATACTCTGCCGATCGAGACCATAGCAGCAGTAACCCCATGGTCAAACCACATACGCTGAGAATGAAAGTACCCAGCTTCTCCATTACTCCACTTCGATAAGTATATAGAACAATTGCTAATAATGGGAAATAAATAGAAAAGAATAAAGGATGACAAAACATTTGACGATTAGCAGAACTTCGTCTACCTGCTAGTATAAAGGCTACAAACTTAGCTACTGATTCCCTAGTCTTAGGATCAGCGTCCAACACCGACATTTCCAGTGCTGGAGTCTCTATAGCTTCTGAAGGCTCTGAAGACGACATAATAGAAAAGAGTAAAAACGGAAAAGATTTCTGTAAAAAGAAAAAATAGCAATACTCGGTTTGTTGCTTGCTTGACAGACAGTGACGACTAACCACACTTAAAGCTTACTAACGACTATTAATATTACTACGTTCTGTGGGAAAAGTAAGATGACGTACCCACGTGTGGATTCCAACTTTGATTGGCCTCTATTATTTATCCTTCCAATCTCGTCCCGCTGAGCCGCACAACTTCCCACTTCACTCAGTAGCACACGAGAAACTACTTCGGTGGTGGTGGGCAGACCGCTTTGGATCGCAGTAATATCCATCTCATGGAGAATAACAATATTCTATTGAACAAAATAGAAGCATTTGAGCGGTCAATAAGCTGCCCTGTCTGTAAAGATATTATCACTGGTCCAACTCTTACTCCTTGCCTTCATATTTTTTGCTCCGAATGCATCAGGAGAATCGCTTCTCGACGTGGAGATTGCCCGATATGCCGGGATAAAGGCTTGACTGAAAAGGATCTAAAACCTTCTTTATTAGTTCGCGATATTATTATTCGGGGTAAGGAACTGATTGATGAACTTCGAGAAGATCAGGCTCGAAGGACAATGGCGGATCCGGTTCGCAGAAACGATCCAGTAGCTATAGACCAGCAGGTTCCACCGAGTGATGTTCTGCCACATTCTTCGCCTGATTCAAGCCTTAACTCCACAAAAAAGAGAAAAGTTAGTCACTCAGTCAGTAGCAGCTCATACACTCCTGGCGATCTTGGTGACCTTGGCAACAGTGATGATCCAAATTCTACCTACCAACCCCGAAATGGTCACCAACATTCAACAAAGCCACTATCTCCGATATCTTCCAGTCCCCAGCTGCGTATGACTACAAGGTCTTCAATGCAATCATCTAATTCTATCAGTAGTCAGAGTACGCTTGATACATCACAACCTGATGACTTCTTTCCATGTCCTAGCTGTTCACAACGCCTTACATTTGCTATGGTTGAACACCACCAAACAGTGTGTCCTGTACTTCACCCCAATCTATTTAGCTCATCCTCCAGATCTACTACATCCAAGACTCCATTAACGACACCTAAAATTCGGGCTAAAAACTCGATCATCCCAGCCAGTCCAACCACAGACTGTCCACCGCCAAAAAAATTCAGTGCGTCTTACTTAAATAGACCACACTATTCGACTATGAAAATTTCCGAGCTGAAATCTAAGGTGTCACAGTTAGGTATCATAGATATTGCTCGCGAGTATGGATTTTTAAATAACCAGTCTGCACTGAAAGACCTTATTGACGAATGGGTCACTATATACAACTCTAACCAAGACAACTTCGGTGCAAGGTCTAATATGGAACTTAAATCGCAGTTATCCAAATGGGCAAGAATTCACAATACTAATCATCAAAGGTCTCTTAACAGTAGCTCTGGTGCCTTTGATGCAAAGAAATGGAGTGAGCAGAACAAAGATCATTACCGTGAATTGATTGAAGAAGCCAGGGCCACTTTACCTCCTAAAAATTTAGATAGGTCACAGAATTCTGATACATCCTAGAGCAATTGCTGACTTATATATTGATATCTCCAACTCAAAAGATCAAAGTTTTGCCCATCTTACTGATTAAGTCTCTATCGCTTGAACGTTGCGCTCAGGAGTCTGAGGCATCTCTTCTTCTGTTTCGGTTTCTTTTTCTTTTTCTTTCTCCTTGAATAAAATCTCATTATCTGGCATTATTTGCTTGTCTAATCGGGCCTTGAGCTCTTCAGCTTCCAAGTTCTTCAACTCCAGGTCAAGTTCATCATCATCCAATGGTGTGCTAATATGCGTGGAAGCCAAAAGCCGAGATATATCTTCCGACTCTTCCATGCTTTCAGATATATCATCAACCAATTTTTCCACAGTATCTATTCCCCCTAATTGGCTATTGAGATCTCTCAGTAGGTCTTTGGTAGACTCCATATATTTCACATGCTCGACATTAATTGCAGAATTCTCGATATTACCCAATAATGATGTGTATTTTTCAATGGTAGATAAGTACTTTCTGTAACTAGATTCGTGAAGTTTCTTGATTTTCAGATAATGAAGAGCAACTGTGCGGTTTCCTTTTTGGAGACTCTGGTAAGCTTTATCGCTGTAGTCACGAATCATGGCATCAAGAGTTGTACATCTTTCTTCTGCATTTATTAGAGCTAATTTAATATCAGAAATGACATAGTCCTGTGCATTAAGTGCTGGTCGGCGCTGGTGGCTGGACTGATTCTTAATGGTTGGCATTTTAATTACCCCTTTGATAGGATCATAATCAAGTTTATTGTGACTTTTCAGTGACTTCAAGCAGACATCAATATCTTTAGAGCTTGCTTGAAGCTCTTCCGAAATTTTAGCCAAAGCTTTGACGGGTATGACTGCATGGATATCGGTTTCAGCAATAGGATACACCTGACTAATTTGAGCGTATAGTTTTTGACTCTGTCGTTCCACCTTAGTGTTAAATACATAGAATTCTGGAATAGTTCCATAAGAAGTAGCTATGTGACTACCTATCCAATTGATTGTTCTTTTAATTGGACTTGATTCGATAGCTTTATCGAAATGTGATAGGTGCGATAGAGTTCCACTCCTAATTCCGTAGTCAAGAACATGAGAAAGAGCTTTCGGTACACCATTTTCAGGATCTTTCAGATGATCTATGAAAGATTGATTGATATTTATCATTGTAGAATCTGGAATCAAGCTAGAGATCACTGGATCAGTGGCTCTGGCTTGGAACAAACTGGACAGAAAATCTAGCCAATCATCGAGATTTGCTTGATACCCTTCAGGATTGGTATCTTTAAGATATTCGAAATCAGAATATAGTGACCTTATCCTGGAACTACTAAAACAAGAGTGTTCCTTTATTATTGATGATGGTTCTACCATGGCCCTTGGTAGACAATCAACTAACTTGCTTCTGCTCTAGAGAGAGAGGGAGGGAAGAACCGATAGCAAGGATTGTTAGATGATCGATTAAACTAAGACTAAACCAATAGCATCAAAGTTCTTGCAGAAATTACTGTTATCGAAGTTTTATTTGAAGTTATTAAATAGGGAGTATTTATTTTTTTAGGTTATTTTTTGGACCAGTTTGAGATAAAGATTAGGCCCGGATGGATCATTTACTAGTTGCAAGGCATCGTAAGTAGGGCTGATACAACTTAGACAAAACTCCTTTTTCAGAGCTAGTGCCTTAGCCAGCTCTGATTCTTCTGTCTTCTCGACTATCGTGCTCCATTCGCGAGCAGCAATTAGCATCCAAAAATTCCCTTTGCGACTTCTTGCGCCGAACCGGTGTAGTGACTTCAAGGCATGTTTCTTAAAGTCTGGATCGTTGTCGAGCAAAGTGGTAGAGGGGGTTATTCTCAGGGGGAAACTATAAAAGGCAGCAGATAATCGCTCAAATACCAGGGCTGATATAATACCTCCACCAGTCCAACCCTTGTCTAAGGCATTTAAGAGCCATTTTCCTGCTAAAGATGAACCATAAGGGCCTTGGTGCATGGACAATTCACTGCAGGCTAGTACACATCGCAAAGAATAAGAAGAAAGATCACATCTCGAAGTATAGGAAAAACATGCTGAGTCTATTAAAGGGTCCAATAACTCGGACATCGTTTTGTAGGAAAGAATATGCGTGGTGGAGTTATTCAAAATAAAAGAGAGAGCGGCCATTTCCTGAGCCCCGGCTAAGTATTTCCAGGCCTTGTCATTTAAGTAATCCCGCTTTATTATATCATAAATAGAGTAAGCTGAAGCCCAATCGCGTAGCATAAAATGAAAGTCTGCTAATTTTCGAAGTTGCATTTCAGGTGTCCGAAAATCATAAGATTCTGTAGCTGCACTGTAACTAGAAGAGCCACTAGAGCTTAATCCAGACAAGTTGTTCCGAATGAGATTGTTAGTTGAAAAGTATCTTTTTGACGCCGAAAAAAGACGGTTGGTAATTCCTTTCCGTGACGCCGCTACTTGAGAATTGAGCGTGGCGATTGTGCGTTCCATATAGGGTATTAAACTTTGAGCAACCATTTCTCGTACCATGCCCTGCATGGCTTTAAAATCCTCTTCTATAAGATACTTTTGAGACAGACCGGTAGTGAGCGATTCTGCGTAATCTTTTTGAGATAGCCAGTCGGGGAAAGGCAAAGCAGAACCGGTATCAGGCGACCCAGGAGTGCCTGACAAGGTGAGAAAATGACAGTTGAGGCCGAAATTTCTCTTCATTTTATCAAAAAGAGCGGCAGAAGCATCATAATCGTCTCCTTGATGATGAATCAGTACATAAAATCTTAGATATTCTCTATCGATTGCAGGGCTAGTTTGGTGACTAACATGACCATCAAGACCTAAAGATCCGGATTTATACAGACTAGATAGTGTTTCGATAGGTTGTGAGCATCGTGAAGTAATTACCACAAGTCCAGCAGTGGGATGAGAGAAAGTTTCATGGGGAGAAATCGGTGGACATGCGAGGAGGTGTTGTAGGAAAGTAAGATAGAGTAAATTAAGTGAGCCTACAGAAGTAGGGCGATTTAGTGATAAAGAGTCCAAGGACAAGGAGTCTGAGCTCCTAAACGATTGTGGGGTAGGGCTTGGAGTTGATTGGCGTAATAAAGCATTCTCCAAAATAAGACTCATGTGGGTTGAATCGATTAATGGAGTATTAATTGACTCATGATCGTAAGCAGCGTATTGCCCAGAGGATATATCAGGAGGCGGTACAAAATGTACATTAAAGTCGGGGATTGTTTTGGACTGACCGGTGAAGGTGTGGGTGGTCATAGGTTTAGTTATACGGTCACCAAATGGCCGTATAAAGTCCAAGAAAGATGCGAAACCAATGGATTTAGCCAATTCTGAGGCATCTTCTGAACAGAAAACTGCAATTCGAGGTGAAAATGCTTGAGCAACAATAGCTCTTATACAGGAAAATTCAGCTTGATGTTTACCGGCAGAGGTAGACAAATCATAGCTAAGACATGCCCGAGCCATTGCTCGATCCACGGCATTTAACCGTGGATCTGAAAATAGGGTGTCAGTATTCATTCAATTTGGCTATTATCTCTGACAAATATGTGCTATTCTTTTCAGTATTTTGGCGTTCTAATAAGTATCCCTTTCTCCAATCCTTGGGAATTTGCGATGTTAGAAATCAGATTTCTGGGAGAACACAATCCAGTAAAGTTAATAATGTTTTATATTAGGGGGAAGATTCCATGATTCAGATACGGTTTTTAACCTGCCTTGCTTCTTCATTTTTTACATATTTTTGGTTTTTCTGTGCTACTATTTTTTCCATATATGTGTCTCTACCATTACTCAGTAATTGATCTGACCGCTAGATTTTAGTGATAGCTGCCCTTGTATCTTAATTATGATTGGAAGCTAACTCCAACTGAACCCAAACAGCGGAAGCTCACTCATTTCCTTGATCTCCGTGGATAACACATTTCCCGCCTTTCCCATAATCCAGCTCTATTTGTAACGCCCTTAATCAGTAATTTGAGTTCATTAGTATTTCTGCATTTGTGGTCGCTGAATTGAATTGCTATCTTTTAGCTAATTTGGATTTTCTCTTGATCAGCAACTATATATAGCAGATCAGGCACCGTTCCGAGCCATCCCCACGAACTTACGTAATTGCCGCTAATTTCCGTAATCAAGGCTCAATCTAAATAATTTCCCCCAAGATCTGACAATTTCTAATTCTTTTTACTTCTTTATCTGTATCAACTATGGATTCTATACGACGGAGATTTCAGGCACAGAATCCTGGGCATCTTATGCTAAAGGAGAGGCCTGTCAGTGATCTGAAATCGTGGAGCCCCGATATCGGCCCTGCCGATCTTCTTGATACTCCTCCTTCCACAATAGATACCTCTTCAAATTTAGAGGATTCTACTAATGACTCTACACCATTGGCTAATCCAGCTGTGTCATCTACTAAGAAAGCGACCAGACATCGAAAGTCTCACTCCTATCATTACGATGAATACCCCGCTATTCCTCGGCAAAGTTTCTTAACCCAGTACTTAACGCTTGATTCTCCCTTTTTTGGTCTTTACACTGTATTTTGGATGTTTATCTTTATCATTGCTTTGCATTCGATGGTTAGGATGCATCTGCTCGAAGGTCGCTTGCTGAGGGACTTCCATATAGTCAATATTCTATGGAAAGATATATGGGTGGTTGGGCTAACCGATCTAGCATTATATCTTTCTACGTATGTTACTTTTTTTATACAAGTACTGGTTCGCGACGGCTGGATCCGTTGGAATTATACTGGGATGATTATCCAAAATGTGTGGCAGACGTTATTTCTAGCTATATTCAACATATTTGCATTCAAATATGACTTGCCGTGGATTGCCCAGATATTTCTGGTTTTGCATTCGCTAGTTTTCCTTATGAAACAGCACTCCTATGCGTTCTATAACGGTTATCTTAATATCAACTACCGCAATTTGCAGCTTTGCATTGCTCGCACCCAGGCTCTAGCTGACGGTGACGACGATAAAACCACTTCTGCAGAATTTGCAGAACTCAACGAGAACATAGAGGCTACAAAAATAAGTCTGTCTTCTAAATCTCGTAAAGTTTCCTATCCGGACAATGTTACGCTGAAGAACTTCTTTGAGTATTCGATGTTCCCAACCGTAGTATACTATCTTGAGTATCCTCGAACAGAGAAGATTGACTGGAAAGAAGTGTTGTACCGTATTCTGGCGATCTTTGGAGTATTTGGTTTAATGATATGGGTGGCAGAAGACTTCATGTACCCCAACGTGATGCATATGTTGCAGTTGCGGTCCCTGCCGGTGATGGATCGAATAAAGATATACCCATTCCTTTTGTTAGATATGATGCCGCCGTTCGGTATCCAATATCTACTGACTTTTTATATAATTTGGGAAGCTATCTTGAACTGTGTTGCTGAACTGACTCGATTTGCCGATCGGCAATTCTACGGCCTATGGTGGAACTCGGTACGATGGGATGAGTTTGCTAGAAATTGGAATACTCCGGTGCATATGTTCCTGTTGCGCCATGTGTATCATTCATCGATTTCAGCATTAAATGTGTCCAAGGATACAGCAACTTTTTTGACGTTTTTTCTAAGTTCTTGCGTCCACGAGCTGACCATGCTGTGCATCTTTAAACGGCTTCGAGGCTACCTGCTATTATTACAGATGTTCCAGCTGCCATTGATCACCCTTTCTCGCACTCGCTTCATGCGAAACCAGAAGGTATTGGGCAACGTAATTTTTTGGATAGGCATTTTCACTGGACCGTCCATTATGTGTACATTGTACTTGGTGTTTTAATGAAAAGCGATACCATGTAAAGGCCAGCTCAAGCTATAGATTGAAGAATTACCTGTCGGAAAGATCTATATATATCCTCACAGTTTGATACTGCCAATTGTGTTGCTTCAATGAAGTCTGACTTGGTGAACTTGCCCATACTCTCGGTGAACAAAGGCCGATCGGCATGGTTGCCGGTCAAACTATATACCACCAAATGATAAGTAGGTGTTTGTTCTATAACAGTAGAAGCAAAAGAAGCTTTCATATCTATACGTGAATCTAGTAAAGCAAGCGAAGTCGCATTAATCATAGCCGATTGCATGTAGGCAGAGAGATTGGGGCCGCTATGTGTACAAGCCATAACTTGGATGGTTACTTGAAACACAGACCGAGGGTACTTCTCCAGCAGAAGCACCCCGGACGTAGATAACAGATCTAAAATTTTCTTTTCAATAAAATGCTCTTGGGTACTCGAAACACCCTGCAAGGGCCGAATCGATATTGAAATAGTTGCTTTAACCGGGTCCTCTTCTCTCTGGCGGGCAGGAAGCGGGCCAGACACTGTAGCAATCACTCTTACTACCGAATCATCAAATTCGTACTGAAAAGTCGCTCCGCCATCTGTATGAGACCCCTTCTCTAGCTTTGCTGTGAAACCAACCATTGGCGATGGTGCAAACGAATTTTCTTGGTTGCTACACACACTAAGTTTTCCTATTATGCTTTCCCTTTTCAACTGAAGCCTATCCGTCACCCGTCCAGAAAGGGGAAAACATACTACTATTATTGAAGGTTCAATTTACTGAGCTCATATATTAATTCATTTATTTAATTCATTTTTCGCTTAAAGATGGCTTCAAGAAATCTAGCTCGAAGGCAACTGAAACATGCAATCGAACTCACTCCGGTAGAGGCCTCGATCCGTCAACTTCTAGTCAAGTGTTGTAATCACATCGAATCAATACAGAAAAAACCAGTAGTTTTACGATGGACTGGTGGATGGGTCAGAGATAAATTGCTGGGTTTGCCGTCATCAGATTTAGATGTTGCTGTAGACCGACTGACCGGTTATGATTTTGCCAAGCAATTAGAAGAGTATGTCCGTCAGCATGAACCCCGGGCTTTTGGCAAAAGCCAAGGTTCTATACATTGCATTCCTAAAAATCCTGAGAAAAGTAAACATTTAGAAACCGCTGTAATGCACTTGTACGGCCATGATCTTGACTTCGTTAATCTACGCTCCGAAGAGTACACGAAGGACTCGCGGATTCCTCAGATGGACTTCGGTACGCCTCAACAAGATGCCGATCGTCGCGATGCTACTATCAATGCACTGTTCTATAATCTTCAAACAGAACAAGTTGAAGATTTCACAGGGAAAGGTTTAGCTGATTTGGAAGCCGGTATTATTCGTACTCCTCTGGATCCTATGGAAACGTTTCTGGATGATCCACTGCGAGCATTGCGTCTAATTAGATTTGCATCTCGATTTGCTTTTATTATTGAGGATTCTACACTAGCTGCTATGGCTGATTCAAAAATTCGAGGTGCCCTTAAGGTGAAAATATCCCGAGAGCGCATTGGCACTGAGATGAACAAGATTTTTCGGGGTCCGAATCCGGGTCTGGCTCTGAAATTGATCGTCTCCACGGGTTTATATTCATCGATTTTCTCTTTAGGCGAAGTTAAGGCTGTCCAGAAAGAAGAAATAGACATTCCTGGTGAAGGGTCTACAGTGACATTTGGTCCACACAATATGCCCATTGAACAAATGGTAGAAAGAGTTGTATCTCTTCTTGAACAGGCAAGCCAAAATCCTTTCAATATTTCAATAGACTCGTTCTTTGTCTGGCTGACTTTGGCCGTGCTACCTTATCAGGAGTACAAAGTTCTGGTAGGCAAAAAGAACAAAGAATTCCAAGCATGTGAACAAGCAGTTCGGGAAGGCTTGAAGTTTTCCGGTGTGGAAGCATCATTTATAGCCAGCATTATAGACGGTATAAGCTCCACAGCTGTCCTCTGTGATTCGCTAGATACGGTTAGCCGGGTACAGTTAGGACAATTTGTACGACGTTATGGAGAAAAGTGGCCAACTGTTCTACTTAGCCAAAGTCTTGCCAATGAGAGCATTGGTAGAAATTGGGAAAAATTGGTTGAAGCAATCTTTCGAGAAAATTTAGAGGAT
This sequence comes from Tortispora starmeri, assembly GCA_030574535.1. Classification (NCBI taxonomy): domain Eukaryota; kingdom Fungi; phylum Ascomycota; class Trigonopsidomycetes; order Trigonopsidales; family Trigonopsidaceae; genus Tortispora; species Tortispora starmeri. The sequence continues at coordinate 54,697 of JAJMFD010000035.1, read as the reverse complement.
GCTTACTCGTGGAAACCGCTCGTTAGTGGAGATGATATCATGAAGCACGTAAACCGCAAAGGCGGGCCCTGGCTCGCACAAGCTACTGCGATCGCTATGGATATTCAGCTAGCGGATCCAAGCATTTCTTCGTCGGAATTATTGAATCAAGTCGCTCAAAAAGTTTGAGATGTACATTTCATGACTCTATTAGTGGTTGAGATTTTCATTTTTAATCCGGCAAAAGAGTCTTAATTAATTTTAATTGTCCCATCTATTAAACGGGTAATTGAGTGGATGTTCAGTGAGTCATGTTGCCTGCATAGTTGGGTATTGTGATGAGGAACGAGGGTGAAAAGTCGAAAGTGTAAACTCTAATAAGATTTGGACAGGAATTCAAAGTGACAACTGGGGCTAATTTCATTATAGGTGACTAACTATACGGGCTAATAAGCCGGTATAGGATATAGCTTACTGAAAAACGCTGATTTGACAGGCTACGAATAATCATTATCCAGTATCGACGGTATGTATAGAAAATTACGAACCTGCTTCACTTTCACTAATTTAGGTTAATCAATCTCAGTTTCAATCTCTTGAGTTGTTGGTGGTGGGCTGTCTTGTATCCCTTCTGCTCGGAAGCTTACCGACCGGACTAATTAAGGTCCGTGTGATCGGAACCTCCCCTTTTATCTTTATTTTTTTTTCTTTACCCGGTCTAAGAACACCTTTAAGTTTAGTTACGGATAAATCTCTATATGACGGATTCTTCCTACGTCTGTCAAAACCAATGCTTGTCAGAGAAACTGTTCTCAAAGATTAAATAATAACAGTAGTTTTATTAAATATTCTGCTTGATATTTTTTTTTCTTTTTGTGGTTTTTTCTCTAGTTGAGTGGTATCTAGGGGGTATCTCTTCGATATTTCGAATGCCGGTGCGGGGGTATTTTTCCGTCCGTTAATCTCGGCGAGGTGTACTATGCTTGGCCTTTTCCCTAAGTTCAATTTTAGGCGACTTATGTTTGCTCCCATTCACTCACCTACCCTACCCCGCAGACAGAACAGAAGGATATTCGATATACTAACTGATGTTCACCCATATTCGCCATGCACCTACTTGCACGAATTATTCTGGTTCCTTTTTCTCATTGGTTTTTCTAAAGTGATTCCGGTCTGAAAATATTTTTGTAGCCTTTTTCAAATATTTGGGTGTAATTATCCCTCATTTGGGCTTTAAATAAGCATTTTGTACTTATACGCTCCGGCTCCGAACCAAAGTTCCCAAACCTTGTCTCCCCGCACCCCGCACGTTAGGCTTTCTATTCATATAGCAGTGGTTTTCGTGCCTCGACTTTTTTCTGCTTCTCCTTTTGATATTAGCTATCATTATCAACAAAAATCTATAATTTATTATCACAGAATTGCTGAAAGCTATAGTTACTAACTACTAATACTTAAGCTTTTGGCTCTCCAATACTTTACAAACACCTTGTCTGCTACACTATAGACTGCTGATCGCTATTCGTGAAACTCTGTACTACTGTCTCTGTTGCTAAACGATCATTGACGCCCTAAACCATATAACCGATTCTTCTCTCTTTTTTTCTTCTTCTTATCAAAGTTTCACTATACTGGAAAAGCATTTTTTTTCTCTTTTTATTAAACCTACTCTTTATCTATTGTGCGGACTGATCTATCTTAGATCATTATGGCTTCTGCTGCTACTCCTGTTATTGCTTCATCAACTATGTCACAGATCAGTTCTGAATCCCAGAAAACTTCTTCCTCTTCAACTAGTATATCATCGAAATATACTGTAGATTCGATATCTCCTCGCAAACGGTCGAAAGTCTCTCGAGCATGCGACGAATGTCGACGTAAGAAAATCAGATGTGATGCCATGAGTACTCCAGACCGGGCATGCTCCTCCTGCATCCGGTCTGGTGAGAATTGTGTCTTTTCGAGAATTCCCCTCAAACGTGGACCTTCTAAAGGCTATATTAAGGAACTTGAAGTTCGTCTTAATACTTTGAAGAATTCAATTAGCGACAGCTCTTTACCGGTTTCATCTTACCGACCAAAATCCTCGCCAGAAGCCAGTGATTCGATTTCAGGCTCTAAGATCGCTCAAGACGTTTCACCAACTAATTCTCCACCAATTACCGGTAATTCGGCAATACAACCCAGCAAAATTCAGGGCCGGTCCCCCCCATTGCAGCCATCAACATTCACACCAGATGGTAGAATTCTACCTCGTCCATATAGCAATGCTCAGAATCCTGATTCACTGCGTGCTACCATATCATCTCTAGTTTCTTCACAACCTATCTCTACCTCAACTAATCAGCATGGTCCCTCACCACAGCCTTCGTCTCGTTTGGAGCACACATTGTCTGATGACAGTAACCAGTCGAAGGCACACTTACGGACACTTGTAAATTCAGCTATCCCTGTGAGTCAGATGCATCGCCCGCAATCAATTGGTATCCATTCTTCGGTGATGCTTCCTCCTTTAGCCAACTATACTACGTCTCATGCAAAATCTTTGATACTTCCTCCAATACCGGTTCCTCGCCATTTTGACCAGCCAGAGTTAACGCTGGATCAGTATTATAGTTTTTTGCATCATACACTCCCAGTTTTAGCGCATTCAAAAGAACGGCAATTGCAGCAATTAGAGTCCTGTGCTGCACCAGTGTCTCGTGCTGCATTATTGTGGGCGCTTAATGCTGTAATGTGCTCTTATACTATTCCGCCTAAGGAATCGCATCCATCACCATATTCTTCCTCTTCGGATGGTTCTTTATCAGCGTCTAAAATGCGTGAGTATAGTATGGCCTTCCTAGCATCTATTCCGCCGGGTTTGGATAATCTAATCCGTATACAGACGCAGATACTTCTAGTAGTTGCTGCAGATTTGGCTTATTTTGAAGCTCATGGTTCAGGCTCGATTACTCCGCCCAACTCTGCTCAAGAATCTACTGTCCCAATGGACATTCTTGAAGTCGAGGCACTCAAAGTTAATAAATCCGTCTTACTCGGAGCAGCCGCTGGTCTGGCTCTTGCATTGCGCCTCTATGATGATGAGACCGACCGTTCTTCCTTTTATCTCCGACGTACCACTACTAAAGATCTGGCCCTGAATATTACTACCGATCAAACTGGATGTTCTCGGTCTGAAGGTGTAGACCTAGATAGTCCAGCCGCTCTCGGTAGGAGGTTATTTCTACTTTTGTGCACAATTGATCGATTCTCCATGTTTGAAACTGGAAGTCCGGCCTATATACCAGATTCGTACCTAGTAATCACCTCTAAAGATTGCAACCTTCTTGGGGTCACGGCCTACCAACTTCTTAGACTAAGCCAAGTCTTAGGACACATTGGTGATGCGATCAATGAATCGTTTACTAAGAATCTCGCTTCTGATTCTGAGACTATTTCTGGTGCAGATAAAGATGCTGGGTGTCTTGGTTCTCCTACCAATAATGCTTATGCAATCAATCCAATGGTAACCAAACTTCTGCAATCTGAAATTGACCGTTATCGAGAATCCATCGAACCTGTATGGGACTGTCATGCATCTTTAAACCTGGGCGTATGGTTCTGCAAACTTTTGGTTCTTATAATTTCTTCGGTTTCGAACGAAAGCCATGTTTCGATGAAGACGATAGATCCACAAGCATTCTTGAACCCAGCTATAAGAATAGCTTCTATTCTTGAATCTCCTTCGACCCAGGTTACTCCCTACAGCCATCATTTTGCAGCAATGACTGCAGTTATTCTGGCATCTTTGACTCACGTCCCCAGCCTACAAGAAAGCGCTAGTCGGGGTCTTCTGGCGCTCTTAGGCAATGGCACTATTGGTACATCAGCCCCGGGTCTTGGTGTGAAGTCCCCGTGGATTTATCGATTATCTGCAGTAGTACATAGAATTGCTAAATCGGGCTCCGAGGTAGCGGATTCATCGCAACGAACAGAAGATTCATTGGAGCAACTAGCCACTATTGCTATTCAACAGCGAGAAGAACAAGAAAGAGGGGAGAACCTTAAAGTACTGAACAAGTATATGGAATCCATGCTCTATGGAGGTTATCTTCAATGCTGGGTCACTAGCATAAATCGCAAAGGGTGATTCCCTGATCCCCGCCAAGAAAGGGTCCTTTAAATTATAGAACCGGCATCCCAACGAAGTTTAGGGACGATATGAGATTACAAAGGCTCAGATTAACATTTCAGGTGAAGTATGAGCAGATATTTTCCGAAACACTGTCCACCACATGCGGATCTGGTCTTACCAAACCATTAATTTATTGATTATGTCTGAAAGTACTAGGTCGAACGACACCAACTAGAGTCCCAAATAGATCGCAACAGTCTAGAAATTGTAGAACTGAGAAAATATGTTGTATTTATTCAGTACCGTACGTTTTCCTCTGGAATTGTTGTACATGTATATTATCGATCGCTTGAAATATTGATTGGGGATGTTGAAATAGACTTTCAAACCTTCCTTTCTTCGTTCGTTCCATCAACCCATTCTGACTTTCGCGTAGCAACACAGCCGTAGCTCAGCCAAAAGGTCTTCTAGGACCCTACACCATATAATATTTCTCAAACTTCACCTTATATCTGGTAAATTATCAGCTGTTTCAGAGATTAATATTGAGAAATTAGTAAATTTCTTTCTTGTTCTTTTTTAAAATTAATCTAAAATATCTAGAGTTTTTTGGTGCTAATTGCAATCGGCCAGTCCTAACTTAGATTCGGTCAGCCTCGTTCTCTCCCTCCCTATTTTCTTTCGCCTTGCATATCCTGTTAGTAGTACCAAACAAACCAGCAGAGACCACTAAACACCAATAACAACACTGCTTAACTTTTCGATTGATCGTTTTCTTTGTTTTGTTTTGTTAAGCCAGACTGGAACTCTACAGCACTGGTCAATAATATTATTCTCTCTTGCCGAACCAGGTCTGTGTACGTTTAGAACGCCAGCTAGATAAACATCTTGCAGTTTCTGGATCTACTAATCGTGTGGGTATATTTCCAGAAATTGGCATATTTTGTCATTTCCCTTCATTTTACATCTACCCTTTGACTTGATATGCCATTTTAGTTCTGGATAACTACAATTTATGCCTCCTTCAGGATCGACTTCGGTCCATCAGAAAACCCTTACAATTTCTGTAGACACAGACAGTCCACCAGAATCTCCAGCTGACGTGTCAGAATCGTCTAGCATATACGATACATCATATAACTCTGAAACTTTGCCCTCAGACGATCATTATGAACCATACCGAGCTGGTAATAACTATTCGTCATCCGCTGACTATAGTCAACTCTCTTCAATGATTTCTTTCGGCTTTGACGATCAGCCGTCAGATAAATCCTTGGCTGAAGAGCTCAGTTCTATCAAAGCTTTACGACGCATATCTTTAGAGACCTCAGAGTACGGTTTAGGCAATGACCCTGATCTCCCCTATATTTCGACATCTTCCTCTGCTGCAACTTACGATCCATATGCCTCTTCAACTTCTCCTGAAACGTCATCATCTCATCGCCCTCCATCTCAGGCGTCGATTTCAGACACCTCTACAAGTGCCGCCAGTTTTTCTGACATCTGGGTTCCAGCTAGTATGCATCCTGAGTTAGCTCCGATGGAGTGGCGGACTTTTATCGAGAACAAAGTATCAGAACTGGAAACATATCGCAAAAGACGTTCGGCTAGTGAAAATTCCATTAATGACATTCATGTTTCTGTTGAAAGCGGATCGGATCTTACTGCTGAAAAATCACCTCGACTTGATCAGCAAAAACTCAAAAGACGCAAATCTCGACTATCTCAGCAAATCGACGTCAATAAAGCTGCTAAAGACTATTCAGACGCTTCTGAGTCTCTACATAAAAGGCGGTCTGCCAATCTCCCTCCTATACCCTCGGTTTCCGCGCTCGAGCTCAGTGTATTAGCTGACTCAGGTTCTTTGCCCCATCTACAACTTGAAATAAATCCCCAGGCAGTTTTGGACGACACATTGAGACTCCAGGATGATACTCCTATTCCATCTCCGGTACTTTCCCCGACCTCTTTTACTAGTGACTCTGATGATGAGCAATTGGTAAAACCGCCAAGCTCTACGGTATCTCTACGGCGTTCTCAGAGGACCGTGATTGGGCATACCTCTCTTCGTCGTGGTCAAGGTGCAAAACAACTGAATTTAGGCAGTCTGAAACGTAAAGATTCTGATGCTTCCAGTCTGAACTTGAATACGAATCAAGACTCTTTGGCTTATAGTTCTTCGAGCCACGCATCGGCCGACCTTTCCCCTGTTCTAACTTCCCCTATCTCGGATAAATCATTCACAACCCCACTGTTGGAGAGTATTTCTAAAGACTTATCGAATTTGGAAATCTCAGATGCTGATAGCTCAGTAGAATCCAACTCCGATACTGCCCCTCTGAAAGTCGTCAGATCATTAACTGGTGAGAAAAAGCAATCAACAGTTGCAGGGGATTCGTCTCTGTCAAGTAAACTAGAAAAAGCGTTACCTCAGCCGCCAAACGCTGAGCCTGTGACTTCGGTAAAAGTATCTGAACCGTTACCCGAAGAACGAAAAACGGCGTCTTCTTTCAATTCCATGCAGGACGACTCTCAGAAACCATCTGATTCGCTTGCTCAAAGTCCTCGGTCGCCAGAACTTACAACACAGTCTTCTCTAGTTTTGCAAAAGTCTCCGGATGGTGTACCAGACTCTCCAACTCTTAAGACTTCCCCTATTCTTTCCAATATTCTCACTGATAACAAGTCTACACGAATAGATCGTTATACTCCGCTGATTTCTCCAGAAAGTGCTTCTTTTCCCAGTGGAACCACCCAGTCTGCGTCAGGTAATCGAAAACTAAGCTGGGGTGCGTGGTTTTCTTCGACCAGTAAAGATCATAAAAAGCGTGATAAAACTAAGGCAACAGTCATAGAACCTCCCTCGGAGAAAAGTATGTACGCGAAGGTTTCTGACGTTAATGAAGAAGCTAAACCCACAAAAGATTCTAGGACTGAAAAATTGCTATCTTCAGTTTTTAAAGCTAAGAGAAAATCTTCTCAGGACTATAAGGATAGCTCTCGTCGATCTTCCACGGATCAATTCCAAGACTCAGATTTTGACTCAACTGATACTGAAATTGACGTTAGTTCTGAAAATAACCATAACATCATAGGAATGGGACCAGTTATGGATAGTCAAACAATCCAAGATGCTGGTAATGATGACGGTGATTACTTCTATACCAGATTTCCTATACATATTGAACGTGCAATCTACCGACTTTCTCATATTAAATTGGCAAATCCACGACGTCCGCTTATTCAGCAGGTTATACTAACGAACTTCATGTATGGTTATCTGAACCTTATCAATCAGGAGCCCGTACGTGATTTAAAACCTCAAGTCCCTCGTTCACGGGAAGAGATGGTCATTCCTCAAGGAAAAGTACTTGAGCGAATGACTCCGCCTGAAAGTGGTCGTATAGGTAATAGACCAAGCAACAAACTCTCCGATGACGAAATTGGAGGTCTAAATGAAGCGTTGATGGAACATGAGTATATATCTATGAGTGACATGCAGATGTCGTCCGACTACTATAACTCTATTCAACGAGATGAGACAGACATTGGATCACAGTTTTACGACAATTCGTCGTCTCAATCTAATAATCAGTCTTATGGCTATGCTGATGGCGCTTCGCAAGGTCTTATAAGGCCAACCGATGAAGCAAGTATAGATGTTGACGATACTTCTCTGAAGACACAATACTCACAAAAAGTCTCTAATAAAATCCAAGCAGTTCGGGGTGGTTCAATGTCCGATCAGTCAGAAGAAAAACTCGATTACCCTAAAAGCGAAGAGCAAGGTTATGTAGGAGTATCACAACCGAAAATGTCATGGAAAACAAGGCCTCCACCAGAATCCTCTAATATTGAGCCACAGCAAATTGGGAATAACATCAATTCTGAGTATCCTGATCAGTTCGAATCAGAAAGGAAAAGCTTTTCTAGAAGGCCTATGCCATCTGATGGCGTGATGCACCCGCATCAGCTCCCTTATGGAAGTAGACAACCTACTTCAGGAGGACGCAGCCCTGGAGATCTTCATTCCTCTCGAAACTACCCTGTGAAAGTATACCCGTCGGCAAATGGTTACCTCGAGCGGAAAAATCCTGCAGATAGATCTTACGCGCATTATGGTCAGCAGAGGAATGCTGTGGATCCTCGTCAGCGTCGCGGTAGTGGTAGCCCGCCAATTGGCAGTCATCCTAGCCGCTATGATAGCCAGGATTATCATGGTGCACCGACACGAAGACCTGAGTTCCGCGCTAGAAATCCTAATTTGCTCTCAGGAAACTCGTACGGTCCTCAGCCTGGCTCTGCTCCTCTTCGCAATGGCTATGCTCGCCAGCCCCCAATTCGAGATCAAAATATGTATTATCATGGCCCGCCTCGGGTAGCTTCTCCAAGGGGCCATCCTATGCATGCAGGGTATGATGGTCGGGACAACCAACTTCGTCCACGCTACAATTCCAACCCTCCCTCGGGTCCTCATCCACGTTCTGCTTCCACATCTACATTCGGTGCAGCCTCGCCTAGTAATTCCGCATACGATCACCGTGTGTCCCGTGCCAAACCTGGTCGTCGGCCGCCATCTGCTGCCGAAACAATGGATCAAATTCGCCAGTCCTCGCAGTATGATAGTGATCGATATCGAGTAGGGCCGTTTAGCCCAGCCGATTCTGCTTCACAATCTCATTCCCAGTCCAATCCTCGTCACCAATCATTACAACCCCGCTGAGACTCATTCCCTATTTTCTCAGCATTTCTTGCATACGATATAATGCCAATCATGATAACTGGATTTTAAATTTATAAGTGGTAGTAGTAAAATCTAACCTGGAACAATAGAAGATGTCATTTATTAGTTTATTTGTTTCTTGAGCTTCGCCAAATCCACGCCGCAGTGATACCGAGAATTGCAGAAGCAGTCCCAGCCACAAGAAATGGAGCATCAGGCAAGAGTTTCGTCTTTACTTCAGAGATGAGTTTCGGGGTCGCATTAGGAGGATACATTGCACAATGAGCTAATTGAACAAATAGTTCAGACACCGGTGCTGGCCACATGGCGGACACATGTAATGGTGCAGCTAGACCCAAGCTGCGGGTATAATCATTTGGTTGGAGAGGGGTACGCTGCTGCTGCCTATCTAGATCGGCTTTTAAAGCAATATATAAGCACGGTAGCCGGTCTAAGGCAGGAAACCTTGCCCGTAAATCCACAAGATACTGAAATGAATCAGGATCAGACGAGTCGTAAGCATAACATATAACATCACATTGGTCCAAGCGAGCATTGTTAGCTAATACAGCATTCTCCAACTCTCCTGGTTCTTCAACAATTAGGTAACACTGCTTTCCGCCGGCCATTTCGACGGTATTAACGGCTAACGAGGATAAAATAGTCGGACGATAGACATGTGACATGGGTCTATCAAGAAATGCATTCATTATAGATGATTTGCCGCATCCAGGAGACCCAAGAAGAAGGCAATGAAATACGTTTCTCTCGATTGGTCTGCCGGGCCCACCGCCGTAAATGTTACTAGTCTCAAAAGCGAAGTTCCATAGAGATGGTTGATTATTATTTAGGTGAGATCCTAGACGAGGTCGTTTGCGTCGAGGCTTGGTGACTTTGAGGGCATTGACGGTTGATTGCTTTTTCTTCAAGCTGGAAGATCCAGAGATAGTAGAAGATGTGGACGTAGAAGGAGACGACACCAGAGGTACAGACTCGTCATAGCCTAGCCAAGCCAAATACGCTAAAGTTACCCGATGGTCTATAAAAGTGGTCATACTCCATTGAGCCAGCCAACCCTGGAGAGTAATGTAATCTTTATCGTTTACCACGGTAGTCTGGGGGAAATGGGTTTCTTCCCAGAGTGAAGGTATTCCAGGAGTAGGCTTAAATAACGCTTCAAGTTCCGATTCAGATAGGCCCCCATCGTTATCTTTATCGAACAATACAAACAAATCAACGAAGAACTTGTACCCGGAGGGACTAAGCTCCACGCTTGAGAGATGAGGAACATCAAGCTTTGGATTTAAGAATGTATCAGAAAGAGACAAGGAGTCCGAATAGTGAAACGCTCGGAGAATTCCCCAAGTGGTTTCGTGTCGACCTTTTTGAATGTATAGTTTGTTGAGGTAAAGAAATCCCTCTAGTGTTATGCCCTGAGATTCAGAGAAGTACGAGTCGGAGGCCATTCTAACGGCATTAAATAATTCAGCAATATCTTGGGAGGAAATAGGTTTAGCGAAACTGTGGTCTTGAAGTAATTGGACCTCTTCTATGCTTAAGTAGCCGTTTTGATCCCGGTCGCAGAGATAGAAGATGCGGGAGAGAGCAGCAACGGCCGCTGGTTTTAACGTGAGTTCCTTAGAATCGAAGAGTGGGGTGATTGGATGAGTGACAGCTCTTTGACATAAATAAAAAGCTTGGCTGACGTTATAGCGTGTTTTGGCAGAACATCTGATACAAGCCTCGATCTCTTTAAACTCGTCGACAAGAGGCAGCATTTCAGTTTCGATAATCTCAGATGAATCGGTGGACTCTGTAGTTTGCAAATCGACTTTATTGGCACACAGAACTACCGGTACGTTTATTCCGTTAGAACGAAAGTAAGGCAACCAATAGAGAGAAACTCGCTGGTAGGAGTAGTGATCAGAGTACACCAGCCAGATGACATGAGCACGTCGAAGTTCTGCATTGAAGGAGTTTCTATCGTATACGGTTCCAGGTGTATCGACTAATATACAAGGAGAAAGATCAGGAAATGAGATCGGAAGAGTAACTGGTGGTAGGACATCTTCAGATGAAGGTTCTAAGGAGGGGATATTGGCGCCTTTTACCAAAGAAGCAATCAGAGCTGATTTCCCCACTCCAGGATCACCGCAGACCGCTATTCTAATAGGAGTAGACATCTTGTTTTATTCACTATTTATTTTTTTTCTAATTTCGGTTTCGTTCTTTATTTCAGATCTGTCTCCATTCTAAGCAATAAACGGGCTATATGTAGGAAATTAGTGGCATTTATACCCAACGGTAGTTGAGTATCCCAATTGAGAATCCCCGAATTCAACTTCTCCACACTCCTCGAGAATACCTACCGGTAGACAAAGGCAGATAGTCATATTTCTTTAGGTGTGTTAGTGATTCTATCTGATAATTCTTGTTTTGAGTAATCTCCAATTAGGTGTCTTGCGATAAAAATCGGACTCTCTTGACGGAAAACATCGCTGATTGCATACCATAATTCCGTCTGTTCGTTCCCCCCACCCTCGGATACGCTCACTAGCGCCAATCTCGTGACCGTTTATCAGCAAACCTGCCAACATCAGAGACAGATCTGGTAAATGGCCACTTCTATAGACATTTTAACTTTGCATTAACGACACCTCCTCTTTGTGATTTTTCTCCTTATATATATTTATACATTCTGTTCTTCTTCCATATTGGGCTGCGATGTTTCCTGTTCCAACATCTCAGCCGAAGCTCGGGCCCGGTTCGACGCAGTATGCTGCTATGCTCGCTGCTATCAATAAAGAACAATATGGAGAATCTTTCAATTCTTTGCAACATCCAGATGATTCAAAAATCCGATTTTCAGACCTGGAAGGAGAGTACACGGTGCGGGAGGTAGTCAAACTAGCCCTCCCTCCTCCACACCCATCCTCTCTTCCTGTTATCACAGTGAATCCGCTGGCAACCACCTATCGCCGTCCTACTATCGGTACGAAGCTGTCGGTGATTTTCTTAGCGCCAAGTCTTGGAATACCAGTTCCTGGACGTCATGGCCTGCACATACTAAACTCTCGCACCTCTCAATCTCCTGGCAGTTATGCCCAAACCTCCTCCGACATCCTTGAAGCCCCCTTAGACCATATTAACTCATTAAGGAGCGACGCTCGACGCCAATCAGTCACCAGCACTAATCTCACATATGTAACAAGTGGCCGTAGTGGACATACATATGATGAGGTTCCAGAAACAAGTTACGATTCTTTCGGTAGTCCGGTGAATGCTGCAGCCTCTTGGACTATCGCCAGTGGGAATTCGTTCGGGTCGTCGAATTCCTACCTATCAGGATCCGCGGACGGAGGGACTTCTCAAAGAAAGAAGAAACCCAAGTCGAACCTTTTGAAAAACAGTTCCAGTTTCATTTCCCGCTTAGTGCCCCATGAACAAACTAGCAAATGCTTAGCCGACCATCGAGCTGACCAGCCATATGTGTTTGCTAACACCGGCCGGGCATTTGAATGGATAGATCTTGGTCTAGAACACAAACATGAATATCTCAGTAAGATCTTGTTTACCTCTGCGCATGTTCTGTCGCATGATGTTAATCAAGCATCGTGTTCGTCGGGCCATGTAGATGTGATTATGGGATTCAACACGGGTGATGTGATGTGGTATGAGCCATTCAGCAGCAGGTATTCGCGGTACAATAAAGGGTTTTGTATCAATGAGTTCCCGGTGTGGAAAATTCGCTGGGTGCCTGCCTCGGAAAACCTTTTTGTAGCTGCGCATGCCGATGGATCGCTAATTGTGTATGACAAAGACCGTGAGGATCCTAAGAACATTCAGGATGAGCTAAAAATTGAGGAAGAAGCTCCTCCATTTAGCTGTAGCGGTGAAGGCAAGATGCGCGTGTTGCGATCACTTAGAACATCTTCTCGAAACAACCCGGTGGCTTATTGGCAGGTGACCAAGGGGGCTATTCGAGACTTCTGTTTTTCGCCCGACGGGGCATATATAGCCACTGTGGAGGAACTAGGACTTCTGAAAATCATCGATGTGGCACAAGAACGAGTGACGCACATATTCCGTACATATTACGGTCAGTTCTGCTGTGTAGCTTGGTCTCCCGACGGGAAGTACGTAGTTACTGGGGCCCAGGATGATCTGGTATCATTTTGGTCTATGGAGTCGATGAGTTTGGTCGCCCGTGGGTACGGCCACCGATCGTGGGTTACGGATATAAAATTCGACTTGTATAGATCCGATCCTGAAACCTATAGAATCGGGTCTGTAGGACAGGACGGGTACTTGATTCTGTGGGATTTCAATCTCGAGGCTCTAAATTATCCCCGTCCGCAAACGGGACATAGACGAAGCACTGTGCTTCCATCAAATAAATCGACTACCACTGCTGTGAACCTTGAAGACCAGCCAGAGGATGCAACTGTTCCCCGGTTCTCCCCGGCAGAGTCTCGATTGACTACTCCTACTTTAGCGCCGATCTCATGCAAGCGCGTAAGTGACGATCCGCTGTTTTCTATTGAGTTTCTGTCGGACTCGATTCTCACCTCGAATCAAGTAGGGGACATATATGTGTGGAACCGGCCGGACATAGGTCTAAAATGACACCGAGGCCGAGCGAAAAAGAGCAAAAGATGAAATGAAAATGAAAATGAAATGAAAATGAAATGATAGAAGAGGCATCTCCATGGAACCAGTAGGCGCTGGTTTTACGGTTTCATTTGGGATTTACATATTACATAGCACGGTTTATAAACATAAAATAACATTAAATAAAGTCGAAACGGTTTTAGCTTATATTTATATCATCACATTTCTGTCTTCCCTACAAGGCTACGAAAAGCACTGGGTTTGTCTCCTGCCTCACAATTCTCCTATCCCCGGCGGCACACAGGTCCCAGCATCGCGGAGCTTAAATTGCTTGGAAGAGGTAAGGATATTACATACACCAATTAGCCAGTACTAACCCACTCAGTAACCTACCCTATCTTCAGCAGTATACAATGATCCATGCAGTACTGATATGTAAGTGACTATCCCAAATGAAGAGAAAGAAGAAAGATGGACTAACTCGTAGTCAATAACTCAGGGCTGCCCCGTCTCACGAAGTTCTACATCCCGGTAGAATTGGAAACCCAGAAGAAACTGGTCGAGGAAATTCATGGCCTGGTATCTAAACGGGCAAGCACACACTGTAACTTTCTGACCCCGCCGGGAATACTGAGTGAAATGTCGGATGTGCGGGTGATCTACCGGCACTATGCAACCTTGTATTTTGTGTTTGTGGTCGACGAACAAGAGAGCGAGTTGGGGATCTTGGATCTGATCCAGGTATTTGTAGAGAGTTTGGACCATTGCTTCGAAAACGTTTGCGAGCTGGATCTCGTGTTTGGCTGGGAAGTGCTTCAGATTGTTCTGGGGGAAATCGTTCAGGGTGGGATGGTGGTCGAGACCAATATAGCCGAAATCGTGGCTGCTGTAGATGAGGCCAACCGGCAGAAGACCAGTGGCCTGGCTATGGGAGCCAGTGCCATTAGCGCCCTAGCAGAGGAAGGCCGGGCTTGGGCGCGGGGCAGTGCGCGATGATTGCTTCTTTCGGCAGGTGATGCGCTCCAACCCAGCGCCCTCCACCAATCCTCCACCCCGTCGCAGCCATGCCTATAATCACAAACATAACTTTACTTAGATATCTATAATACATTGCTACATATATATTAAGGCTATAATTAGAGCTGCTTTTTCTCCTAGTTGTTGTATTGAGCCGCTGGATGGTGATATACAGCGGTCGATCTGCCAACCATCCTACTCCCATCCAATAATTCCCTTTTTTACTTCTCGAGCCAGCTCGGTTTTGGGACTCTTGCGGATTCCTTCCTCACTAGTTATGAACTTGCTCCACCGCAGTTCCTCGGCGGTGTCTCTTTTCGACATTCGGTATGTTTTCTAAATATCAGCGTGCAGTAGATCTGCTTCTTTTCTCTTTTCCTTGTATATTTTCCTCGTTTTCTCGAAATTAGTCCTTACTAACCTACAGTCTGGAGACCCCTGATCCTGATATAGTGGTGCTGCGAGGCAGTCCTGATGAGAGTGCTGGGTACCACCTCCGAGGCCGGCTGGTTCTTTCCACTGTAGAGTCTCTGTCTGTCAAATCGATTACTTTGCGGTTTTACGGTACTCTCCGTGCTGCCTGGTCCGAGATCATCACTGATGACCGGGGTGTCCCGTCTACCCATCACGCCAAAATCGACGACAAGGTATTTGAGAAGGAGTGGTCGTTTCTAGACTGGTCTACATCCAATGTCTCTCATACTTTGAGTCCCGGCAACCATGAATATCCTTTTGATGTGGTTTTGCCAGGTTCGCTACCCGAAAGTATCGAAGGTATCGACAATGCTATTGTGGTGTACAAGATGAAGGCTATAGTGGAACGAGGTCGATTTAGTAATAACCTGGTTCGCAAACGCATGGTGCGAATTATCCGCACTATTGCTCTGGACTCTACCGAGCTTTCTGAAACAGTCAGTATCGAAAACACCTGGCCGAGCAAGATCAACTATGCTATTTCCATTCCGGCTAAAGCGGTGCCTATGGGGAGCTCTATACCAGTACGCATACAGTTAACTCCTTTATTGAAGGGTCTCAAAATGGGTTCTACAACTATGACTTTGAAAGAATATCAAACTCTGCAGCACGATTATCTATCCCATAGCTCGGTACGCATTGTCCGCGAGTGTGTAATACCCGCTCCTCCTGAACTGCCCGCCGACGACCTCACCGATACCTGGGAAGTGAACGACTTTTTCCCTTTGCCCCCGTCTTTGGCCCAGGTAGTCCAAGACTGTGATATTAGGCAGTCGACTATTAGGGTGCGCCATAAACTCAAATTCGCCGTGAGCCTGCTAAATCCAGACGGCCACGTTTCCGAACTGAGGGCTTCCCTTCCGGTGTCCTTGTTCATCTCTCCGCATGTACCTATATATCGACAAATGGCACCTCCTACTGGTTTCTATCTACCTTCCTCCTCCTCCTCGTCTTCTTCTACGGCAATGGTTCTTCCGGCACAAGTGGCTGATGCCCACATGGCCGGACCCCCAAACTATGCCGATCACATCTACGACCGGCTCTGGGATGATTTACCCCTCAGCCATTTGGCCGACACTCCGCTTCAATCTGGAGCAAACACCCCTCTTCGCGGATCCAGGCGCAACTCTGTCGATTTTGATTTGGGACTCGATTCCGAAGCCGGTCGCTCCCAGCTCTCTCTTGGTCTTCGCAATGCCTTGGAATCTCATCAGGCCCAACTGAACCGCGATCACCCCTCAACCACATCCCATAGATCTAGTCGCTCTACTTCTGGCACCGCTACACCTTACGCTACTTCGTTTAGCTCTCCCCTAGGAATCGGTTACGGTTCCTCCAATTTCCGACCTTTGTCTCTAACACTCGCCGATGAGTCCTTTTTTAACTCGGTCGACCATGCTCATGTATCTTATACCCACACCCCTGCTCGCACTCCTATTTCCTATACTCCTGTTCGCTCCCCTTCACTGTCTTCAGCTGCACATGAATTTACTGAAGACTACGACTTGGAAGCTCTCTCGAGAGTCCCAAGCTACAATACCACCATTCGTTCTAGTCAGCCTTCTATTCTTGAGCCCGATGTCCCTGATTATCATTCAGTTGTGTCTGAAATGCCTCCTCCCGCTCCTTCTTCATCTACCCCTAGCTCTAGTATCGGAAACGCTAATGCCAACCCTGCCGAGCTTACTAATGAATAATGAATGGATAATGTTAATTCTTTTGGATAACCCAGATTTCACGACTTCTCTCAATCCCCATATCAGTTTCATTTTTTTTCTTAAAAAAAGCATTTTCTTCTCTTTTCTAATTTGGTCCTTTGTTTCATTTTTCTAATCTTTTTTTTTATATTTCTTTTTTTATTGATTTTCGTCCTCTTTTGCTGCCAATTAAGTCTTCATTACTTTATCTATATTAATTGGGAGAGGCATCGCGCCGACCAATGAGGTGGAGCAGAGCGATAAGTTCGTCTAGTGACCTGAATTAGGTTTCAGGTATATTTTATCTATATACTTCCCAAATAGGCACACAGTGCCAGCTAACCCGACAAACCTGAGCCACCCTTCTCCGCGATATTATTCTTTTGATTAACCAAGACTTTTGTTACTTGTTCCCCTTCTCTGTCGCGCTATTCCCCTATATTCAGTCCTCTATCACAATTGCCTCCTAAACATACTGGGAATATAAATCGTGCGACTTCAATTGGATTGATTAGTATTCCATGCCTTCAAAGAACGACCGGATCACTCCCTTGACGGTATCTGCAAGATCTAATGCATTAGCTTTTTCTAAAGGTAATTTCTTTGGTCTGTATGTTTCAGATAGATCTCATTCTTCTTCGTCTTATCATTCTTCCCGCTCTTCCTCTTCTGATTACTTGCATACCCCTAGAGATCGGACTACCCCTCTCTTAAGTTTGCATCAACCAGCAACTCGAGCTGATTCTGCTCACCGACGCTACAAATCCCGCACCTTGCTGGCTTCCAGCTATATTTCATCTTCATATTCTCGGTCTCGACGACTTCCTAGCCGTCCTAGTCGCTCGTACGATAATGGATACTATGGCTACGTTCTAGAAGGTCATGACTTTAAACTTTCTACCACCCCTTCTATGACACTGGGCGAGCATGTTCCTCGCCGGGAAATTATAGAAGTTCCTCCAGGCTATAATATGAACCATTCTTCGGTGAATCCACTCTCTCTCGATAGCCAACCAGGCGTCTTGGATGGGGATACAGAATCCGATAACGAGTCTAGCCCTGATGTATCCTGTGCTTCATCTACATGCTCAATCTCGGAAACGGCCAGAAACTCGATTGCTAACGTCTCATCGCATACACTCACTCGCAGCAATTCGTTGGAGTCGCTACAATCTATCCGATCTGCAATGTCCGGACGGTCTTCCCGCCCGGTGCGGATTGATAAAGTGCCGCCGAGTCCACAGCGTCGCAGGATGATATCATCTCTGATCATTATCCGTAAAATCATTCCTTTAGACACTCTTCCATTGGAGGTCTTGTCGCATATTTGTACCTACCTTGACCAGGACCAGCTGTATGAGCTAGCGAGCATGTCGAAAGGGTTGCATGCTGCTGCTATCCCGCATCTCTATGCGGCTCCGAGGTTTTGCTCGACATATAGATTTGCCCAGTTTGTTCATACTGTGTCGCGAAATGCGAAATTTGCCTCAGCAGTGCGGGTTCTTGACTTGTCTAACTTAGTACCTGATAGTCAGACAAGCTCAGATGCTGACTCGGCTACTGCTGCTGGTGGGGACAATGATAACGACGATGGTCTCCCGCTTGCCACTTGGAGAGATTGGAAATACCGCACAGACCCGTTCTATTCAAGCCGTGGACAAGTTTCCTTTCCCTCGAATTATTCGTCGAGCCGGGAAGCGCCCAAGCAGTCCCGCCGCCGGAGTGCAACAGTCGGTGGCACTCCGAGTAGACAGTATCGAACAGGAAGGCATCCCACGCAGTCACCATTTTTAGGTAGGTACGGACAACAAGTGGACGTACCCTTGGGGTATATCTTACAGTTGCTGGTCGCATGCACAAACCTGCGATCTCTGAACTTGGCGAGTCTACCGCTGGCGGCAGATTATATCATTGCCTCTAAGTATCATGCGGGATATGAAAATGAGTGTCAGGGTTTGCCGAATACAAATCAATTATTTGTCTCGGAGATAGCTAAGTCCTATACCTGGCGAGAAGATGAAATCTCGCGAGTCCAACCCGCAGAAATAGTGCACGCCTGTGGACGGTTGCAGTTTTTACGCCGTCTTGATCTTACCAATGCCATCTGGATGACTGAGAAACTTGCCCACTCTTTGGTCTTTGACCACCAATCTCTTGAATGGTTGTCATTGAACGGGTGTGGAATGTCGCGGGGTCTTGCCTGGGCTAAATCTGGTACTGTAGCTGAGTTAAGACACCAATACCGGCCACCGAGTATACATAGTATTGACAGCCTCGACTCGTCACTTTAGTGAGTTAGCTTTTCTTCAAAAAATTCAATTGGCTATTTCCATTTTTTCCCCTCTAGCAGTGTAGTTGTACCTATGACGTAGTAGTGGCAATGCGATCTGTATCGCTTTTGCTTTTTAGCCCCAGCGCTACTTTCGAGATATCAGAAGTTGCGTGGGAAAATTAGCGTTTCTTGGCATCGTGCTGCTGAACCGGCCAGATCTAAAATAGAATACGAAATCTACCTACAATTATAGCCACAATGTTAGAAAAGTAGATAATGTATATCTAGTATTTTTCCTGTCAAACTCCTCTATGTCCTTTAATCATTGGTTAACTGAAACATGGGACCCTGGGAATCGTAGTCCCTGCCAAGCGCTTGCTCGTCCTAAGCCTGAGTTAGCCTAGCCCTGGTCTGCGACATATAAAAGATACTTCCCGTTGGCACAAGCCTACCGAAAACAAACCCTTAAGTTTTCCGTCGCAGGCTATTCTGAGTTTGTGCAAACCTTAATATGATTTTCTAACTTCTTACTTAATTACCACATTTGACAAGCCAGGGTTCGCTTAATATTTTTATTCCTTTTATTATACTTGTTTCTTCTTCCCTTCTTTAAGTTGTTGAGGCTTTATTTGTATTGTTTTTTCTTTTTATTCCATTCCTTACCCTTTTATTTTGTTTTTTATAATAATTCTGATCATTATCTTTGTATCATAATCTCGATTCAATCCTTCATCCCTGATATTTTCCTGCACGGCCTTTCTCTTTTTTTTCACCCGTATATAAAGCATGTCTGCAGCCCCAGCGACCCTTTCATCACTTACCCCACATCTTATAGTGGTTAGTGGAGTAATTGCTGGTTTGTGGCTGCATCAAATCATACAGACTGTGCCCGATCCTTATCTGGACGAGGTATTCCATGTTCCTCAGGCCCAGAAATACGCTCAAGGCGATTACTCTTGGGATCCGAAGATTACCACCCCACCCGGACTTTATTTAATGACCGAGGCAATATACTCGTTTCTGAAACTATTTGTCGATATAGAGCCCACTACAGCTTTTTTGCGAACTGTGAATACGGTAGGGCTGGCGGCTGTTCTCCCCTGGGTTCTGTATGGCATCTGCAAGGATCAAGCTCCGGTGGTTAGTCTGTTTCCTGTATTGTACTTTTTTGGATTTCTATTCTATACTGATATGTGGTCCACGATTTTTGTATTAGGCACCTTATATTTTGCCCGGGTTCATCGCTACTCATTGTCTGCGGCTATTGGATTTGTGAGTCTGTGGTTCCGCCAGACGAACATCATCTGGGTCTTAGAGATTGCCGCCTTGGCTTCACTAGATCGGGTGCAATCTCAATGGCCTGAATTGATAGATAGCTTACAATCAATTCCGACTGCGACTAATGTCCGCCAACTTGGTCGCAAACTAGCCTCGGTGGGTTTCCAGAACCTCGTGCGCGTAGCGGCTGCTGTTCTCTGGGCGTACTCCTTGGTGGCTGGGGCTTTTGCTTATTTTATATACTGGAACGGCGGGATTGTTTTGGGGGACAAATCGAACCATATGCCGGCTGTCCACTTGCCCCAATTACTATACTGCGCAGTGTTCATCACCGCCTTCTCCTGGCCCCTGTGGCTGTCGGTGCATGTACCTTTCCGCTTCATTAATACTGTTTATCGCACCCCATATCGCTCTTTGGCTATTGTGATACTATTTGCTCTAGCTGTACATTATACTACCATTGAGCACAGCTTTTTGCTCGCAGACAACCGCCATTACACCTTCTACCTTTGGCGCCGATTAATTAAAGTCAACCAATGGGCTCCCTACTTAGCGATTCCTGTATATTACTTCTCTAGCTGGATCGTGGTACAGCATCTGAAGGATAGTAAGTCTCAAAGCCTTTTATCTATCATGATTTTCCTGGGGGCTACCGCCGCTGTATTGGTCCCCACCCCCCTTATAGAGTTCAGGTACTATATTCTGCCATACTTAGTCTGGAGACTCAGTATACCTGCTCCTAAACAGCCTCGGTTGATGGCTGAAGGATTGTGGTATGTCACACTTAATACCATAGTACTCTATGTCTTTCTCTCGGTTGAATTTGAATGGAGCTCCGAGCCTGGCGTGGCTCAACGGTTTATGTGGTAAGGTATTTTCAAAAGGAAGTAGAATTATAATATCGTCCTTTTTTGGGTAAGCATGACTAATAGTAGCATGAAGCTGTTCTATTATGCGTAATCAACTTAGATACAAAGCCAGCAGTCTTCAATTAAGATCACTCACTATCCGTGACATCGTCGTTATCCACCGTCCAGCGGGAAGCAATTTCTGCATCAGATCGGCCAAACACTTCAGGTACTGGCTCTGATAACGGAGGGGATAAATACGCATGATTTTGTTCCGCTCGTTTAATATAAGCTATTTTTTTCTCGGGGTCTGTTTCCAGTACCGCCATTTGAGCCCAGATCATTCCATCTTTACTATAGAGTGCCTGGGTAGACAGTTCCTCTAATATAGAGCGAGCCAGATCCATCTTCCCGTGCCACATCAAAGCTCTTAGAAACTCGATTTGAATAGTTTGTGGTCGCACAGCTTGTTCCATGGCAGCAACAAACTTCTTTTTATTACGGCCAGAAATGTCGTCCACTGTGGGGTTGCGATGGACGATCATTAACCAGTTAAGAAACTCTAGCTCGGCTTCAGGGTAAGCATTAGAGCCTACAGATTCACAAACCTGGCCAACGACTAATTCGGCCAAAACTGGCCAAACAAGACGCATTCGGCCAGAATATGTGCGAACTAATAGTGTAGCGGCCCGAGTAGCCCGGGGATAGTCTCCTTCTATTAAACACCGCAAAGTTAGAAGGTAAAGGACTCTAAGTCCGGCTTTGGGCCGCGGCCAGCCGCGGAAGTTTTCAGATTCCGGCAGATTAAATTGATCCGATAACATTTTATTTCGAGAAAAAGTACTATATTTCGGATCCATTTTGGTTTTGACACCAGTACTCTTTTCTTGGAGTAAGTAACCTAACCTAACGCGACCACTGAAATATCATTAACATCGGCCAATCACCGGCCCACAATCGATCCCAGTCTTGTGTATCTATCATATACAACAAAACAAGGCTAGGGCTAAAATAAACCCTCTCTTCCTCTTTACTTTAACAACCCAACTCAATCAATTCCTGCTTTGAGTATCTTCCAACCCACTAAACAATGGACCAATTAAATAAAGGACTCGCCGGCCTACAAGGACTCGGTTCCTCTTTTACTCCGTTTGCTAAACGGACAGCTCGTTTAGTACAGGAGCGATTGGGCAACGCTGATGAAGTGGTAAGTAATATACCCTCACCGCCCCCCTAGGGTGGGAGATTTTAGACATTCCATTTGTGACTATTTTTTCCCCCTAGCTTTATATATTATTAATAACTATTTACTAACTAGTTAAGACCGAATTGCCTCAAGAATACTTGGACTTGGAGAAGCGGGTCGATGCTCTTAAGGATGCCCATACGCGGCTTCTGGACGTGGCTCAGACGTATAATTCGGAGTCCTATGACTACCCGGCCCATCTAAAGGAGTCGTTTGTGGATCTTTCCAAAGATCTTAAAGAGAAAATGCAAGGACTGACGCAAGCTCACACTGCCGCCGAAGCTCAAGCTGCACTACTGAAGACTGCAGGCGATAAGCCTCCAAAGACTTTACATCATGCGTTAGCTCGTGCTGCTTTAGCTGGTGCACAGGAGTTGCCTGAATCGGACCCTCTTGGATCTGCCTTGGCCAAACTGGCAGCTGCTGAATCGCAAATTGGCGATGCTCGTCTTAAACAGGACCACAATATCCAAGCCCATTTCAATGCTAGTCTCCAGACCGTGCTGAGTACTTCTCTTCAGTTCGCTACGAAAGCTCGTAAGAATGTCCATCGCACGCGCTTGGCTCTGGATACCGCTAAAGCCTCTCTTAAATCTGCTCGTCCTGAAAAGGTTGACGCTCTTCAACAAGAGGTTGAACAAGCCGAAGATGACTTTGTTGCTGCTACGGAAGAAGCGGTCTCGGTGATGAAGAACGTTTTAGAAACTCCTGAAACAGTCCGACATGTCGCAGAACTGGTCTCTGCCCAATTAGAATTTCACCGTTCATCTGTCCAGATCCTTGAAGATCTCTTGCCGAGCTTAGAGAAACTCCAAACTGAACAGGAAGCTTCCTATCGCGCCAGCCGTGAAGCTTAACTCAACGAGGCCTTCTAAGCACTACATTTGCTTCCCTTTATCCCTTATTTCGTGATGGCTTTTACTATCCTCATCTTTTCTTTTTCTTTTCTTCCTTAGTGATTCCCTTCTTGCTATCTGTTGCGATGTTAGCGCTAATATGTATAAATGTTTTAAAAAAACCACAGTAAATATTCTAGCTTCGAGACTACTCCTCTTGGTCTGCCACTTCTCCAGTGTAGCGACAACTTACATCGTAGCGACACCCCGGGGCACTTTGACTCAAATACTTTACAAACTTCAATGTTCCTGCGTCCCGGAAAACAATATGCATTTCGTTCCAGGTCGGTTCCATGGCAGACAAAATCCCACTATCTTCATCGTTCCTAGCCGCTTCACGGTACACAGCAGGATCGGCGCCTTCATCGTCGTCCGCAGCTATGATCATCTCCATTCCTCCTTGTTCAGTAGCATCCCACTGTTCATTCTCAATTGTAAGTCCGAATGTTGCTTCTACAACTGCTTTATCAGAATCATGTCCGGTTGCCAAAGTGTAATCTAGTCCAGGTCGGAACCGGCGAGCAGTACAGTTAGCAGTCATTAAATTAACCGCAGTAACCCGCGCTAACCATTGGCCAAATTCAATGCTGCTCAGAAATTTCTGGACTCCTTCAATTGTAGCAGGCACATCTGCATCTTTGAGACTTACTGGGGTTGTAGTTTCTATGTACTGATACCGACATTTATGCGACGGCTGAGCCAATTTCCATGGATTGAAAGTATCATCTGCGGCTGTTTTGTTGGTAACCTTATGTTCCTTTTCAATATTTTCAACATAAGCTTGAATTTTCTCCGCAAATTCGTCGTTTAGTAAAGAAACCAGCCGCAATTCAGATTCTTCGACAAATTGTTCCCGGATAGCAGCCATAGCTTCTTCCGTCAGATATACTGGTCGAAGATATTTGGTTAAAACGGATACTGACTCTTCGGGAAGCGCTGCTGTTTCATCTTCTCCGGCAAATAATGTCGATGGATAGGCATGTTGAACCGGTTTAGGCTTATCGTACTCTGAGAGCTCTCGGGATTCGAGCTGTTGTAGCGATGATTTAGCCTCCACTTGCTCCTGCTCTCCTTCAATATACCCTTCTTCACCTTTTTGCGGAATATGAAACCATCCCGAGATGGCAAGTCGGTCTTTGTCGACATAAACTTCCTCTACATCGTGAAACGAGTGGCCCGGCTGGACTGTAAAGAAAGCAATTTGGTTCCAAACTGGGGGGATCACCAAGCTCCAATTAGATTCAGGAACATTGGGACAGATTGTGGGGTACAATCGTAAAGATCCTCCCCATTCTGGTTTCCACGGTTCTTCAGGATCAGGCATGTAGAGGATATAGGATACCCGTCGAGACCCAATGACATCATCATGGTTGAGCAAATGGCAACCTTTTTTGTATAAGTTAATAGACATATCCTGTTTTACACCTGACAGTTCTCCACAGCCAGCCACCTCAGAGATGAATTTCCGGAACGCCGAGGAGTAGAGGGCGTTTCGAAGCTGATTCAAATTGCTAAGCCGGTTCTGCTCTTCCTCCGGTAAGCCAGAAATATTGGCCAAGTCAC
Source organism: Tortispora starmeri (assembly GCA_030574535.1). Lineage (NCBI taxonomy): Eukaryota > Fungi > Ascomycota > Trigonopsidomycetes > Trigonopsidales > Trigonopsidaceae > Tortispora > Tortispora starmeri. The sequence goes on along the minus strand of JAJMFD010000035.1, from coordinate 29,976 downwards.
CGGTCTGACACACTTTGTAAATGTCTGTTTCCCTTTGAGTAAAATGGAGTTCTTCCATGATTTCTTTGCGAACACTGCGTAGTAGATCATCGTTCATTAAAGCGGGAATAATAGCATGTTGGTAAGGGCCGCTTTTCTCTCTCTCAGAGGCATATTTCTTGACATTCTCGGAATTAAATAGACCTTCCCGAAAACAATTCTCTATATTAGAGTATGGGTCTGGACCTTTGGTACGCTTCACATCAGCCAAGGATTCAGAATGGTTCGATCCGAGAGAGTCCTGGTTACAATCTCTTTCTCTCTTCATGAATGTGTCTGAGAGGTTAAAAAATGATTCTAAAATCCAATCCTTCTTTTCGGTTTATGCTACTAAAAAATTCGAGAAAGATAAGTTTAATCAATTGTTTCTCTTTGGTTGAAAAGAGGTAGTAGATACAAATTCAAGGACCTTGGAAACGCTTGATTAAATAGATATAATACATCTCCATATACTCGAAATTTAACTTTAAAGGGGTTTCAGAGGGAAAAAGAAAGGCCGGGTAACAGCGAAATAATATATAAGCTAAACTTGTCCCATTTTTTGAACTTCAATCTCTTTGCCTTTTGGCTTAGATCAAGTGTAGTATCTGTTCTTTTCAGTGTAACAACTGAAACACCACCATTGCGTGGTTAATTTGTTACCGTATTTTTGGATCCGTCGGAACCCCTCTGGACTTGTCTATGGGAGCCGGCACAGTGTCGCTACTATTGCACTACCGGTAGCTGACGCGAACCTCCTTTTTTAACTATATGACTGTTCTGCTACTTCTACAGCTGGGCGGGTGTACAATTAAAGAAGTGGGTTTGCATTAGATTTATAATATTAAGTTTTAGAATTAAATAGTATTGTATAATTATTATTAATATTATGATGATTATTAAGTTATTATCTTATAGTTCATTCGTAATCTATCCTATCAAGTATCATAGGGAAATTTTAGCATGCATGCATCATTGAAATAGAAGACTGGCGGCCAAATCGACATTGCCGCCAGATTGACGAAGAGCGGCGATCGCTTCTGCCCGAGTAAAGCCTAATGATTCTAACTGGACTATATCCTCTTCTTTCACAGAGACTGTGATTACTTTAGGCCTGTTGCTGTTAGTTTGCCTGCTGGTAGAGGGTTGTTCGGACAATGAATAACCCTGCTCGTTAGTAGGTTTAGAAACGCTAGGAAGGCTCATATCTGAGGGCAGATCGATATCTCGAGCCGATTCAGGAAGGTCATAGTCAGCTAAAAACGGAATATTCTGCTCATTGATAGTAAGGCAATTCTTTTGAAGATCGATTAGTGCTTGGTAACGCTTCAGCATATCTAGCCCCAGAAGAATATCGATATGTTGGCCTTCCATTACGGTGAAAGCACATGGATAGTATTGGGTTCCCAGTTTGATGTAAGCAGAATGAATGCGGCCCAATATCTTGGCAGTGCCCACACCCCGAGCCACTCCAGCGAACCTCCGATCGATAAGATGAGTGATGTTGCACTTTTCGGCGCATTCGGGGCTCATGATCGTGGCTTGAGCACCAGAATCCACAAAAGCTTTGATAACAGTGCCATTGACCTCGGTGTTGACGTAAAGCATCGTTACTCGCCCAAAGGACTCAGGATTGTGCTCCAATGCGGCTTGAAAATTCTCAAAAACGGCTTCCTTCTGGATGATTTCCAAGATTTTCTGCTGGCTTTCTTCGTTGAAAGGGTCATCGTTCAACCGTTTCAGTTCTTGACGCTTTATCTCTTCATTTTGTACTCTGGTATTTTCGATCTCCAATAAAGTGGCGTAAAACTGTTCCTGGTCGTGCACTGCAGAGGCAAGTTGAGGGTGCGTTTGAGCTACACCATTCAGAAGAATAGGATCGGCTAACATTTGGAGTCTCACTTTCTCCATGTCTTCTCGATGAGCTTCTGTAGGACGAGGCAATGGAGCAGAGGAACTGGCAGTGGTAGCATCTGCAGCAAAGTTGGAGACTGTAGAGTTGTCGGGACCGGCCGAGACAGAAGCTTCGGGGAGGTTATTAGAGCGATTTTCACTAGAATCTGCAGGCTGAGTAGTAGATGGAGAACCAGCAGCTACAGGAGAAGGCGGGATAATACTAAGGACTATCATGTCGTCATGTTCGAAGTTCCACATAGACAACGGACAGTCATTTCCATTGAGAGACTGGCCTTTATAAGTAAGATGCTGGTGAGAAGTAACTACATGTGACTCTCCCTCGATATAGGCTTTCAAAGTCCCCAGGGTGAAGTCAGGAGAAACATCCACAGTGTAGATATCCTCAGAATGGTCTGTAGTGATAATAAGTCGCATTTTGGCTAATTGTTCAGCACAGATTAGATTTTCTTTTAATCAGAAATCCAGCCGGATAAACCAGAACCCTGTTTGGTACAATTATAACTAGCCTACAAGGAAGCACTAAGTAGAATTAACTTACTTGGGAGTCAAAGAAAGAAATGTGTATGTGTGTGTGAAAGAAAGAGAGATTTGGGAGCAAAATAGAAACTAGACACTTCGAATTCTTTAGTGGTGCACACACACAAAGAACACAAAGGAAATAAACTCCAGAGGGTTCATGCTATACATATAGATATACAGATATAGGTTTCTAATTAGCTTGTGTGAATTGTTTTGATGGTGGAACAAACTAGTCTTAGATTATGTACAGTTTGTGCCTCCAACCAGAATCGGTCGATGGAGGCCCATCGAGTTCTGGCCGAAGCTGGATACCAGGTTGAATCCTACGGTACCGGATCAGCTGTTCGCCTTCCAGGTCCTAGTAGCGATAAACCAAATATTTACCAATTTGGAACGCCGTATGATGATATATATAACGAACTGAGCAGCCAAGACCCCCGGTTGTACACCGCCAATGGTCTGCTGCCGATGCTGGATCGAAACCGCAAAATTAAGCGAGCGCCACAGCAATGGTATAGTCACTCTAAAATATTTGATGTCGTTTTTACGTGTGAAGAAAGGTGTTTTGATGCTGTATGTGATGATTTGGTGAACAGGGGAGAGCTCTTGAGTGTACCGGTACATATTATCAACGTGGATATCAAGGACAATCCGGAACAAGCCAAAGTAGGGGCACAGGGAATCTTAGCGTTAGCACAAATGCTATCTGAGCAAGAAGATCTAGATGACATTGTGCCTGTGATTGAAACTTGGCAAAAGAAACATCCTAATTTACCGGTTTTACATGCCATGGCTTACTTCTAAATGGCTGAATGACTAAACGACTTTGTGTATATTATTAAGCAGAGCTGAAATAGACTGTTTCTACACCAGAACAAGGACGATTTTTTTTTCTGTCAGAACTTGGCTCGCATGGGCTTGGGCACATAGACCTTGTCGTGGGTGCAGTAGGCCAGGGTTTTGCCGGTAGCTTTATCTTTCAAGGTACCAGAAGTAAAGACGTAGCTTTTGCCGGAGGATCGAACCTCAGATTCCAAAATCACCACAGTACCTAGTTTGCAAGGCCGGAGGTATGTTACCGACAAGTTGCGAGAAACATGGCTACGATAACTGTCTCCTTTAATTATGCTTCCCTCCATGGCGAAGATCGCGGAGGAAGTGGTCATGTCGAAGATAGTCGCAATGGCCCCGCCGTGTGCATTGTTCATTCCGTTCAAAAGAGACTCACTTATAGTGATCTCGATTTTAGTATAGCCTCGAGGATCGGCTTCGACAACTTTCATAGGGATATCCCCGCCCCAATTGTTGGATTTCATGATCTTGCCGAAGAAGATATCGATCTTCTTTACGTACTCGGAATTCGACATTGCCCAGATTTTCTAAAAATAGGTAAAATAAAAAGAAGGTAATAAGGTACTATATCTCAATTGTTATTCCTCCTGCAATGGAAATAGTATAGACAGCTTATAAATCCAAATTGCGGGGTACCACTAGGTTTCCCTAGTAGGCAACCCAGCATTATTGGCCCAAGGCCCAATCTTAACCACCCAATCTTCCAATTACCTATTACCCAGCGATCGATACTGCCGAGGCCAAGAAGGAAAAAACACTTGGATACCATCAACTTGCTTCTTTGGAAACCGCTTTGGGATGATATTTTTCTCCTTGTTCAAAACTCTGGTAGGTCAGCAAGTGACTGTAGAGCTCAAGAATGACCTATCGATTCGCGGCACTCTGGCATCTGTAGACCAATACCTCAACCTACGACTAGAGAACATAGCCGTAATTGACGAAATTAACTACCCCCACCTGTCGGCAGTTGACAATGTCTTTGTTCGCGGCTCGGTGATTCGGTATGTGCATCTACCCGAACAGGCTATTGATTTGACGCTGTTGCAGGATGCAACCCGTCGAGAACTGGTTTCTCAGTCCGGCGCTCCTTTGAAAGCATGATTTTCTTTTTATTCCTCCCATACTATTATTATTTACGATAGTGTATACTAATTAGGGCTTGGCCTTTCCCCATCTCACCACTTTTAGAACTTATATAATTTTACTCTCTCAAATTTTTACAAATCCGCTCGTTTACTGGTATTATTAAGCCCGTTTACACTAGGTCTATCCTCACGTTTTCCACATACACAAATACCCATAGACCCCCCGGCGTATCCCATGATCTGTATAGAATGTGCGTACCCGGTGACGTCCCTCTACACTCAATACTCGTCTACCAATATACGCCTAACGGCCTGTCCGAACTGCAATAAGTTTGCCGATAAGTATATTGAACATGACGATGTATTGGTACTAATAGATCTAATCTTACTGAAACCACAAGTGTATCGGCACCTGATCTTCAATCGACTGGGGTCCACTACCAACACCTTGCACCCGGCTGCTCGAAGAATGTTGGTGTTGTTTACTTTTTTTGACGTTTATTTAGCATGTGTTCGTATTGAGCGTCAGCCTTCAAACCCGGTTTCCGATTATATTTTATCATTCCCCGTGTTTGGCCAGTATCTGTTCTTTATCCTCTACTGTTCACTGAATACTCTGGTTACCCATCTGCTGATCCGATGGCTGGCCTCATTTACTCTAAAATGGTCTCGTCCAGCTGCATTGTCCACGACTATATTGATTTCCTACACTCCTAAGCTGTTTCCAGTGGCTATGATTGTTTGGTCTTATGATGTCCCGGCTGCTACTGCGATTGTGGACTGTGTTGTGAACTTATGTTTAATTGAGGCTTTAAAAATAGTTCTGGGATGTCCATATTATTTGGCCATATTTATGACTGCTGCCGCTGCGGCAGCGCGAATTTTTACTACTAAATATATTCTGCTTCCTCTTATTTTGCGCGGCTCAAATGTCTCGGTGTCTTTATGGGGTCCTGACATCACCGGTTGGGTATATACATTTCTACAATGAGGTATGTAATCAAAACCCGTCTAATGGCTGGATTCCAGGGTTGTTTTTGGAAGTCGGGCTGTTGGTCCCTTCTCACTCTTCGTTTCGCTTCTTGGTCTCCTGGGCCTGGGGCCGCGGTCGAGGCCGATGTCCCTCCTTTTCGTCTAATCCAAAATACTCGTGATTCGTATAAAACGCTATGCCTATCTTTTCGGCAAACCCCATATCTGTATCAGCAAAATCTTCCGGCCTGCCTGCCGCATCCCCCACATAGTACGATCCATCGAGATCAACTTCAATTCCTCGACCTTTTAGCATCTTCACACATCTTTTCCACATCCCATCTCCTGGTTTACGGTAATCGTCATATCCTGTAGCTCCAAAGACTAATGCATGGTGTACTCCCTTATTAGATAAAGTATCTAAAATCGATTCGAGTCTAGATCGGAACCAACTATAGCGCTTCAAATTTATATCCCGAAGTGAGACGCCTCCTTGGTTGGTGAAAATTACAAAAAGACCCTTTTCTTGGATTACTCTTTGTGAGATCTTGTCTGGAATGTCATCCTCAAGCCATGCCCAGTCTGAAGGACCGCGAGTATGAGGAGCGCCCGATTTCGTTTTGGTTAATGTCCAGTCCAGATCGAATCCACAGATCGGAATGGTTTGTTCCTTAAGGCGTTCCATATCGCCTAGCTCTCCAATAAGTAAAGAAGTATCGGTGCTCCATATAACTCTGGGTTTGTCATTAGTTTTCACAAACCGATCTAGAGTCCCTGGCGGCATCCTCAATACGGTAGGTAGTACGACGTATCGACTGCAAGAAAGAAATTAATAAAAACTCTATTTGAAAGGTGAATGATGTTACAGAGACATTTATATCATAATAAAAGCACGATACTTAGTTAGAATCGTTCCGTGAAAATATTATTTATAGAGAAAAAAAAAAGATTAAAACGACTGTTGAATAAACTGACTATCAGGCAGTCAGTGCATCAACAGCTAGCTCGTAAACCAAAAACTGAATAGCGTTAACTCCGAATGCTCGAAGCATAGTAATTCCCAGACCGCGAAACAGGGTCATAGGGCCTAACCGGGCAGTCTTCATAGCGCAATCCCATGAACTGGAGTATTTCCCTTCTATATCTGTCTGGTATCGAGTCTTAATCACGTCTAATGGGAAAATAGAGGCCCATGACATACAGCCAGCGGCTCCTCCAACCAGTAAGATCTTGCCTACTCCTACTGGATCCGCCAGAGATATACCGGTATCTACATGCCAGGCTTGTTTGCCTAGACCATAAGCCGCAAAGTAGACACCATACCCCACACTATCTCTAATAGCAGTAATGGTTGCTCCTTTAAATAAGCCCTGGAATCCTTGAGTGTTGAGCACCGCCTTAGCTGCATCCAACGTACTGGTTTCTACCAACTGGGCTCGACACTTTAGTAATTCGGTCGGCACTGAAACCGGAACCGTGGCATAGGAGCCTAAAGTACCAGCCCAGAATAAGGACCATCCTAAAGACATGTTACTGTTCCAATATTGAAGTTTTTCCAGCCACCAAGAATATGCTCCGAACAAGAGAGCATTCAGAGCACCATATCCTAGAACCGGGGCAGTAGCCCCTCTCAAAGCAGCACTGATCCTCGTATGCTGATTCAACAGCAATGGCGAGGATTCTGCATGAGATCCATGTTGAAGTCTTACTTTAAGGATATCCAGCGGGTTGCCTACAATTATTCCCACTGCTCCAGAAACGTATCCAGCAAGAAAATCAACCAATGGTGCAGGCATCAATTACCATTGGAAGAATCTTGGCAACAAAGAAATGAAAGGAGTTGATTAAAGTTATAAGATGATTATGTATATGGCTTTCCCTTAAACTTTATTACATCTGACAGAAACATACATTTTATTATAAGCTACAATTACTTAATACTTTATATATAAATACTTGGTGGTCGACATTTATGCGATATGATCTCACTGTTCAATCATACACTTATATCTTTGGCTGTTGATGGGTGTTACGTCGCGAAACGCTAAGAAACTCGAAAGTCGTGACTCCAATCTCCCAACTTAACTAACATAAACATTCTGTCTACATCAATCATATATTCTCTCGAATACAAACCTTCTTATATATTACATATAGAAGTGGAAGATCAAAATACTGATTTACTCGGCTATTTATGTTGCGTCGAACGGCTCCAAGCCAAAGAAGACAAACACCAGCTTCTCCTCCTACCACTAACCATGAATCTTCTCTGACTAAACCTTTCCAGATCCCTTTCCATCGCCGTCAAGTCAGTGGGCGCAAAAGAGCGTATGTTAATTATAATGAGCTTTCCTTGAGTGAGGCAGTAGAACCAAAAAGAAAAGTATTGGGTGTTCGAGACAATCTTGCTGATCCGGCATCTATTACTAAACAATTCAAGGTTCCTTTTAAATCCACTCCGGAAGGCTATAGCGCTAACGACCCACCCCCAGCATTAGGCACTATGCGACGCCAACGTATATCTACCAAACCTCTGCATGATCCTTGTGGAGAGTTTGCTATTGTACTGTACGATCCTACCATCCCATTACCTGGGGAGACTCCTGCTCCTGATCCTGCTCCTGCTCCTACTCCTCCTTCTAACTCCGTTCTTCCTGTCAAAACTGCTCACAAAAATCTAAATGATATTTTAGGTATTGTGAAACTGGACCGGTCTAATCTTCCTCGAGTTCCAGTAGTTTTGGATCCGAGGCTCGCTAAAGTGCTTCGTCCACATCAGATCGAAGGTGTCCAATTTTTATATAAATGTACCACCGGTCAAATCGATCAGAATGCTCACGGGTGTATTATGGCTGATGAGATGGGATTAGGCAAAACTCTGCAATGCATTGCTTTATGCTGGACTCTTTTACGCCAAAGTCCCGTTCCTGGAACCCCGACTATTACCAAATGCATCATAGTTTGTCCTTCCAGCTTGGTCCGCAATTGGGCTAATGAGTTTGATAAGTGGCTAGGGGTCGGGGCTATTATTCCCTTTGCTGTAGATGGTTCTGCAACCCGCTCAGAACTTACAGATCAGATCCACCAATGGTGCAACGCTTCCGGTCGCTCAAACGTGCGTCCAGTTATGATTATATCCTATGAAACTCTCAGACTTTATGCTGATGAGTTAACCGATACAGAAATTGGCTTGATGTTGTGTGACGAAGGCCATAGACTGAAAAACGGTGATAGCTTAACCTTTATGGCTTTAAATGCCTTGAACTGCAAGAGACGTGTGATACTGTCAGGCACTCCTATCCAGAACGATTTGTCAGAATACTTTTCTCTACTCAGCTTTGTGAACCCAGGTTTATTGGGAACCCGGGCTGATTTCCGCAAGAATTATGAGATTTCTATTCTTCGAGGTCGCGATGCAAACTGCAGTGATAAAGAGAGAGAGAAAGGAGATTCTAAATTATCCGAACTCACCACACTAGTGAACCGATTCATCATTCGTCGAACAAATGATCTTCTAACTAAATATCTTCCAGTAAAATACGAGCATGTGGTATTCTCTGCCCTGTCGCCTTTTCAGCTGGAACTATACATGCATTTTCTAGGTTCTCCTTCTATACAGAAACTACTCAAGGGTAAGGAGGCCCAGCCTCTCAAGCTCATTGGTCAATTACGTAAACTATGTAACCATCCAGACCTACTGAAATTGCCGAAAGATATTCCTGGATGCGAGCCAATTCTTGAGAAATATAATTATGTGCCACTTGCTTCTAGAGGGTACCGAGATCAAGCACCCAATAGTGAGTTTAGCGGGAAATTTCAAGTTTTGGAACGAATGCTAGCACGAATACGTCGTGATACTGATGATAAGATTGTTCTAATTAGCAATTTCACCCAAACGCTGGATTTGATGGAGAAATTCTGTCGTCAAAGAAAATACGGCGTGTTACGTCTTGATGGAACTATGGGTGTAAATAAGCGACAGAAACTGGTAGACCGGTTTAATGATCCTGAAGGAGAGGAATTCGTGTTTCTGTTGAGCAGCAAAGCTGGAGGGTGTGGAATCAATCTGATTGGAGCCAACCGGTTAATTCTCTTTGACCCCGATTGGAATCCTGCAGCGGACCAGCAAGCTTTAGCTCGCGTTTGGCGAGACGGCCAAAAGAAGGACTGTTTTGTGTATCGGTTTATTGGAACTGGTACTATTGAAGAAAACGTGTTCCAGCGACAAAGCATGAAGCAATCACTTTCTTCCTGTGTAGTGGATGAGGCGCAGGATGTAGAGAGATTCTTTGCTCTAGATGATTTGCGATTACTATTTCGCCTGGACCATACCTCTATCTCGACCACTCACGAGACCTTCAAGTGTCGTCGATGTGACGAGTCTGGCCGGCAGAAAGAGAAGTCCCCAGCTATGCTATACGGAGATACTAGTTCGTGGAATCATTTTACCAATGAGGCATTAGCTAATATTGAAGATAAGTTACTCCAACAAGAAGTGGGGCAGAATGTTGTGACTTATACCTTCCAATATATTTCACATTGAGTAAGGTTTCCATGAACTTGAGAAAATAATGCACGGAAAGGCTAAAATTAACATAGAAGAACGAAAAATGAAAAAAAATGCAATCAAATGGCTAGATATAAAACTAAGAGTGTAATACAATTGCAATAGACTGAGTACGATGCTATATTTGTCAAAAGATTTACTTTAGTGCAAATGATTTACAAAGCAAGAGGACGATCAGCTGGCATAAGACCATACGTTTGGAACCAATCAGAGTGCCGGTCTGCCCATTTATCATTTAAACAATTTTGGGTGTGATCCGTCAGTGCGGCTCAGTTTTTTGAAATTTAAGATCATATTTTTTCTTTCAAGAACTGTACTAGGTGTTGTATAGATTAATTTTTTTTTCTTTTCTTTTTTTCCTTCGCGTTTAGTTAATCTTCCGCCGTGTTCACATTGATTCACTTTATTTACTATTGTAATGGCTGAGAAGTTGTATATCTCGTACAACCACGTACACAAGTTGTGTCAGCAAGGAGCTGAAGAACTGAAAAAATTCAAACCTGATCTAATTATTGCCATTGGAGGCGGTGGGTTTATACCAGCTCGTATTTTGCGTACATTTTTGAAGGAGCCCGGCGCGAAAAATATTCCGATTCAAGCTATAGGTCTCTCCTTGTACGAGGAAATCGGCCAGAGCCCAACTAAGCCCACGTCGACCACGCCCGAAGCGGAGGCTCCAGGGTTAGAAGTTGTACGTACACAGTGGCTAGATTTCAGCTCACTCTCACAACATACCGGTGACTTGATCGGACGTCGTATTTTGATCGTAGACGAGATCGACGACACTCGGACCACCCTTCACTACGCGGTAACGGAACTGCAGAAGGATATTCAAGAACAAGCCGTCAAGCTCGGACGATCAAACGAGCAGACTCAGTTTTACGTGTTTGTGCTTCACAACAAAGATAAACCTAAGAAAGCAGAGTTGCCTGAGGAAATGATGTCTGCTGGACGGTACATAGCTGCCAGCACAGTCCCTGATGTATGGATTGCTTATCCGTGGGAAGCCCGTGATATTGATGAGCAAACCGAACTTGCCCGAGCCCAGGGCAACGTTTAAGCTAGTGTAATATTACATGATACTAGTTTCCTGGTATTAGTATTTTGAGTTCCTTCTTTTATTCACCCTTATCAAAGAGAGAGAATAATGTGTTCAATATATTGGTTGTATGCGTAGATTAGGTTCTATTTCGTTTTCGTTTTCTTTTCGGTGCTGTCCCAAATTTTAGTTGTTTTTTATACATTAAATCATAGGATTTTGTAGTCCTTCAGAACACCGCCCAAGTGAGTATTGGTGATCTTTCCTCGCCGCGGTTTCTTCCGTTTGGGTTCTTGTGCAGTTGCGGACCGTTTCTTAATAGTGGCAGGATCAGCAGTGGTTGGTTTCAACCCAGCAGCTTGTAGTTTCCCTGGGAGGTCTGCAGCTGATGGTAGTTGAGCAGCATGCCAGCATGCTACAAATTCGGGATCAACCCCGCCAAGTGGCCCATAGCGGTTTTCCCACACAATACGAGGCAAATTGTCCTTCTTGGTGCGTAAAGTTAACAACTCTCCGCGAGCAGTCATCTCCTCAAGTTCAGGCACACAATCTCGCCATCCGTCCTTAAGATCCTTTACTGCCACTCCAGTGAATCCTGGTTGAACGTGAAGGTAAGCTAAGAGAGCATGGCCGTTTCGAATATTATAAGCTGGTACGTACTCCAGGGTCTGGGCTACTGGATCGTAATGTATGAACTTCTGGTTGCGTAAAGCCGGCACAAATATCGCCTGTCCTGATCCTGGACCAGTAGACATGTACCCTTCCAGGTCGGCCACAGTTATAGGTACTTGTTTCTTCTTCAAGTATTCGATGGCATGCTGGATCTGAGTAAATATGTTCTGGCCTTTGCCGGTTTCACGAGGCTGTGAGTATACGGCATTCCGTTTGGAACTTTTCTCATCGTTGTACATGATCAAACTACGGGAGGCCTTCTTCAGCCCAGCTGCTGTTGGTACAAACCTAGAACAGGCGGATAGGGAAAGGTATTTCGTAGTAGTTCTTCCTTGCAAGATAATGAATGGTTACTTGGGAGAGTCGAATGAAATAATATAGGGTTGGTAGGGCTAGTCAAAAGATCCGCCTGAGGTTTTCCAAATACGGTAGAGAAGAAATGAATTACGGTTCTCCCTGACTGAATATCCTTAATACCTTGACTGATAAGTATATACGCTACCATACTATTTATCAATCGCTTAAATTCTCAGAGCTCTGCGACCTTGCATCAGTTATACACGACTATCTGCTTCTCCCTTCCCCATCTCCCAGTTCCCTGAAGCTTGCTTTCTTGCATCCTGTAACACACAGTCTACAACGTAGACTAGTAAAGTGCAGACCACACAGTAACCTGTAGTTGATTATCTAGCTGTATTGTTTTTTCTGTTCTTTTTCCGTATTCTGCAAAACAGAATTGAGAAGTGATGAAAATCTACTATATTGGTGTGCTGAAATCTAAAAGTCCAGCGAAAGAGCTGGCCAGCGCCAAAGACGTGTCTTCATTTTCGTTCTTTGAACGATCAGCTGTTTCCGAATCTTTAGCATTTTTTGCCAATACAGTGGCAGAGAGAACTCCGGTTGGACAGCGCCAGAGTGTAGAGGAAGGACGGTATATAGCCCATACTCATGTGCGAGCTGAAGGAGTGGCTGGCGTTTTAATCGCTGATGCTGAGTATCCAGTTCGTGTGGCGTATACACTGTTGGGGAAAGTTCTAGACGAGTTTCTGGCAAAATATCCTAATGCCGGGTCTGATCCCTGTCCATTTCCTGAACTGGATGAGTACATTGCCAAGTATCAGAACCCAGCTCAGGCAGACACCTTGATGCGGGTCCAGCAAGAATTGGACGAAACCAAGATTGTTCTGCACAAGACTATCGAAAGTGTGCTGGCTAGAGGAGAGAAACTGGACTCCTTGGTGGACAAATCCGAAAATCTCAGCATGACGACTCGCCAGTTCTACAAGCAAGCCAAGAAGACCAACAGCTGTTGTGTGGTAATGTGATTTAGATCTACTTCCATTCCTCGTCCACCTGATTATTCAGGTTGGGCCGCGTACTTACTATAATTCCTACTTCAAGGGAAATGATAGGTCCCTCAGATACATTTGAAATTATGTTTTCTGTTGTATAATATCCACTAGCTTATGCCATATCGCCGTAAATGCCCACTGTGGCTACTATGAACCCAATGGCTGATGTAGCCAGGGCTCCGTTTAAGTATCTCATACCCAGCGAGTACCCTGACTTGGTCGGGTTTAGTCCAGCGGCTTCTGCACCAAGATCCCGATAAACTGAATTGTCTAGACTAGACACTTCTTCGGTTACAGCCGGCTGCTCGCCCGCATCAGGAGAGCCCGCGGCGCCCAAGTACTCCAGAGCCAGTGTGAATGGAGCAGCCAATGCCGCATAAAGCAGATACGGGTGGCGACCCCGAGGGCCACCCCGAATATACGCTAAAATCAATGCCACAGAGCTCACTCCTCCCAAGATCCGGGTGGTCAGTTGGACGTTCTTTGCCACCGCAGGAGCGGCAGTCACCTGGGCGTTATCGCATCCGGAAGCCGCTCGAACTCCCACTACCACTCCAGTCAAAGCCCCCAAGGTCACCGTTCCTAGGACTTTGGTGAATACTATAGTTGGACAAACCATTGCGCGTCACTTCTTTCTCTTTTCAAGTAAATTCGGCGTTTCTTGGTAGATTTCCTCTTTCAAGAAATGTGTAGGGAACTGGGTTTCTTGGGTCACGCTAGCATTTTGGCTGATTGGGAGCTATCGGCTTTCCCGATTGGCCAGTCTGTGATTTTCCCTATCTCTAGATCCCCACTCGATATACTTATTTCCCCGGGGATATATATCTATCTGTTCGGTCTCGATCTCGGTCTCGGGCTTACTAGGTGTCTACTCGGTATCAGTATTTCTACGTTCTATAGATTGTTTTGCTTGTTTCATTTGCATGGCTAAAATACCATTAAATTAGATTTGCTCGCCCGATTTCTCGTTTATATTTTACATTACTTGTGGTACAGATGTATCCCGACACCTATACTATTATACATCCTCAGTTAGGTCCTTTAACTGGTCTCGTTAGACACCATCCTCGCGGTGAAGTTCTTCAATTTTGGTCGGTTCCTTATGCAACTATTCCTGCTCGCTTTAGACAGGCTCAATTGCTACGATCTCTAGCTCATACCACTAGACAGTTTCTCAAACGAGGTCCTATTCAACCTCAGTTCTTCAACCCTGATCATAAAGATTTCACTGGCGATACTCCATGGTCTACAAGTTTGGTCAGTGATGAGTTTAATTCATTCATAGTCACTATATCAATTCCCTTCTCTCATGCAGAGTCCCTCGTAAGGACACCTTCGAGCCTGCTGCCAGTGATGGCCTGGATCCATGGCGGTTCCTTCATCATGGGCGCAGGAGCTTCTACTCTTTTCGAGGATAACTCTTATCTTGTAGCAGAGTCTTTTGCCATTGGGAAACCAATTATTATGGTGAATATTCAGTACCGCTTAGGATATCTGGGTTTTCTTACTGGTACTCCTTTAAAACTGGAATCGAGCCAATATAACGAACCTTATGCTAATCATGGTTTGAACGACCAATATATTGCTCTAAAATGGATCCAGGAGTTTATTTCTGGATTCGGTGGTGATCCGACTCGGGTGACATTGGCTGGTCAGTCTTCAGGCTCTGTAAGTGTTTTGCTTCATGCCATTCGTCAATCCTCCTCTTCGGCACAACCATTGTTTACCAGAGTTATCGCCCAGTCCGCAACCCCTTTGACCACTATTCCTCGCTCTATTGATCATCAGGATATACTATTCAATCAATTACTTGCTCATTTCAATATACCCCTCGACTCTCCCCCAGATCAACAGTTAGCTGCTCTAAGAGCAGTCTCGGTAACTGATCTCGTGAACGCCTCGGTTAAATACTTGCCTGATTTTCCCGTCTTTTATGCCTCAAGCACTGACGGTTTCAACAGTCTTGATACTGATTCTCAACAAGTTTATGAATCTTTTCTCGCTGAGAATTCTTCGTTAGAAGCTATCATGACTGGAGACTGTCTGTTCGAAGGTTCTTACTTGATCGATTTTATAAACATAGATCATGTTTTTAAAACTATAGAGACCTTCCTTTTGATGGATGGGAAAGATCCATCGCTAGCTACATCTCTAAAGTCCCTCTACGGTATTTCCTCTAGTCTCTCGGATAAAGAGAATCGCATTCGTGCCTCAACAATGCTAGGTGACATGTCTATTAGCTATCCGCATTATAAACTGTTAAAGACTGTTCACTCAAAGAAAAAAACTTATTACTATCGATTTGCTCGAAAAAACCCTATTGAATCCTCTCCTGATCTAGGTCTAGCTAATCATTGCATCGAGCTTCTTTACTTGTTTCAAACACTTAATTATCCTTTGAATGATCCTAATGATCCTAAAAACGTCCAACCTTCTCGTTTTAGTGATGTCAATGATATTACTCTCTCAAGAAATGTTGCCCGTCGCTGGATTAATTATGTCAATGGTTTGGACCCCTGGGCTCCTTACACCTCCACCGCTCCTGTTATAGCAATCTGCTCTGAAGGTACCGATACTACCCCCACAGATCTGGAGATAATCCCTGAACAAATGGCTAGAAACTTATCATACTTAAGATACGAGAATCTTGATTTTATTCACGAAGAATTGGGCTTCACCGCAACTAAGATAGTCTCGTACATAATGGATTCTTTTGGCAGGTCTTCTGGTTTGTATCCTTTCCACAACCCCTGATCTTGAAATCTCATGACCTTGCTATTCCCCACCTCTCTTTCCCAAGATAAAAAAAAAACAAAAAGGTAAAAGTCTACATCTATTACAATTGGTTCATTTCGGCATAAATATGAACCCCTGGAGAGTATAGTATGTTTACTGGATTGGTCGGAATCTCATATTTTGTTATCCCTTCAGGGTCCTCCCCACTTATCGGCATGATTAGTATATCATGATTTTATATTCATTTAAATCGTATGAATCTCCTGAGATATTAATCTGGGATCAATTTTTTTTTCTTATAATTATGAAATTCACTTCTCAGTTTCGATGTATAGCATCTATCCTTCTCGCACAATTGGCATTGTGCGCTCCAGCACCGGAACCGCTCAGCTACATTGTAATACTCAAAGATTCTGTAGATCTGTATAACCATATAACTCTTTCGGGTCTCGGAGACCCAAATCTCCTCGCTTCCGTGAACCTCTCAAGTTCTGATACTACGCCATCGCAGACGCTGCAGCGCATTTTCTCTTTTGGAACATTTAAAGGCTATCAGGGATTATTTTCAATCAGTAAAATCGAAGATATTCGTAATAATCCAGCAGTTTCAACAGTCGTGCCTGATATTGAGATTTCTATATCTCAGTCTGAATTATTTCCCTCAGATACTGAGCCGAGCGATGCCCTAAAATGGGGACTAAGAGCTATTTCTTCAACCAGTCAAATAACTGACGAGCTTGGCAGCTTTAACAGCACTTCTACTGGCGGTGCAGACACAATTGTTTATGTTGTCGATACTGGTGTCAGCAATATTCATCCCGATTTGGATGACAGAGTAATACAGTCCATCAACTTTGTCGACTCTGAAGCTAACATGGATACACATGGGCATGGCACTTTCGTGGCTGGAATTATAGCCGGAAGTCACACAGGTGTCGCTCCAAAGGCCAAGATTGTGTCTGTGAAAACATTTAATAGCGCTGGACACTCCACTGTATCGTCTGTTCTTGCAGCCTATCAATGGATATCGAATAATCACCCGTCAAATATGCACGGTGTCATCAACTATTCAGCGGGAGGGCCAGATTCTGCAGGTATACTTAATGAGGCGCAATTACGGCTATCTCAAAATGGATTGCTAGTTGTGCGTGCAGCGGGTAACGAGAATTTGGATTTCTGCTACCGACCAGACAGAAGAAATGAAGAAGCATTGACAGTAGGCAGTTTTGACAGAAGAAGTTACAAGGCACCTTCCTCTAATTATGGTTCCTGTGTCGATATTTGGGCGCCAGGTGTGCAAGTAGGTTCACTTCGAATCACAGAGGGATACACCGCAGGGTCTGGGACATCTTTCGCAGCCCCTTATGTTGCCGGTATTGCCGCTGTACTTTTAAGTGAAGGTATTTCTCGATCTGAGTTGAGATCTCATATCTTAAGCACTTCCCAGCGTAATCTCGTATCAGGACTAACGCCTACAGATAACAACCTGAGGGCATTCTTGAGTTCTAATAGATAAATATGTCGATAGGAAGATTAATCTGGTGTCTATCTTATTTCTTATAGAATCTATATTGAGTTTGGAACTGTGTGCCCGATAACCTGCATGGCAGATGCATCGCCAGATGCAAGTTCTGGGCAATCCAGCGCTCCTGCTACGCATTCCCAGGGATCTCGGCCCCCACCCCAGCGTAGTACCTCAGAAGCAAATTTCTCTCCAGCCTCTCGAGAAAGTGGGTCTTTTTCGAACAGGTGGGTGTATATCTTGCCAGCTATCGCTCTATCCAGGAGATAAGAGTAGTATGAAGCACCGTAGCTGAATAGATGCGTGAAAAATGTATGCCATCGATTTTCTGTCACAGACTTATACAGTGACATTTGACATTGCATGTCGTAGTATACAGTTGAGGAGGTAAACTTGGGATCTAGGGCAAGTTCAGAGTGCAGAGCCTGGTCCAGCTTCGCCATCAGGATCTGCGAATATGTTTCAGAGTTGTGTAGGTGTAGCTTCCTCGTAGACCTGTGTGCTTCTAAAAGAGCTAATGATGGTGGTTCTCCAGTTTTATGATGTCTTGCGAATGATTGTATAACAGTGGGCGATGATACAAAATGTTCCATTAGAACCGAAGGAAGCTCAACAAAATCAGTGACACATCTTGTCCCTGCAATATTGTGAAGGTTGGTTTGCCCTAGCATAGAATGGATTGCATGGCCCATTTCATGAAATAGCGTTTCGACTTCGCTGAAGCTTAATAGGACTTTGCCACTCTGGTTAGATGAAAATGAACAAACTAGGACTATTGTGGGCAACTGATGAATTGAGCCGTCTGGCATTCTTCTATTTACATATGGCTCTGTAGGTTCAGGTTGAGGTTCCAGTTCATCGGCATATATTTTTCGAGAACAGCGAATAGTAAAATGAGCGGGGTTCTGAGATTTTTCGGGACTGAAAAGTAAGTCGCAGTATATACTTCCAATTATGTCATTATTTTCATCACGAACGTTCAATCGTCTTACCTGAGATGACCAAGTTTCACCCGGCTGTACATTACCAGGTTCTAACCGCACACCATACAGATAAGAGAAAAGGTTGGATATACCTACCATAACTGTTCCAAGAGACAGATATGATGTAAGCAGTTCTGTGACATTTGAGCGCTTATTCATAGCAGAGAACCTTTTGTGGATCAAAAAATCGCGATCCCATGCTTCGATCCGGGTCTGGGATTTTGGTATGGTAGAAAATGAAGGAACCAAAGAAGCCAGCTCCTCAAGCGCTAATGGCTTGACAGTGGTTGCCATGTTCGACAAGAAATTGTCAACTGCTTTAGGAGTTTTGGCCATTTTATCCAGTAATTGGTATTGGGCAAAAGAACTGTAGCCCATTGCTTTAGCCAATTCAGCTCTAGCTTTCAATAGCTCATCCAGCCGATGCACTTGCCGAATAGAGCTTTGACGACTTTCAAGCCAAAGCCTTTTTCTAACTTCCGGATTTGTTGCAGTAGCCATTACATTTTCGAAAGCATAACCAGCAGTAGGAATATCTACTGAGCCAAACCGCCGATGCATGTACTCAATCAGAGATTGATCTACGCCATCCAGCTCGGATAATCTGAACTTTATGGCGGCCTTTTCCGGTACCGCATTATTTACAAATTCTCGACCGCAATTGTCCACTTGGTTGGACAGGTCCACAAACCTCTGACGAGAATACGGGTCTAAGTTGACTCCTGACTTTTCGAAATCATGCAGTAAAATGTCGGCAACTATATGCTCTTCTTTAGAAAGATTTGGCCAGATAGACTTGTCGTTTTTAATTCGTAAAAGTATGCTATATAATTGATGAGAGGTGTTCAAGATATTCATAAATTCAAAGGTACGATAGTGCACCTGAATCGCAGCGTCGGATAGGTCTGAGTCGGCGACACCTGCAGTGCGAATAAACTCGGCAAAATCAACAGCTTGACATAATGCATCTGATAAAATATCCAAAAGTTTTACGGTCTGCTCAAGTTGGTGATTCTGATCAGCGTTCTCGAGAATACGATTCAAGAGTGTTTGTGCTCTTTCAAGGCTTCTTTTCCCGAATTCCTGGAGTCCCTCTGCGCTATTAACTCCAGGTATCAAACAGAGTCCAGCCTTCTTTCCTTTTAGAGTGTCCATATATCGAGATACAGCACTAGGTTGGTCAAAGAAATCTCGAAGGATTTCTTGGTCCGACGAAAAGGATTTCTCTGGCCTATTAATGATTGTAGCTGGAGATTTAATATATCTACATGAAGATATGTATCTATACGGTAACTTTTTATAAATCTGAGATATTCTGGAAACAGGCCTAGTGATCACCATACTGGTGAAATAGGATATAGATATAGCTTTAGATTCAGTGATTTGATACCTACTGGTTTAAAACTTCTATCACATCCATAAAGAATTAGGGTTCAGGGTTGATAACATAAAAAAGGTATTGATATTATAGGAAACAGTCAGTATAGTCAGTTTAAAGAATTAAAAAATGAACATTATGTCTAGTAAATTATTCTAGTTACTGGAATAGTACTTTTTTATGGTCAATTCAGATGTTTCTCAGGTGAACTATCTCGACGATCTATAATTGGCTACTGTTAAAATGATTACCAGATTGGGTAAAGTGGTTTTTTGGAGTATATTACTTACTATATGATATCCCTAACAGTAAAGAAGTGTTGACATCGATCTATTCTTTTTCGTGTCTCTGAAACAGAAGCTGAGGGTGTGGCCGTATACATCAGTAATTGATTTCGGAACATACTATATTATACTATTACAGTAGTGTTCAAGTAGTTTTAGATCCTGATAGATAGATACATGTCGACTGCAGTATAGCTGGCAGATGCATATACGAATTTATATTTATTCACACTATTTTTATCGTAGTTAAGTTTCGTCTTGTCGTATGATTTAAAATTCCCCTCTCATCACCTTATCCTTATCATGTGGATGACACATAAATGGTATATAGTAAAGATCTAACTGAGCTCGCTCATCAAAATTAAAGTTTCCACGCGTCACACTATCCCCCCCTAACTTTCAGTTTCACTTCACTAAGGATTATATCTCGAATTTCTGCACAGCTCTTCAGTTATGTCTGATCACGAATCTCCTGGGTCTAGTATTTCTTACCCGCCGAGCTCCAATGGTCCGGAAAACAATACTTTGTCAGGTGAACCAGCTTCAGATCAACCTGCTATTCGTAGCCCATCTTCACCTTCTTTATCCTCCCTACCAGCAGGAAACTCTCTCTTCTTCAATGATGGATCCGCTAACTCACCTAGAGCAGGCACAAGGTCTGTGATATCTAGCTCTTCCTCTAGAGAGCCGCGTTATCCTCCTTCTATCACCACGAACTCAGCTTCAGCTGCCCGAACTCCTAACTCTCGATTGCGAGCTGCGTCTTCCATGTCTTCTCCGCTCCTTTATTCGGATATTAGTTCTTCTATAAGGTCTTCCAGATATCGTGGTGATATTCATGGATCTATTTTATCATCTCCAAGGTCTGCTAGGCGAACAGTTGATGGCAATGATCTCATGTTTACTGGCTCTCCAGCTGGAGATTCTGTTGGATCGCCTATGTCAGGAATAGACGAGCCTTCTCAAGTTATCTGGGGTACTACTATTTCTATTCAGCAATGCCATGATATGTTTCGTGAATTTCTTTTGGAGTTCAAGCAGCGATATCGCCTTGCGTATGATATGCAGCCGCCGAATCCTGAGCTCAGCGACACCAGAAAGTACCGCAACTCGTTGTTAGATATGTTGAAGATACGCCGTATTAATCTCAATATTGATTTAATTGATATCAAAGCATACACCCCGACTAAGCGGTTGTATTTTCAAACTGTCAATTATCCACAAGAAGTTATCCCTGTTATGGATATTGTGGTGAAAGAAGTGCTAACAGAGTTAGCTCAGGAAATTTCTGACTCAAGTGTCATGGAATTCGTAGATCGTTCTCTCTTTAGGGTCCGACCCTTTGGGCTTGATAGCAGTCGAGGGGTTCGAGATCTAAACCCTACCGATATCGACAAACTTATTTCCATCAAGGGTCTCGTCACCAGAAACACCTCTATATTGCCTGACATGAAAGAGGCTTTCTTTCGGTGTCAGATTTGTTTTAATACTACCACTCGAGAAATTGATCGAGGAATTATTTCAGAGCCCACAGAATGTCCTCGTCCTCAATGCCAAGCTAAAGGCTCTATGCAGCTTATTCACAACCGGTGCACATTTATTGACAAACAGGTTGTTCGCATGCAAGAAACCCCTGATATGATCCCAGATGGACAGACTCCACATACTGTTTCTCTCTGCTTCTATGACGATCTGGTGGATGTTTGTCGTCCTGGTGACCGAATTGAAGTCACTGGTGTTTTCCAATCGACCCCTGTTAGAGTAAATCCGCGCCAACGCACCATAAAGACGCTATTTCGAACCTACTTGGATGTTGTTCATGTCCGGAAAACCGATTCTCGTCGCATGGCAGTAGACACCTCTACTTTACAGCCGGGAGAAGACGTCATGCTTGAACAAGCTGGGACTGATGATGGCGTTCGTAAGTTCAGTGATTCAGATATACAGAAAATTGAGGAAGTTGCTATGCGGCCTGACGTTTTTGAGCTTCTATCTAGATCGGTTGCTCCGAGTGTATACGAAATGGAAGATACTAAAAAAGGCATCTTATTACAACTCTTCGGCGGCACTAATAAAACTTTTGAAAAAAGTGGGTCGCCTAGGTATCGAGGTGATATTAACATACTTCTATGTGGTGATCCATCAACATCTAAATCGCAGCTTATGCAGTATGTTCATAAGATCGCACCTCGGGGAGTTTACACTTCAGGAAAAGGTTCATCAGCTGTTGGTCTTACCGCTTATGTAACTCGAGATCCCGAAACTAAACAGTTCGTTCTAGAATCTGGTGCATTGGTTCTGTCCGACGGTGGTGTCTGTTGCATTGATGAGTTTGACAAGATGAGTGAAGCTACGAGGTCTGTTTTGCACGAAGTAATGGAGCAGCAAACAGTTTCAGTTGCTAAAGCTGGAATCATAACTACTCTTAATGCCCGAACTTCAGTTTTAGCATCGGCTAATCCCATAGGCTCTAAGTATGATGAAGATAAGCCAGTGACAGAGAATATAGATCTTCCTCCTCCCTTACTTTCTCGTTTTGATCTAGTATACTTATTAGTGGATAAGATCGATGAAGATAGAGATCGTCGTTTAGCGCGACATATTGCTGGTATGTACGTCGAGGATGCACCAGATCATGCAAACGAGTTGGAGATTCTCCCGGTAGAGTTCTTAACCATGTACATTGCTTATGCTAGACAAAATGTTCATCCACGCCTTACTGAGGAGGCAAAAGAGACATTAGTCAGTTCATATGTGGAGTTGCGTAAACTTGGAGAGGATCCTAATGCGTCTGAAAAACGAGTGACAGCCACCACTCGTCAGCTGGAAAGTATGATCCGAATCTCTGAAGCGCATGCTAAAATGCGCCTTTCGCCCATAGTCGAAAACTCGGATGTGTTGGAGGCCGTGAGGTTGATTAGATCCGCTATCAAGGAGTATGCTACAGATCCCAAGACGGGTAGAATCGACATGGATATGATTCAAACAGGCACATCATCGGCCCAGCGCCGATTACAGGAAGACCTTGTTCGTGAAATCCGACGCATCCTTCAAAGTTCTACTTCACGTACCATTCTCTTTGTGGATTTGGCTAAAACTATTCATGAAAATTCTCAGATTCCTGTGTCGAACTCGGAACTTGTTAGTGCTATTCGTCAACTGGAGGGCGAAGGACTCATAGACTTCACTAGCGCTGGTCAACATAGCACTATCACAAAGACTCTATAGAGTAT
Organism: Tortispora starmeri; assembly: GCA_030574535.1. Classification (NCBI taxonomy): domain Eukaryota; kingdom Fungi; phylum Ascomycota; class Trigonopsidomycetes; order Trigonopsidales; family Trigonopsidaceae; genus Tortispora; species Tortispora starmeri. The sequence continues at coordinate 6,847 of JAJMFD010000035.1, read as the reverse complement.
AATCCCAGGCTATCGGCTCTTCTCCCCCCAGGGTTGTTGATGGTCTATTTCCTTGATTAGACGCATGACAGTGTGTTTGTACTCAGCTAGGGGGATAATATGTTTATCAGCGGGCATGAGTAATGGGTCATAAATTTTTATATCATGGACATCGAAGATAGATCGTATTTCTCGCTCAGTGTTTTTCTATTCTCACGGTAGAACTTTTTAGCTTTGATAATTCAATCTGGGTTAACTTATAACATAGTAAGGTATATCCACACCAAATATCAGTATAGTGTGTTGTTTTTTATATGTATGTAATTTAATGATGTATCTTATATTTTTAAGAATTATTCGCTCGATTTTAGTGAAGACTACTGTTTCTTCAGTATGAAGTTTCCAATCCAACTTCCATCTCTTCGCCTAGTATTGAAAAGTTTAATTATCAAAATCTTATTCCTCCCCCGGAATTTTGTTTTTGCTATCGCTCTCTACTATGTCCCTTCCATTATATTATGATTTAGCGAAAGATGATCCATCTGTGAGAATTAAAGCATGTGAAACACTCATTAATAATTTGACGACGTCCAATGAAGAAACTGAATGGGACTATGCCCTCAATCGGCTTCTTAAAGGTTTACCTAGTTCTCGAGAAGCTGCGCGTCTTGGTTTCTCAATGGCACTAACTGAGCTACTCTCTCTTCGCAAAGACGTAATTGATTTCAATGATTTTATAGACAAATTAGAAGGATATACTGCAGTGACTGGAAGTATGTCCGGGCAAGAACAAAGAAATCAGTTGTTTGGACGGTTGTTTGGGCTTAATAGCTTGGCTTCCTCACAATACTTTAACCAGTTATCAACCGATGACTTTTCTCGATTTATAGATTGTTTATTGACTATATGGAGAAAGAAAGCATGGATCAAATCTGCTACCGCCCATGTCATATCTGAGGCCGTAGATTCCATCATTGATGATCCGGCTAAGACACAAGTGCTTATCGAAAAAGGATCTGAGTATAATTATTGGCGAACCTCTGATGGTGTTTGTACCTTGTTACATTTACCCAGTTCTGTCTACTGTTCTGTACCAGACTGGAAAGAGGCCAGCCCATTTGCTACCTCGAATCTCGCAGTTTTGGCGGTTACTCTTAAAACAGAGAAAGACGAGTCGGAAAAGCAGGGCAGCACGTGGTCCTCAACACTTCCGGCTGTCTGGACTATGATAACACAAAAATTCGATGAAATTTTTGATTCGGGTAAATCGAACTCTCGGAAGAAAAGACGAAAGAATAATGAAGGTTCTGCGAGTTCTACAGTCGTGAATTCCAACGCCTCATTTCCTGATTTTTGGCGCATAGTTGTGGATGAAAGTCTTTTTTCCAACTCTTCATCGGCAGAGAGAAAGTATTGGGGCTTTCAATGCTTTATGCTCTTTTTACCAATTGTTCCAGAATCCTTCATTCCTACCATTTTTTCTCGAAATTTCCTTCGTTCTTTCATCAATCAGCTTGCAGATAAGAATAGACTTCTTCATTCGGCTGCTGAAAAAACTCTAAAAACAATTGTATCTGTGGCTACGTCTCATAATGCGAAAGCTCTAATAATTCTGAAATGTTTGGTGTCAGGACCCAGCGGCACACCTAATTTTGATAACCTGTCTAAGTCAAAGTTAGTCGACAGTCTGGTAAGGAAGGTTTCAGAGAGTCACATTGATGATGTAATTGACCTAACCACTTCCATTTTTCTAGTACCCGAGGAAGGTGAAGATAGAGTCGTTGATGGACGTAGATCTTGGGTTCTCTCATCCTTATTCAATGTCATCAAATCGATTAAGGTTCAGTCTGAGGTCTCTATAGAAAAAATCTTAAGTTTTTACACTATATTTGGACATTTCACTCTTGAAGAGACTCCATCGGTGACGGAGCAGCTGCTTTCTCCAAGTATGCAGACATTCATAAAACATCTAACCCCACCCTCTCCTCCTGTATCTGATCATATTAAAGAGCAATGCCGTACTAGACTTGCATCATCTCTGACTCATGTGATGGCTAAAACAGCATCGGATGGCCTCTCGTGGCCTTATCGCATGGTTAGATTGATATCCGTCATTCTTCCTAACTGCTCTGGTTTTGTTCCAGTGGTTACTTTTGACAAGAAAATCTCGAAATTACACGACAGGGTCATTAAGAATCTGGAATTGATTAGAAAAAGACGCTCATCTCCTCATGGCGATCAAGCACAACTGAAGGCATTCGAGTTACTCTTTTCTCTAGTTTTGCTACAACTTTACAATGCTGAGCCAGAAGCTGTACAGGTTTTAGAGGAGCTACTTTCTGTGTACGGTGCAGTTTTCGAACGTGATGATGAAGATTCAGAAACGGATCCGGCAGTGATATTGCCCGATATTCTTCTTGGTTTTCTGACGAAGCGATCTTCCTTGCTACGGAAATTATCTGAGACAGTTTGGTATACATTTGCACCACAGTCTAATTCAAGGACCATGGAGACGTTCATCGATATTTTAATGAAGAAAGAAGGAACCGAAGGTTTGATGGAGTTATTTGAAGTCGAAGAAGACGGGGATGATGAGGAAGGTATAGACCAAGCCAGTGACGATAGTCACAGTGATGGATCAAGTGTTCACGATTCTAACAGTAATGAAAGTGATGATGATGACGATGAAGACGAAGACGAAGACGAAGATGATAACGAGGAGGAAGAAGGAGGAAATGAGGACGAAGATGATCGCATCTTGAAAGAAAAGTTAGCTAAGGCTTTAAGTATACCGCAAGGTGAATCAGAATCTGATAGCAGTACTGGAGATGACAGTAACAGTGATGGAGAGTCTAGTGATGAGGAAGAAGATATGATGACCGATGCTCAAATGATGGCTTTGGATGAAACTCTGTCTAATATTTTTAAAGAAACGATGAACAAGAAAAAGCCGCTAAGTCGCAAGAAGGAGAATCAGGCTGCTCGAGAAAATGTTGTGCAATTCAAACTACGAGTATTGGATTTGTTGGATATCTATTTTAAGGTTGCAGAACCTTCGGCCGAAGTAGTATTGATGTTATTGCTTGCACTTGTCAAAGTCATTGGGATGACTTCTGATAGAACTGTTGCAGATAAAGCCCATACTTTAGTCAAAACCAAAGTTTGTAAAATTCGTCCAATTCCTAGTTTGGGCGATATCTCCATTGATCATACAGTGGATGAAGTACTGCAGCCACTACTCGATATTGCCATGAAACCGGCACACCATGGACAGGCTGCAGCTGCTGCTCAGGCTTCTCTGTTTGTGACTAGAATGATTTTGGGTACTACTCCAAAACAGAAAACTGCACAACTGGTCGGCGACACATATGGTAAGGCTTTAGGCAAATTTATCATAAAGCCACAGAAGGATTCTGGACAGGCTTTCTTAGAACTAGTTAACTTCTTTGCCAATAGTGGTAAGAAGTGATAGGAGAGAATTCAATAACGATACCGTAGATGTCTATGATTGTAACTAAGTAGAAGCGTGTGCAACAATCTCTGCAGCCACCGCCTCGTTTTGGGTACTGCCTAAATAGCCTGTTACTTTCGAGTTGTCTCTCAGTATTGGATTAGATGCGCGAACTTGTTCCCTATATGCCAGTTCATCTTCCACATTATCAGAGTTGACGCCGTACGGATTGCTAGGGGTGCGAATATTATTATTGGTGGATGAAGCGAAGGTCGATGGATGCGCAAATGTACCAGCAAAGTTGGAAGGATGATATATAGCAAGGTTTTCATGGTTGGAGACCGGTTGGATAGATTCCGAGGACCCAGTGTCTATACTATGAGAATAAGCAAAGACACTGATTTGGTACATTGCAAGCTCTATGCTTGACAAATTTGGCGCAGTCAGCGTTAAGGATTTTTCTGATGAGAGTGGTAAGCAAGTGGAGGCTAAATCAAGATGGGCACCGGAGAGGTTTTCTATGGCTGCTCGGACTACCTTGAGCTTAGAGGCTGTTGGTGCTGGTAAAGCAAGTCGGAGAGATACTTTAGCCGGAGTAGAATGTAGCTTAGTAACAAAGTAAGTAGATCCTCTAGCGATCCTTCGAGGTTTTCCTTCCAACGTATATACACTCACAATGGCACCAGGAACCTCGTCATCCTGAGGAACTGCTAGTATGTTTAGTTCAGCGACGGAGTGGCGTATAGATTGTATATTGCGCCCCAGTTCAGACGGAATGATTAGCTTTATAGAGGTTTTAACATCAATACCATCGTCTAAGTTGACATCCTTTAGGTCATTTACCGGATCTTGTGAATCACTCATAAGTGGAGATTTATAGTAAGATGGAAAGTAGAGTTTTCCTGAGGATTGAGAATTGGATGGAACACAAACAGGGATCTATTGCTATTTAACTCAAATTCTCACTAGCCAATATTTATTAAAAGACTTTAATAGTCCTCTAATTTGAATACCTGTATTAGTTAATTGATAGGGAAATATATAATCGCAGCTCTTACTTACATCATAAACGGGCTCTTCGTATGGATGGGCAGCCTTCAGAGCAGTTATCACGTCTTTAATTTGATCACTAGTAACTAACATCTCAACTTTTATCTCATCTTCTTTGAATAGCTCGCCAATTGTACCTTCAGCAGGATTTGCACCGGGCAAAGGCATGAACTGGCCGACACCACGAGTTTCCCAGCAGCAGGAACCGTAATTTCCAATCTTCCCCGCTCCAGCAGCAAAAACCGCTTCCTTAACTTTTTCTGAAAACTTGGGTAGTACTAGAAATGACAATTTATACCGAGTCATGGGTGTGTCTAAATAATTATTGGCAAATTTATCTTACTAGATCAGAGGATATAATCAAGCGGGGGCGTTAAAGGAAAGCTTAAAAGAGTGGATAATCAAGCGAGCTATGAATCAATAGTAATCAGAAATGAGGCACATTCAGCATAGTAAATATCATCCCCACAATAGATAAAACACCTTCTCCGAGGATCAGACCTGAGGCAAGAATAACAAGTAGAGTGTTTGTAGAGTCTGCCTTTGATACATGGCGATTTCTGCGCTGATAGTAAACCAAAAACAATCCTCCGAGGAACCTAGCGATTGTAAAACTTGGAATGTTATACATTCCAACCCCCATAGCAACTCCAGATGGAATAATCCTAGAGTTCGGGGACTTTTTATGGCTGAGAACGGCTTTGGTAATAGCAAGTGCCGCAGCTACACAAGCAGCAATAGTAGATGCGATTAAAGCATGATCAGGTAATCCGGTACCGGAGACTAGTCGAGCGCAATCGATCCACACTATAGACGTGGGAATTCTAAATAAAGGGCCTGGTATTACATAAACGGCAGTGTATAATCGGTAAACCAATGGAGCAAGAATCACAGCCCAAGCTGACCCCATGAGCTGAGCATAGAATTGGGTCCTAGGAGAAGATCCTATCAAGTGTCCAGTCTTTAAATCTTGAAGAAGATCACCTGATTGTTGGGCACCTGCTTCAGCAATTGCTCCTCCTATAAGATTGGTTAGTACAGCTGTACTAGGTATGGTGCCCCGATTGATGGCAAGCACCAGTCCTGCCACCACAAGTTGAGATAACTTGCCGATTCCCGATACAGGGTTAAGATCTGTGGTTCCGAGAGCTCTTACTGCTAAGACCGCAAGTAACAATGATAGTCCAAGGCTGCATATGAGTATAGTCCAAGGAGTCGAAGCAGGAAACAGGAATTTCATGGCAATAGAGCAGAGCAGTATAGACACTGCTAGGCCCCAGGCTACTGTTGAGTAAGGGATATCATCACTGGAGGACGTTTCAGCGTCTGGGGGTGTATTGGAAGCGTATTCGTGGAAAAGCACAGATTCTACTATTACTGCACCAAGAGAAATTAAAGCATCTGCAATCATAATTGCCAAAGCTACCCACATGATCCAGCCTTGAGCACCTGTTTTCCAATCATCGACTGGGCCTGAGGCCCATCCATTTCTTTGAGCCAGCGGGCTAAGAATTCCCCAGCCGATAATAGCACCCAGTAACATAGATGCAGAGCTTTCAATTCCCATAATTATCCCTTGTCCAAAGTACGCAGGCGACGCCTGAAGAGTCCACATCTGCTCTGCCAAGTATGTACCAAATATAGGTAAATTGTTGAGTACAGGTATGAAGTACGCCAGGATAGAATAGAGTCCTGCTCCAGCAAAAGCCTGTAGTAAGGTACGAATGTTAGAGTAGTAGGTCTGTACGGATATTTGATCTTCAGGTTCTGTGGAAGAAAAAGGCTGTAAGTGACCATCGTCTAACAATGCTTCATATAAACCAGTATTTGACGAGTCTTCCAGTTCACGAGAAACTGTCTCTGAATCCGGGTTTAATGGTTTACCATGAAGTACGGAAATTAATGTGGCGGTCGCTTTCCCACTAGGAAAAGGAAGTTCTTCCTCAACAATAAAGTGTTTTCTTAACGGCACAGCAAAAAAGACTCCAAAAAAGGCTAGTCCAAAGCACCAGAACATTAATCGAGGAATAGAGAACCATATAGGACCGCCTTCCTTAGGTTCCAGCATAGTCTCAATAGCTGGTATGACGCCAACTAGGCCATACGCTAACGGACCAGTACCTACAGCTACAGCTAGGCTTTGAACAAAGACATTTTGATGAGGTGAGAGTAGAATATTGGAAGCCCGGCATAGTGCTAAAGCCATTACGGCAGAGGGAAGGGACATCATAGACACCCAACCTGTCTGTAGGCCAAATTGGAAATTGGAAAACAAAACTACTGATCCTATAAACAGTCCTATTAAAACATGAGCGATACTTGGATCATCTGTCGAAGAGTTGCGGAAGCTGAGAGAAAACCAGCTAT
>JAJMFD010000034.1:0-96133 GCA_030574535.1 Tortispora starmeri | reverse complement strand
CCCCCCCCCCCACCGCCTCCGCCAGGTCCACCTCCGCCAGGTCCCCCGCCTCCGATGACCGCCCCTGCGTTACCTAAACCTTCTTCCGATAGATCTGCATTATTAGCTCAAATTCAAAAAGGCAAAGGTCTGAAGAAGGCTGCAGTAGTGAATGATCGTAGTGCGGCAATCGGTGCGGGCCATGTCTCCGGGGCTCCTCCATCTTCTGTACCCTCGAGGTCTACTCCAATATCTGCTCCTCCTGTTCCGTCGGGCACCCCTTCAAATTCTGGCACAAGTATACCCGCCGGGGCACCTCATTTGGCCGGGCTTTTTGCCAACGGAATGCCGAAGCTGAGGTCTCGTGGTTCTCAAGCTGCAAAGTCGTCTACTCCAGAGCCGGCTACTCCTCAGGTACCCTCTCGTCCTGGATCTTCCCTACCACCTGATGCACCCTCACCACCCGTTCCTAGCTTGCCTTCAGAAAGACCACCAGCGAGGCCAATATCTAATTTCAATTCTTCTTCCGCTCCACCCGTTCCTGGCTCTATGCCCCCACTGCCAACTCCTAAACAAACGAAGCCTCCGCCAAAACCTCCTCATTTAAAGCCCCCCAAACCTTCTAGTTTGCATTCTCGACGCACTGGCTCTTCAGAATCAATTGATAGGTTCACCCATTCGCGAAGTCCTTCCTCTGGTCCTCCTCCAATTCCTAGCACTGCGCCTCCTATACCTACGAATGCTCCCCCAGTGCCATCTGCACCTACTCTACCTGCACCGCCTGTGCCTGTGCCTGTATCTGCACCACCTGCACCACCCATAGTAGCAGCACCACCCATAGCAGCAGCACCGCCAAATCCGCCATCAATACCCACTGGGGGAGCACCACCTATTCCTTCTGCTACTTCTACAATTGTGCCCAAACCACCAGCTCCACCCGTCAACGTACCACCTACAGTACCAAGACCCCCGGACCAATCAGCACATTCATCTACAAACCGTCCAGAAATACCTCATGTATTTGGTGCCCCTGCACCTAGTTCTACGACATCTTTCACTTCATCTTTGCCATCCCCGCCATCCCCGCCATCACCACCACTGCCGCCACCTCCACCGCCACCTCCCATTGAACATAATACTACTATAAATACACCACCACCACCGCCACCTCCCATTGGACACAGTACTACTCCCTCACCACCACCGGTGCCCGAAGCCGTGGCGCCTGAGGTTCCCTCTGAACGTCGTTTGGAATCCATCAGAAGCAGACCTGATGCACCACCGCCTCCTCCTCCTAGCGGAGTACCTAATCGAAGATTACCTACGAAAGATTCTGGAGGATTAAGAGGTGTATCTGCCAGCTCATTCACCATCGCTCGTGGAGTGGGTGCCTCCGAAAAAATCAACATCGATGATTCTCGTTTCCGATTTCAGCCCCTGAATGCTCTACCAAAACCTCGTAGATTCACAGGAACTCCCAAACTCTATCCGTCAGGACGAGGGTCGTCAGTCCCGCTAAATTTTGATGCAATATGAATTATAATACGATTGTTTTCAAGAATCTCCACGAAGTTTAGTCTGTAATAGTCTCTTTATACCAAGAGTAAGCAAAGCCATCTTCTAACAGCAGTAGTACCTACCTTCCAGATTATGTTATCTGAGCAGGCTCGGTATTAGAGGTTCTGCATGCCATTAACCAGCTGTATAGAATATGAACTTATTCGATCTTATCTATATGTAACTATTGTGCTCCTATAACTGGACCATGGTTTCCCCTGGAAGTACGAATAAAGTTTGATTCACGTGAACGTTGATACTATTTTAGTCTCAAGGCACACTCCCAAAACAACCGAGCAAACCCCAAAAGTGTGACATATATATATACCGAAAAGCAAAATCTTCTCTAAACTTTCTCTAAGCTACTAAGTCCATTATACATAGGATTAATTTTACTTTGGAGCCTAAACTTGACGATAAATATGATGAATATTATTGCATCAACTTTTTTGGCTTCGGCTGTATTCGCCAATGTGGGGAAACTTGGTTTCAACATCGGTACTAAGCACGATGACGGAACCTGCTATTACACAGAAGACTACAAACGAGACCTGGAGTTTTTGTCGCAGTATACTGACACTATAAGAGTTTATTCAACTTCAGATTGCAACACCTTGCAATATTTGTTACCCGCCGTGGCTGAGACAGGGTTTAACGTTTTCATCGGTCTGTGGCCTTCGAGTGACGAGACCTTTCAAAAAGACAAAGCAGCTCTAGATAAATACTTACAGACTATCAAACCATCGCAAGTTCCAGGAATTATTGTTGGTTCCGAAGCTTTATACCGAGGTGATTTAACCCCTCAAAAACTAGCCTCTGACATCAATGACATCCGCGATATGGTTCATGGATATGATGGATGGGAGAACACATTAGTGGGAACGGCTGATTCCTGGAATATGCTGGTTAATGGAACCAACGCACCTGCAATCGAAGCTTGCGATATTATACTGGCTAATGCTTTTTCTTACTGGCAGGGCCAAACTGTAGCTAACATGACCAACTCCTTTATGGATGATATTACTCAAGCCATGGGAATTGTTCAGAAAATCAAAGGAACTAGTGATTTTCCTTTTTGGGTCGGTGAGACCGGATGGCCTACAGACGGAGGTAATTTTGGTGCTGCGGAACCTAACATCGATACTGCCGAAACTTACTACCAGCAGGCCATCTGCGGCATCCGTTCTTGGGGTGTTAATGTTCTTGTATTTGAAGCCTTTGATGAGCTTTGGAAACCTTCAACTTCTGGCGTTGAATCGGTCGAAAATCATTGGGGTGTGTTCAAGGATGGCAAACCCAAGTACAATATACAATGCGCTTTTTAATCAAACCACCTATAGTTAGCGGACTGTTTGTACCTACATGTAGCGGAACACACATTTATGTATATCTCTCTGTGATTTCACTTTTTTTAACATTCAAACAATACTAATCCTTACTCATATTGAATATAATATTTATATACACTCTTTAACTTCATTACTTAACATTACTAGCTGGATAATCATACCCGGTGTGCGTCATAAGCCCAATGTACTAGCGAAGGCAAGAGATATTTGCTAACATTGATTAACTAGCAACAATACTCTCAGATCCTGTATCACATCCTGGACATTGGCCTCATTTTCCAGCTCTTCTACTGCTTTGTTGATACCATCGACAAGTCGCCCATGTACACTACGTAGCCACAGTGCATCGGCTTTGAACTTCCGAGCTTCAATCTGTAGATTATGCAGTTCTTCTTTTGAAGATTCTGCCGATCCTCCAGCTTCATTCTGTTGACGAAGAAGGGCGTTTTCCTCGCGTAGTTGTTGAATCTGAACAGATTGTTCATTTAGACGCTGATTATACTGGCGCTCCTGGCGTTCTTCATTTATTTTGGCAATCTCTAGCTGTTCTGCCAAGGACTCTATCCGCTGATCACGATCAGCAACCATGGAAACTGTAACTTCTGCATCTGAACTTGGCAACGAGGTTTCGGCTAGCTGTTGTATCAATCGCTCCATTTTATCAAGACGAATAGTAAGTTCTTTAGAAGCTTGAGATCTACCCCGAGACCTTGGAGTGCCCCGAGCGCTTGGCCTATCTGTAGAGTTTCTGTTACCACTGGCAGGCTTAGAGTTAGCTTCATTAATGTTCATGGCTGACCTGCCTAAGGGCTGTAACACATTATTAGGCATGTTGGAGATAGATTCAGTCGGACTACGAGACCCAGAGTCCGCATATTCCTTGTCCGAATCTCCTAACAGAGCCAGAAGCTTTTCTCGTTCTTTCTTCAACCTACGATGCAAACGCCGACGGCTGCTTCGACTTGAACCGGGATTGCGTTCCGGTTCAGACCGAGTGTCATCATCAGGCTCGCTCCAGCGCGAAGCAGCTAATCCACGCGGAAGACTTTGAAGCATAGACTAGATGATAAATAGTGAGCTAGTCAAGAAGAACAAAACTTTTAGTTCACTGGATATGTGATGGAAAAACTCAAATACAAACTCAAACGTTGCGAGTGCAGAAGGGATAGCACTATAGTAGTTAGCAGTTATACTGTCCAGATTGTTGAGCAAACGTCTATAGGATTTTAAAATATCTAGAAAGAATTATACCAAAATTGGAGTAATTAATAAACAGTGGCGATGTAGAAATGTTTTTCGAGTTAGAGATGTACACACGGGTACGTCGCGTGAATAATTAAGCAGGTTGCCATGGTTACAAAGGTTTGTTTACTCCTCATCCGAATCAGGTTAAATGATTTCATATATGAAAGATCTCTCAAACGTAATCCGTTCTATATAAAACAAAGCTAGTTAGTGACAACTCCCATAACTAGTAAGCGATCTATATAGCGCACAAAGACATCAACATTTTTAATTAATATTAATTTGCAAAAAATCTATAATCGAATAATACTGCTTCAACTCAAGAGGGCAGTAGCACTGAAATGGCGCCGAAAACTCGTAAAGCTCGAGGTAAGCGAACCAAGACGGAAATAGTACCCAAACTCGGCTCAGAACAACTTAACCAACCTACAATTGCCTCTGATTTAGAGACAACAAAGTTCAATGCCTCTAAGGAGTTTTACAAGAAATCAGATGTCACAGACTTATCGGTTTTAAGTAGCACTGTTAGGACTTCGGATTCCGAGGAAACGAAAGCTGACATCAATCCGGAACCAGTCTCGAGTTCAAAGATGCTAGAAGAAACATTAAACAAGATAAGCTTATCTGAAAGAAACCACGACAATAGCACGTTGATGAATAATAATCGGATTCATCGAACAGAAGAGAGCGAGAAAGCCCTCAAAGGGTATTGGATGGATAACTCTCGGAAGACACTCCAGGGATATGAGTATCTTTGTCGTATTGCAGAGACGAAAGACTGGCTCAAGAGATGCTTAGATGAGCCTCTTCCAAGTACTACTGAATTTGAGCAAACCTTAAGGGATGGAGTAATCCTAGCCAAGTTGACCAAAGTATTTGCTCCGGAGTTAGTAAGAAAGATATTTGTATCTCCAAAACTACAATGGCGTCACACTGACAATATCAATTGCTTTTTCCGTTTTCTTGATCTTTTAAATATGCCCGAATCATTCAGATTCGAGCTAACCGATCTTTATGACGGTAAAAATATTCCTAAGGTCATATATTGTCTGCATGCACTTAGTTTTATTCTATATCAAAAATCAATGGCTCCACTCATAGGTGATCTGGTAGGAAAGCTAGAATTCACTGATTCTGAAATTTTAGAGGCCCAAAAAGGTATTGAGTCCGCTGCCTCGCTTCCTAACTTCTCAGCAGTTAACTCGCACTTCGATCCCGGTACTAATCTTCAGGCCAATGATACCGAGGAGGGACTACCAGATACTTTATTAGAATCTGAGCGCAAATCTGAGTTCGAAGTGGAGTCACCTTCTTACATTTCTCTGTTAGCAGGTTCCATAAAGTTCCATGGAATGGATGAACTGCAAGCTAGGAGCAAAGGAAAGCTATTGAGAAGGGAAATTCAAAGAAAGAAAGACTTAATGATAGCATACGTCGAGGAAATTTCCACAATACAGTCTATAGCACGCGGACTTCAAACCCGAAAATTCTACGAACAGATCAAGAAAACACAGACATCCCAATTAAGCTCTATTATCCAGCTACAAAGTATTTGCCGAAAGAAGTTAACATGTTCTATGGGTTCAGTTGAAGCCTCGAGATTCTCGTCGTCAAATCAGTACCTTGTTCAATTACAGGCAATATCTAGAGCTATGCTCACTAGGCGAAGAATCTATTCTATCAAAGACTCACTATGCAATTCAAAAGCGAGCTTAATACAATTACAAGGGCATACCAGAGCTTTTCTTCTACGAAAATCCAAAAAGACTGTGGAAGAATGTGTTCTATCTGCCTCAGAGGATGTATCCAGGCTGCAAGCAAGATGCAGAGGCCAACTTACAAGAAAACATAGCCTTAAAACCAGGACTCTTTTGGATGTGCACGAGCCAGAAATAAGTGCACTTCAGGCAATCATAAAAGCAGAGAAAGTCAGATTCGCGCTAACAGTACTTTTGGACTATTGCGACATAAATGAGGCTTCAACCACTAATTTTCAGGCCATTTGCAGAGGAAAGCTGATAAGAACGAAAGCTAATGATACAATGAGCTATTATTTCAGTCATTCATCTAGTATAATAAAGTTACAGAGTCTCATTCGTGCATGGGTCCAAGGCCGTCTATACAAGTCCCTGGTTCAGGACAAAGCCCCATCTCTCACCGTACTGAAAAGATTCATCCATCTTTTGGATGATAGTGAAGCCGATTTTGCAGAAGAAATTCAGATCGAGGCTATGAGGAAGCAACTGACCGATAGAATGCGTCATAACGAGTCACTGGAACAGTACATTGATCAGCTCGAGATAAAAATAGCATTACTTGTGAAGAACAAGATTACGCTGGATGAGGTTCTTCATCATCGAAACAAAGGCATCGAAGCCCTCACCTTGGATCCCGTGGATGAAACTGCAGGAGTTAGCTCACTGAGCAAAATAGGAAGACATAGACTAGAGCTCTACCAGGGGCTTTTTTATGTATTACAAACACAGCCAGAATATCTTGCCGCATTGTTCCAACATTTTTTTAATAAGGATATTCCTGAAAGAGAGTCACGTTTAATGGAACAGCTAACTATAGAGATATTCGGAAATCTTCATAATGCTCGCGACAAATTTTATTTTCTTCGCCTTCTCGATAAATCAAGCGAAGTATCAGTTGAATGTGCATCCAAAGCAAGTGAGGCTCATAACAATAATTATATGTGGTTGGGTCTGACAGAATACTTCGTGAAACTTCCTGAGGCCCACAAGTATCTTAGAAGAATTGTTCAAAGAGTGGTGCACACTATTGTTAATCAGCAAGAGTTGGACTTGGAGTCTAATATAATGACAATTTATAAGACCTTGATCAACCAGGAGGAAATTTCATCAGGACGTCGGAGCACTAGAAATCCGAATGTTCCAGTTGAGGAAGCTATTAAAGATCCTGAAACTAGACAAACATTTATTGATAATCTACAAGTACTCAGAGATTTGGCTTCAGATATCTTGATGGAGATAGAATCCTCAGTCTCAGACTGTCCATTTGAAATTCGCTTCGTGATCCAAAAATTCTTACAAAATATATCTAAAGCACTCCCCCACACCCCGGAGCATGAACTGCTTGTTTCGGGTGGTTCTATATTCTACCAACATTTTGTTAAGATTGCTCTTCTTTTCCCAGAGTCAGTAAATGCCGTCGAGGATGCGTTGGGTCCATTAAGCAAAAAGAATTTAACTGAACTCAATAAAGTATTGGTTCAAATTTTTGCTGGAAAGCCTTTTGGTGCTGAAAACCTGTTTCTTCATCCATTGAATGATTTCATCATTGCATCTGCAATGAAGGTACGAAAGATCATTTCCCAATTGACGGCGCAACTTCCGTCGTTAGAAGACCAGTACCAGATTACATTGACTGATGACATAACCTCAAACCAGCGGCCAACTCTCTTGATCAAATGCCAAAGTGTTATCAACATCCATGCCATTGTTTTAAGTAACATTAACTATATTGCCGCAAATACGAGTTCCGAAGACTCTCTGATGAAGATTGTTAACGAGTTAGGAAGACCTCCGCGAGATGTTGAAGAGTTACTCCCTGGTGGAGGAGTTATGCAAGAGTTAAGGCTGAAGCTGAATTCAAATGTCAGTCCGATGGCCAATCATGATCCAGAAATCCAGTCACTGTTTTTAGAGGCCAAACGTTACCTGTCATTTGTAATAAAAACCCAAGACGGAGAGAATATAATCGACCTGCTCCTTCAACCAATTCAAGAGAGGCATGAAGAGATATTTAGGGAAATAGCAACTAAAGCCCAAGTTAACGTGGACCAGATGTACAGTTCGGCACTCTCGGCTCGATCTTATCGGCAGATGAAAGCAGCAGCACTAGAAAAGATCTTAGAGCTGGAGCGAAGGGGTCGTATAAGCCGCCAAAACCAGTATCAGGAGATGATAACATCACTGGCAGGGGATATTAGAACCAAAAGCAATCGGCGATCTGAGCGCAATAGGGAATTGAAAAGAATGAAGGATACATTGAACAGCTTGGAACTGAAAGAACAATTCTTACAAACTCAGTTAAAGAACTATAACGATTACATTGAACAAGCAATGTCTACATTACAGTCTAAAAAAGCCAAGAAGAGGCAAGTTGTTCCATTTTCAAAACAGTATTTTCATATGCGAGAGTTACAGAAACAAGGTAAGATGCCCAAATTTGGGTCCTTCAAGTACTCAGCCAATAAACTGTATGGCAAAGGATTGCTGATAGAGTTGAAAAGTGGGTTTGACGAGCGCCATAATGACAAAGTGAGTTTTATATTCTCATCAGACAAAGTCGGAGTGTTCTTAATCGAAGCACTTTACGGATCGATTCCCATGCCTGGAGCTCGGACCGAGGTAAGTCTGGATCAGCTATTGGGCCAACAGTATAATAACGAGCAAACTCTGGAAATTTTCAATGGGAGAGCAAAAATGAACACAAATATGCTGTTACATTTAGTGTTTAAGAAATTTTACGGGGACAGTTGATTTGCAATGAATTCATCTATTCTACTTTGATAAATGAAGAAAGTTAAAGTTGAGTAGACATAATAATAGGAAGTGGGTCTGGCCAATCAGAATTCTATAGGTCCCAAAGGTAAACAATTCCTGCCCAATTTGGACAAGGTAAACTAATAATATACACTTATTTCCTGATACACTGCAATTAGACCCTTTACCCGTCTTTCTTTTTCTCAATATTTACATAGACCCAGGAAACCCTTGCACCTAAAGAAAAAAAAAGACGGCGTAACTCATCTAAAAGTTACCAATTTTAACTTATCATCGCTAACTCTCATCATATACAACGGTTTGTAAACATGACAAGCGAGGCGCAACAATCCTCCATACAGGTCACCGTCAGAGTTCGACCTTTCACAGATAATGAACAAGCTAGATTGGCTCCAGTACAGGACCACACAGTTTTTCTAGGAGATGGGGCCTTCAGTTCTGGGCCAGGTCCGGCAGTTCCTGCAGGACCTGGCAAGCGTTTGCGGAAGCTAGTCGATGTTGTCGATGATAGAATGCTGATTTTTGATCCTCCTGAGAATAATCCCTTAGTCAAAATGCAGAGATCCGTACTAGGAGCATCAAAAAGACCTAAAGAGCATCGATTTTGTTTTGATCGTCTATTCAATGAGGAAGCCTCTCAACAAGAGGTGTATGAACACACCACCCGTCCCTTGCTCGACAGTGTACTAGATGGATATAATGCCACTGTCTTCGCCTATGGTGCTACGGGCTGTGGAAAAACCCACACTATTAGTGGAACCACTGATCAGCCAGGGATCATATTTTTGACCATGAAAGAACTTTTCCAGCGCATTGATAGTCTGGCATCTGATAAGGTCATCGAGCTTTCTCTTTCCTACTTAGAGATCTATAATGAAACTATCAAAGATCTTTTGGAGGTTTCCAACAAAAACCTGATACTTCGTGAAGATGAAAATCGCAAAATCACCGTCTCTAATTTAAGCACACATAATCCCAAGGACGTACACGAGGTCATGGAGATGATTTTCCAAGGAAATCAAAACAGGACTATGTCTCCAACGGAAGCCAATGCCACATCATCTAGATCACATGCCGTTCTTCAGATTAACATAGTCCAAAGGGATCGAACTGCCGCCCTGTCCGAAGCCCATACGTTTGCAACTCTATCAATCATCGATCTGGCTGGCTCAGAGCGAGCATCAGCCACCAAAAATCGAGGAGAACGTCTCATAGAGGGTGCTAATATCAACAAATCCCTATTGGCACTAGGTAACTGTATCAATGCTTTATGTGACCCTCGCCGTCGCAACCATGTTCCGTTTCGAGACTCAAAGCTGACTCGTTTATTAAAATTCTCTCTCGGAGGCAACTGCAAAACGGTTATGATTGTCTGCATTTCTCCCTCCAGTCAGCATTACGATGAAACGCTGAACACTTTAAAATATGCCGATCGTGCAAAGAAGATAAAGACTAAAATTATACGCAACGAACATAACCTCGACAGGCATGTTACCTCATACCTAAAAATGATCACAGAACTCCAAGCAGAAATTGCCGAATTGAAATTGAAAGGAAATAAGTCTAATGAATCTCACAAAGAAGTCTTTCAAAAAGAGTTAGCTGCTCAGTTTAAGGCTGTAGAGGCCGCCACTACAAGGCTAAGATCAATATACGAGGAGCAAGCCCCCATCAGGGAGCAACGAATTCGACAGATACATCGGCGCAGACACTGTCTAAGACAAATGAAATTACTGGAACGTTGGATACAGGCAGCGGACATACTGGTTTCTGAGGAGAGGATATGTGAATATGTCCAGGATCTCCATGAAAAGATTGAATGTGCGAGAGAAAAGATCAACAACCTTGCAATTGAGCATGATGCATTGTCTACAAGCGTAGAAACCATTGCAATAGGAGAGCGCAACTTTGAAGATCAAACTAGGGCAATGATTCGAAAGCTACAAGAGACGGATCGATGCAGCGAGCATCAAATTAGACATTTTGTTTCCTTCGCTGACAATCTCAAACTGACTGCAGAAAACCAAGTTATTTTGAATAGTTCAGAAAACGAAATTGATGAAGCAGTGTTTGATATCTATGACCAAGGGATAACAGCACTTACATGTCGTGTCCGGGATTTAGTTTTCAGTTGCGCTGACAATGCCGAGATAGATGGAGAAGCGATATTGCGAGGAGCAGCGGAGGACCAATTAAAATGGTACAACAAAATACAAGAGTACATCGAAAAAAGTGAATTCGAGCTCTCTCAGAATTTGAATGCGATGACACCAATCATCCCAGGGGCTAAAGTTTCTCTTCTCAGCCCGAAGAGGCGTAATCGGATGCACGACACAAAATCACCGATTAGAGGTATCAAGAGAGCGACATCTACCAGGAATGTCAAATTTATGTCTCCTAAACCTGCTAGAAAGAAAATTGCAAAGCAAGTCCGCTGGAAAGACGACGAAATCGAGCAACAAATACCGCCCCAACCACAAATGATGCAACTGACGGAAATTCTCCAGCAACCTCAAATAGAAGAGTCATCAGATCCAATCAAGGAAATTACATGTAACCCGATCAATATGGAAGTAAGAACGGATGATCATACAGTCACGCATATCGGTGAATCTGGAGATGGAAGTGTCCTGACACACTCTCCTCCTAAGCTGAATTTTCCTGAGCTTTTAGAATTCGGGATAGCCAAAGAGGGAGAGGTTATGAAAGAGAATGACGAGGAGGTTACTAATTCAAATAATACAGAAATTATTAGCAGGCCAGGACCTGCACGACCAAAAACATTCTCACTGACGGGCCCAAACTCAAATGCGATGATCAGAAAGCCCGAAAGATTAAAACGACAAAGCGTTTCATTTGACATGAAAGGAGTGCGGACAGAAAAAGAAAATAACTCACCTCCAGTCCGCCGTCGTGTTTCTTCGCTTGGCATTTCAGGTCGATTGACCAACCCAACGGCAGCTAGTTCTATGAAGAAGGTTGATCTCAGTCAGCTGCGATTGGACCATGAAGCACGCGGAACTAGGTCTAATATCTGGCGATGATTTATATCAGCATACTTTGGAAATAAATGACTTAAATGAGTACTCGTTGTAGAACCTAATAGTGTGTATGATATATAAAACCCATTTGGGGTGGGAGATTCAACTCCAACTGGGCTGTAGTTTTTACATTATATCCTATTTCAGTGCTCGTAGGATTGTTAAAACCTAGGATATCTAGACAAAGAATGACTATTCATTTTGGTCTAGGACATCCTACAACCAGACTTCTACCGACCAAAGAGTTCCTCCGGGCGAGTACTACAATCTTGGAGGATCCCAAAGCAGGAGATGATCAAGATCTTATGGAGCGACACCCGTTGAACTATGGCGCAGACCAAGGCGCTAGAAGTGTCAGGAAGGTTATCGCTGATTGGAGTACTAGAATATATAAGACAATGCCAATTGACCCTGATACTATCATTATCACTGGTGGTGCCAGTTATGGCGCTATGAACGCTTTTAACAATCTTACTCACGCTGATTCGGGATACACAAAGCGAGTATTCGTGGTTAGCCCAACATATTTTTTATTTAATGCTATAATTATTGACGCTGGATTTGCTGGTCGTGTCACATCTGTACCGGAAGGTACTCAAGGATGCGATATCAAATTTCTGGAGCAGGAATTGCAACGGTTTGAGAGGGAGTTTCCAGATGTACCCTTAGAGACGGCACTAGAACACATATCTGATGACATAAGACCGAGGAAGATCCTTTACAAGTACGTTCTCTACTGTGTTCCTACATTTGCAAATCCATCAGGATCGATAATGACCCTCGAATGTCGAAAACAACTGCTCGGTTTAGCAAGAAAGTACAATATACTGATAATATCAGACGACGTATATGACTGTCTTGCATATACTGATGACTTGCAGGAACATCCCCTTCCTCGTTTTGTTACCTTGGATAAGGAATCACTAGAACCTGGAAGCCCAGGGAATACGTTATCGAATTGCTCCTTTTCCAAATTGCTAGGTGGCGGGGCTCGTTGTGGATGGCAAGAAGCTGCAACCAATCTTATACCGGAATTATTATCTCTAGGAGGGGCCAATTGGTCTGGTGGGTGTCCATCTCAGCTCAACTCTTTCATAATTCGTGAATTAGTCTCATCAGGAGCCTTGGACCAAGTCATTGAAAGATACCGCACAGTCTTTAAAGAACGGGCTTTCTATTATAAGAAATGGTTGACAGAGTATTTACCCACTGGTACTGTTGTTAAAGGGGGGGAGGGTGGATACTTCTTTTGGATTACTCTCCCCGAGACTCTCGACGCCGAAAAGACAGTCTCTCTGGCAGAAAAGGAAGGGGTCATAATACCCTCTGGTGCTAAGTTTGAAACACCCGGAGAGAAACTTGGCTGGGGTAAGAGATCTGTAAGACTTTCCTTAAGCAATGTTGAATTAGATCAAGCACAGAAAGGTATAAAGATCTGGGGAGATATTTGCAAAGGTATGATTGATGAAATGAAAAAGAACTGAATTATAGGAGTAGAAATTAACATTATTAGTACTATGAATAATATAATATGCCAAAAGGAACGAAGGTGTGTTTCTTTCTTTAAAAAGCTTGGGGCCAACTACTTTTGTTTGCCTTTAAATAAATGGCTTCTATCTTCACTACCTATCACTTACAATGTCGGTACGCAGCATAGAGAGCAATGACAATTCAACAGAAAGTATACCACGAAAAATATCTAGCTATTCAGGAAGTACAGCATCCGCACGTCAAGTTTTTCGGCAAAAATCTCTGGAATCTGCCCTGAACGTGATCCAACGTACTAACTATGCTGATCTTCAGACTCTGTCATGTAAGGAAGTTTTCATGTCTGCTGGTCCACCAGTTAAAGAGTTTTTTTCCACTTATACTAGAGCTGTAAAAGAATACAATTCTGGGTTTGATAAGGCCTTAGGGTCGCTTGTTATTCGACAGTTGAATCTAACCGATCGAGTTGGAGATCTGCAAACCAGGACGTACGATATCTTACGAACAACAAAGGCGAACACTGCTCGTGTTAAGGCTGATTTAGCACATCTACAGAAGAAGGCGTCAAGGCCAAATGAATTGGCTGAAACAGTAGAAGCTTGCTATACTGAATTAACAGGAATTGTAGATATTCTGTACGAGCTCGAAGCACGATTACCGAATTACGAACGACTATCCTCCAAAGATAGTCCACATGCTAGTCATTATCCTAATTTACATAATTTAATGCGCAAGATGGCCCCATTGCCTTACAGGAACAGAGAAGAACAGACATCACGATCGATTACTACAGCTTCATCTGTGAAGCCAACCTTGAAACATCGAGCATCAATTCCTTCTAAGCTATTGATATCCGGTAAAACTGCCCAGGAGGCAGCATTGTCAATACCTCAGCAAAAACTTTCCGAGTTGACGGCACCATCGGTTGTGTCGACCGCTGTTACCGCAAGTCCTGCTATCCCGATCACACCGTCAAAGGCTCGTCGGCCACAGCATCCACAACTATCACCTATTATTCAAAGTAAAGGAATTCAGATAAGATCCACAGCAACAGCAGCTTCAAGTGTTCAAGCTGCACAAGACAATCTAAGTTATCCTCGCCGTGAATCAGATTCCATTAGCACAACCAGTGTCATGCCTAAACAACGGCCATTTTCTATATTCAGTATATTTTCCACACAAAATAGCACAGCTGTTGGAGCAGAAGACAGACTACGAAAACTAATGGGAAAGAAGTGATCATGAATGGTCAGGCTTCTCCACATCGGCGAGCAAACTTGCAATTACGGGTTGAAATGCTTTAGCGATCTCGGTTTTGAGATACGCCTCGATTAAATCGACTTCCGGTTGATACTCTTCGACAAGGACTACAAACTGAGGGTCTATGGGAATCTTTCCCAAAAATTTTATGTGATACTGTTCAGCTAGCTGAACACCACCATCAGTAGAAAAAATATATGTGCACTCAGCACAGTGGGGACACACATAACCACTCATATTTTCGATCACACCTAAAATTGGCAACGCCACTTTTTTGCAAAACGATATCTCCTTCCGCACATCTGCTGTCGCCACTCCTTGAGGAGTGGTTACCAATATTGCACCGTCCGGGTGAAACTGTTGTAGTTGCTCCATAACGGCTATATGCTCATCAGAGGTTCCAGGTGGAGTATCAATAAGCAAATAGTCTAAATCACCCCAAACTACATCCGTTAGAAATTGACGAATCATGGCAGTTTTCTTTGGTCCTCGCCAGACCACTGAATCACCGCGTTTATTTAGTAAGAACCCTAGCGACATCACGCGCAGCCGATCGTAAGCCTGAACTGGAACCCAGCCAATTACTGACTGAGTAACCTGACGATCTTCAATTCCAAACATACGGGGAATGGACGGTCCGGTCAGATCAATATCTAGAATTCCAACTCGGCGGCCTTGCGCTGCTAGACTTAGTGCTGTTTGCACAGTAACTGAAGATTTGCCTACACCTCCTTTACCGCTCAATATTAGAATTATATGGTTAACTCCATCCAGTCCAGATTTACTTGTCATGACTATTTAGTTTATAGGGCGATTTTTGCCTGCTTGAAGAATTGAAAGGTTTCTGCAGTGTGTATTACTAAGAGATGAGCACTAGTTTCCCAACTAAGAAATGCGGCGTCCAACCTAACTCAAAGTTACCCCGTAGAGCGTACCATCTGACCTTTCTAATTATGCCAGATATCGTAACTTTTCACGACAGTCCTCGTGATTTCCACTTTTTAGGGAATTTTGAAGTACTAGAATCATCAATAAAAGGTTTAAAAACTGGAACGTTTGCGGTTTCTTCTACTTCCGATGCTTTCACTATGTGGAATGCTCAGAATCGGCTGGGTTTTTGTTTCCCTTACCAGTCGATGATCATATTAGCACACACTACCCGGGGATTTTATATACAGATCGCAGAGAACACTCCCTCAGAAGAAGATGAAGACTCAAACATGTCTTTCGTTGATGTTTATCTAAACATAGTTGATGCAGAGCTGCTCAAGTTACCTTCTATTCAAAGTACAATTACTAGATTCTGGTCGGCATTCGGGGGTGGAAATACAGACGCTGAAGATGACGAAGATTTTTGATGCTTTTAGTTCGTTTACTATATGAAAGGGTTCTCTAACACTATAATTAAGGTATAACAATTAATCTGCATTAGTCGGTGGACTCGCTAATGGACTTGAGACACGTACCTGAGACCCTCCTGCACCTTGACCGCGAGCATGGGAAGTTATAGGCTCTCTAATCGGCTCAAATCCCTGCTCTGCTCGCCTTCTTGCATGCTGATGTCCTCTAGGAACCCCAATTCCGCGACCTAGGAGCTGATTAGGCCCTGGGTGCAAAACCCGCTGAGACATGCCGACTGGACGATTTCGTGGTGCTACCATTCTTGGACTTGGACCACGCGAGTAAACAACCTGAGGTCCTTGGACGGGTTGTCGCATGTTGGTGGGGACGTATTCTCCGCGACGTGGTTGTCGCACGTTCGGCATAGGTCCAGATTGATATGCCTTTACCAATGGAGGTCCATACATGGGTCCCGGAGGTCTAGCATACCCTCCCCTGACTTCTCTACCTCTTCTGTTATGTGGTTCTGCAATTTGATTATTTCTGGAAATGGGCTGAACAGCGGTGGGTCGATCATACCCTGTTCGAGAAGCTGATCTCTCCGTATTTTGAGCCACAAATCCTTTTCCTTGTCCTCCATTAAGGGCGTCTGTTCTAGGAATAATTGATGACGGATTGTTACTTCTCTGAGGAACATGATGCAACTGTTGCCCCTGTAGTTGTTGCTGTGTTTCAGATGGCAGTGGGGTGATTTGCTGAGGAGAATTCAACTCTACGGATACCGGCATTTGTACCACTTCCTTTATAATGCCAGACTGTGGTGTAGATTCCTCAGTAGTAACAGTAGATATATTATTCGTGTCTTTTTCTTGTCCCTTATGCTCATCCTCAATGGCTTGTTTATTAGACTCCGTATTTGATGAAACTTGTGAATGATTTTTATCTGTCTCTAGCTGCAAGGCCTTTCGATCATCATTATAAAGATTATCATGGACAATTACGTCGGGCTGTTGGACTAATACCCCCCAGTCCGACGTAATTGTTGATGAATCTGGCGTATATGCCGATCTTAATGGCTCTTCTACGACAACACTAGAGAAATCCACCCAAAGACGGCGCGAATGATCTGTGGTATCAGTAGGGCTGATTTGAAAATCTTTAGATACAGGTTTATCGAGAGGCAAACCTAACTCAGGGCTAGGCAGGACTGGTGGACCCATGCCAGATGCCTGAATTTCATCGAGGACAGAATCCTTGTCATCTTGATCGTGATTTTCTGGGGTCACAGATCCAGATATGGAAGACCGTTTTCGGCGATGGTACCAGATAATACTGAAAAATGTGCCGAGTACCAGGCCGCCAAGAACACTAGCTACAGCTGTACCAACTATTGCATCAGAGGTTATTGATTTCGACTGTATTTCGGCACTTGCTGGTATCAAAGTTGCTACACTTGCAGATTTAGCGGTGGTAATATCCTTGGATACCACGATCTGTTGAAGAGTACTAGGCAGAGCTGGGCGCGGACTGTCCAAAATGGAAGTTTTGGTGATTCTGGAAGACTTTTCAGTCATGATAGTCTCAGTAATTACTTCAGAATCGACTAGAGAGCTCATATGAGATTTTTGAACCGACAAAATACCGATATCAGGGGAGTCAGAAGCAACGGTGGGTTCTGGTTCAGGAGAAGGGAGGTGTACCACAGTAGGAGCCAGAGTAATGGAGGCCCGACTCAATGGTTCACTAATAGAATCCGACAAAACTCGAGACAGGATTCTACTAAAGGGTGTTGAGACTAGAGAAACTCGAGAAGTTGGTACCGGGAGGCGAGATTCTTGAGAAATATTTATCTTCTTCGTCGTCTTACTTCCATCACTTGATAGTTGAGAAGATGTCTGGGTATGATCTGAGCTGGTTGGTATAAAACCAGACAACAAGGAATCTCCAGAGGTAGATCTACCTAAGATCCTAGACCATAAATTTCGAGGTTTTCCAGTCTTCGGAGTAACCATCGCTTAGACGCAAAGAGGGGTGGTAATGACTGTATGCACATATATTCTCAGCTGGAGATATATGCATAGTAGTCAACGATAGCATCACTGGTAACTCAGCAATTCGGTTGTTCATGAGAAAAAAATTCTCATAATTGTTTTATTATTTTGAATCCCGGGGGTTGTATTGTACTTTAGGCGGATACGGAGGACGGAATTGCAGAATGGCCTGGGTGACGTTGTATAATTGGTGTAACAAAGAGCTCAAATGAAGATGAGCAAACTGTTAGCTCATACAATCTAGGAGGTATAATATGAGACTTTATAAAACTTTCACTACGTACTTTCTAAAGTGATTCAGTCATAGATATGCCATGGAAACTCTTCTTATATTGATTTAGTTACTTCCCTGTAGTTTACTGAAACTCTAAAACCCTCATCCTTTCACTTTCGCGACTCCAGTAAAATATGACATGGACGGCAGCCCTGGCAACAGGATGCCTGATCCTTTATGTTGCAGTATGGGTAGTATCTCTTCTTGGTTCTATCCGAATTCTGACGGTGTTTCAAATCCGCAAACGTTGCTTGCCGGCCGATCCGTCCAAATGTCCCGGGGTATCTGTCTTGAGGCCTATTAAAGGTACAGAATCTGATTTCGTTTCTTGCATGAAATCATCCTTTGAACAAACATATCCTAATTTTGAGCTTATTTTTTGTGTAAGAGATCCCCAGGATCCTGCAGTGACGATTCTAGAGCAGTTGCGTCTACAATATTCTCATGTCCCATCCAAGATTATCACTGGCCAGGCAGCGCGATATGGAGAAGATGGCTATGGACCTAATCCGAAGATAAATAATCTAGTACCTGGATTTCGGGAATCTCGCTACGATATAGTATGGGTATTGGATTCTAATGCCTGGGTCCCTCCAGGCACCCTGCGTCGGGCTGTAGAGGGGTTCACTGGCTCAATCGGAGTGATTCATCATTTGCCAATAGTGGTAGATATGTCAGGAAAAATTGGCGCGCAGCTTGACCAGATGTATCTCAGAACAGCTCACGCCAAGTTCTATACTGGGATTAACGTTGTGGGCATTGCGCCTTGTGTTATGGGGAAGTCCAATCTTTTTCGTAAGTCTTCTCTAAATGCCGCTTCGCCTGACGGTCTACGTTATCTTAGTTATTTTATTTCCGAAGATCAAATGCTCAGCGAAGTTCTGTGGAAGTTTGGAGAACGTACTTGTTTAGTACCTGATGTTGTCCAACAGCCAACTAAAGACGAGTCTTTTACTGAATATTGGTCCCGCAGAGCTAGATGGATCCGAATTCGGAAGTATACAGTAACCGGTGCTACATTTATAGAACCATTCACTGAGAGTCTAGTCTCTGCAATTTATGGGGCTTTTGCAATGTCCACACTGGTTGACTTTTCTGCCCTGAGGGTTTTCTTAAGTCACATGACTATATGGTGTGTACTCGATGTTTTAGTGTACATTGGTATACAGCGATCAATTAACCTAGAATTGGAGGCTGATGGCATGAACGATGGAACGCACGGAGATCTGAAATCACCTACAGATTATGCATACCCTGAAGCCTGGAGTTCCTGGCTCCAGATATGGCTTCTGCGGGAGATATTGGCTTTTCCTATTTGGATCTTTGCAATGTCTGGATCTGAAGTTGAATGGCGCGGCCAAATGTTTCGAATCAGAACAGATAGTACCGCTGAAGCTGTTTCTGATTTTCATCATGCTGCATTTTAGTTGACTTGAATATATGCTCAGCGTACAGCAAAAGCTTACAACAAGTGAACAGCCCGAATATAGAGACTTCTACTAGCTCTTTACGATTTATTGCATAGAATTTATGACATCATTCCTTACATTCTCTAATTCATAGATTAAAGATTAAACATCTATTAAAGGAATAAAACTCTATTTCATATCATCGCACCATGGTCTCTACACCCATCTGATTGGCCAATTCCGATGTCATCATCCCACATAATATTATATACCTGCTCAGCCAATGAATGACCTGCATTACAACCTTCTATAATACCCACACTAAATAGCTTTTATATAACTATCATCAAATGAAATTTGGTGATACTCTCGAAGATTTGCAGATTCCAGAGTGGAGATACCACTATTTGGACTATAAGGCTGGTAAACGGCGTCTGAAAAGAGCAGCGAAGAGCTTACCTCGCCGAAGCTCGATTAGATCAGGCCAAATATATTTCACTCCACAAGTAGGACCAGGTGAAAATAGCAGTTCTCAAAATCTGAAACACAATAAGCTTACATCTAGTCTACAGACTGAGTTCGATCTATTACCAGAACCAAGTTTGAAGCCTGGAGAACTCCCGTCGGAGAACTTGCCTTTAGATACTTCTCATACTCAACCAAGCGATCTACTACAACGCTCTCAACCGTTACCAATTCGTAGGAAATATCAACCTGAAACTGATGAGTATATAAGGTATGGATCTCTTATCGCTACTCCTCCCCAAAGCTTTTTGCCTGTCTCTGAACTACCAAAAGATACTATTGCATCTACCAATGTTCCTAGTTTCGATGAAACGTCTCGAGAAATTTCTG
Organism: Tortispora starmeri; assembly: GCA_030574535.1. Classification (NCBI taxonomy): domain Eukaryota; kingdom Fungi; phylum Ascomycota; class Trigonopsidomycetes; order Trigonopsidales; family Trigonopsidaceae; genus Tortispora; species Tortispora starmeri. The sequence goes on along the minus strand of JAJMFD010000034.1, from coordinate 75,752 downwards.
CATTTCCTAGTACAGAATCAATACTGCCATTATCAGATCCTGCTAAACTTCCTTGCAAGGTTTCCGCAGAGACTAAGACCAGGACCACCAGATCTACTAGCACTGTAATTGCACAGTCTCCTACCATGCGAGATGCCAATGCTCATTCAGGCAATACAGAATATAAAAGACGAAACACAAATAGTTCAAGTTTACTAAATCGTCATTTGAAATCTTTGAAGGCCCCGTCACCTATTCCTCTTGCTAGCATTGCTGCAACCCCAGAATCAGAGGAGCAAGAATTTTGCACATGGCTGGATCATGAAATTATTAAGGTCTCTGCATTTATAGATACTAAAAGACACGAGGGAGAGGAGCGGTTTGAGCAGCTCCGGCCTCAGCTACATCGACTGAGAGATGAGCGTATGAAAGCTCATGGTCATCCAGCTCAACAGCATCCTTCTTCATTTTCTTCTTCAGCACCGCAAAACTCTCAATCTCAATCTCACCATCTGAAATTTGGCAAAAGTGTCCATAAAGTTCATTTTGATCCACAATACTGGATTCATCCGAGTTGCATTCCTAGTCTTCCTTCTTTTCGGTATTTCAACCCTTTCTCCAGAAACCAGCTCAAACCGTCAGCCCAAGATGCTCGAGATTTTGATCGATCGAATTATACGCCACCTTATCCTGTCGCTAAACGCCAGTTGCGACATGCTGTCTTAGAGTCATATAGGGCATTGCAAATGCTTCAATCCTTCATCTCGATTAACCGCGAAGCTGTTCGAAAGATAACGAAGAAATTCGATAAAGCTACAGGTTTGAATATCTCACCAGTGTACAAAAAAAGGGTGGAGGAGTCCAGCTTAGGCAACTCAGAGGTTGTGGAAAAGCTGATTGCTCAGACCGAAGATCTCTTTACCCGATATTTCGAAAATGGTAATCATAAGAAGGCTGTTACAATCATGAAAGCTTCGGAAATGACAGTCGATCACAGCAAATCTATTGCCATTGCTGGGTTTTGCTTTGGAGCTGGTATAATACTATCACTCCTTGGCCTCATCAAGGGTTTAGAGCGCACACTGTCTGGTGAATGGTTTTATGGTCATTTCATACTTCAGTTGTGGGGTGGATTTTTTCTTATTATATTAGCTCTGACTTTATTTGCCTTCAATTGTTACTTATGGGATAAATACAAGATAAACTATCAATTTATCTTTGAATTTAGTCATAGGACTGTCTTACACTACCAACAGTATATCGCTATTCCTGCCATATGGTTTCTCTGGTTCTCTATCTGGATGTACTTGTGCTTCCAAAATTTTTGGCCCGACTCTATTCCATCTTACCATTACACGCTAATCTTTCTTACCTCATCCATTGTACCTCTTCTTATCCCGTTCGACATACTGTATTACCCTTCCCGGAGGTGGCTACTCACGGGGTTGTGGCGCCTAATTCTGTCTGGATTTTTTCCTGTGGAGTTTAGAGACTTTTTCGTTGGTGATATGGTCATGTCTTTATCGTATTCTTTCAGTAATGCATCTTTGTTTTTCTGTCTTTTTGATCAACAATGGCGTGAGAATAACACATGCGGATCTAATCATTCACGAGTTATGGGATTCTTAGCCACATTACCTGCAATCTGGCGTTTTTTGCAATGCCTTCGTCGATATGCTGATACTGGAAGGTGGTTCCCACATCTTGCTAATGCGGTGAAGTATATTTTTGCTATGCTTTATTGCATCACCCTAAGTATTTGGCGTATTGACGGCAGTAATCGGTTCATGGCTTTATTTATCACCTTTGCAGCAATAAATTCATCTTATTCTGTGTTTTGGGACTTTTTTATGGACTGGTCGCTCTTTCAATTTGGAAGTAAGAACCGATGTTTACGTGATGAACTTGGTTTCCGAAGCCCTTGGGTGTACTACGCCGCTATCGTCTCTAATTTCTTATTACGGTTTACTTGGGTTTTATACACTCCATTTCCTCGAGGTATTCAACAGTCTGCCGTGATATCCTTCTTTGTGGCACTGGCCGAAGTGATTCGAAGATGCATATGGACATCAATTAGAGTGGAAAACGAACACTGTGCCAACGTTGGTAGATCATTGGCAGTGAGGGATCTCAACCTCCCGTATAATATTCCCTATAAGTCGAAGGGACATGTTATTGAGACAGAGGAATCTCCGCTAATAAGCGAACCCAGGTCAAGTATAGATTTGGCTATGATGAAGTGTAGATCAGAGAACGGCAAGCCAGGCATACGGAGAAGGCCAACCTGGAAATTTTCAGAAGGAGAAAATGAAGGCTCTAAAGCAGTATCAGTGATGTCTAACATTCTACAGCGAGCACACACGGAAGATTTCGAGCGTCGTCGACCGAGTACTATGGATGTCAGTGGAGATGAAGAAGACGAAGAAGATGATATCGATGAGTGAGCGCACTGCAGATTGATTGAAACGATGACAAAAGATTTTGTACTCAAGAAGTTCATATACTAATCAGATAGAGTAATTGTGAAGTACTTATAAATGAATGAGAAAATCTACTAAAACAATGCTAAGCAAATCTGAAATGCCTTTATATGAAAGCTTCCACCCTAAATACATATTATTGGCACTTTGGCCGAGTTGGTCTAAGGCGTCAGGTTAAGGTCCTGATCTCTCCGGAGGCCTGGGTTCGAATCCCAGAGGTGTCATCATTTCTTTTTATACTCTATGTATTGGTTTTTATTATTTTAGAGGACGCATGAGTAATTTTTATCGTTGTCATTAGTTAGTTAATTTCTAAACTAGAAATATGACAGTAAAACCTGAATGTGCATTCATGTGAAAAATGCATTAAATTACGGCTATTCGACGTTTGGAATTATCATATAATGACATTCCTATCTCGTTGAGTTGGGGTTCATTAGATGTGTGATAAAGTTTCGGCAATCCTGGAGTAAGTAAAGATGGATTTTGATTCAATTCAAGAATTTCTTTTTGTATGACAGGCAGAAGTGCATATGAATGATCAAAAGTAAATGGTGAAACTGTGATGGGTAGATCCATCGACAGCGTACTACTTGAAGTCCGGCTAGCGCTATAATTAATCTTGCAGGATATAGAGTATGCAACTGTATAGAGATGAGCAACGGTAGTAACTGATTGACAATGGAGAGTAGGATAGCCAACACGCGGCTTCGGGATCAAAGCAGAATGTTCTTTACGATATGGAGAGAACGGAAAGGAAAAAGCAAGAACCTGAAAATGGCCACTGGGAGGAATGGAAATTTGAGAACTGAATTCTTGCTTTCCTAGATCTCTATTTTTAACAATTGGTTCATCACTTTGATGGCTAAATGTTATAGTTTCGGTAAGTACAATAGAGATCATGGACAAACGGAGTTTCTTAAGTTTTGGATGATCAATATTAGGCAGTACAGATATAGATACTGCAATATCTTCACCGGGACCAAAAGATGACCTATCTAATTGACACTGGAAAGTTAGCAAATGGTTTTTATCACGAGCCGATTCAATGATAGGCTGGTTGAACTGACCAAATATAGGAAGTGTGTCGTAGGTTCGAATAATAACAGGCTGGATGAAGCGTATAGTCTTCTTATCTTTGGCAAGTAGACTTGGTTTAGCGGAAACATATAGACGGTAGATGGTAGAAACTGTAGAGATCTTCTTATCGATACAGAGACTTGGGGGAAGGGGTGCCTCAACTGGCAGAGGGAAGATAAATGGAATAGAAATAGCCAAAATATCGCTTGATCTTGCTTTCACAGAAAGACCAGAAAAAACTAAAAGTGGTTCACCAACCTGAAATGTCTTGTCCTTTTTCGAAAAAGATCGTATCCCGGTCGTAGAGGAGAACGAAGGAACTGTATCTGTGCGATAGAGGGTGACAGTCACCTCTCCAAGGGAAATGGGAAGCCCATCGGAGGAACGGACTTCAATCGTGCCTTGAATACGAGGGAAAGAAGCACGAATACCGGGATATCCTTGAACCAGATCCTTATTACTAACGGGGACCACCTTGATAAGGATCATTAGACTAGTCTAACTAAGTAAGGGACCAAAGCGAGAAAGTAAATAAATAAGTCCCAGCCAGCATGAGGTACATTGTAATGAACTTAACTGATCTAGGGAAGCATGCTTTTGAAAGTAACTAAAGAAAGATTACAGTCTAGATATTAAAACGGCAGCTATTTTTTTTTATAACTATATCATCCAGTCTACTATATACTCTCCTATAGCTGCTAGCTTGATTTGTCTAGCAAAGGTAGATTACACGGCTGGGAGATATGTGGTTTAAAGGTAAACCTTCTTTTCCCTTTTCCATACACATTACGTTAGGAAAGCCGTAAAGGCAGGAAATAGGCAGGTTAATTGTGCGGATGAAGCTACATGCATGCCGCCAAGCTTTGTGGGCTTTAGTGGAGAGACTTAATCAATGGTTTGCGCCTGAACAGATTTCTCGCTCTCCCAGCCCCCCCGCCAGTCCTAGGCCCAACTCTCCGTCGACCCCTAATTCTGCCAAATGGCGGAATATACCTGCTCATGATCTTCCCTCGGGCCCAGAACTGTTTGCTCATGCTCCTTTACTGCGAGCAACACCTTCAGATTGCAGCTTGGATGTTGTAAAATGTACTCCTGACGAAGAGCCTCGAATCCTTGACTCTCTTCCTCCTCCTACTTTTCCTACTTTGCCAAACCAGATCCCACTATCTACGGAATCCCGCTTTTATAATCCTGGAAATGCTTCTCACAAAGCGAAGGTATATGGCCAAACTTTTACCGGTGTCATACCCATCAAAGGTAGTTTTACAATTTCTAACCCTACCACCTTAGATCTTCAAGCTCGACTTCGGCGCAACCACCAGTCAATTTATCGATCTGGAGCTTCCTCTTCTTCTACTTCATCTCGCAGAACTATAGCCATGTCTCGAGCATTATCTTCTCTGGGTCCTAGACGAGCGGGTCGAATTTCTAAATTACAGTTAAATTCAAAAAGGTTATCACACCATCGACCAATAATTAATTCTTTTCAAGCCCGACAACAGGCCACATTTCAACGCACTTATAAATCATCAGGAAACACTGAACAGTCGCATTCTGACCGTGATTCTTTCGATATTCTTGTCAGGCAACTACTTACTCGAGAACCAACCGCCTCTTTCCCTACATATGATGAAATCGAACGTCGCCGTGCAGAACGGAGAGCGCAAATCCAGCAACTTAAAGAGAAGATTACTTTCCCTTCTTCCTCAGTTTCTGTGGTACATGAATTATCTGAAGAGCAGAAGCAGAAAGTTTACACCACAATGTCTAGTCCCACCAGTCAGATAGTGGCCTCAAATTTCCGTATAGAAGTCTCAGTAAGAGACTTGTTAACACTTAAAGATGGAAATTGGCTCAATGATACTGTTATTGATTACTATTTGGCGTTAGTAACGGATAGATCTCGAAGCAATCCACATTTGGAAAAGGCTTTCTGTTTCTCTACTCATTTTTATTCCACATTGGCAAGTAAAGGGCCCAGTGCAGTGGCTCGCTGGGCTCGTCGGAAAAAGGCTATAATAGACGAATTGGATACTATATATGTTCCTGTTAATATTCATAACACCCATTGGTGTTTAGCAGTCATCAACCGGGCGAAAGCACGCTTTGAGTATTATGATTCTCTAGGTGGAGGCCCAGGTCCTGTGTTTAAGCATCTCAGAGCTTATCTTTTTGATCAGACTGGCGAAAATACTGACGATTGGAAGGATCATGTATCTAAAGACTCCCCTTTACAGGAGAACGGGTACGACTGTGGAGTATTCACCTGCAAGACAGCCGAAGTATTGGCAGCCGGAAATCCATTGTTATTTTCTCAAAAGGATATGTCATCAATCCGTCTTCAAATGGCCTATGAAATCATTTTGGGACAATTGCTTTAATATTTTACGAATAATGTTTAATGTATTATTATACGGGTGCTCCAACGCACCATTCTTTTCAGCTCAAGTTTTTTAAATTAGCTATCATAGAAAAAAAAATAGATAAAGTATTGATAGAAACTTGCTATACATATACATCTGATCTTTATATAAAACCTTTCACAATGCAAATGGTATTTTGAAGGTAACAAAGCCAGAGCTCACTCAGTTTCACTTGTAAGATTTATGGGAGCTAAAGTGTGCATCTCACAAACCAGATAGCAGATTGCCCGCAGAATGTCAGTCAAAGATTTCGAGGAAGAGGAAGATGGAGACGAAGAAGAAGGTCCAGACTGGTTTAGATTAACTGAAAACGGGCTGCCAAAACGAGGATCTAAAGAACTTGAGCCCGAAAACTCACAAGATCAACTCAGTCGGCTTCAAGATAGTCGTAGAGCAATGTATGCAGCTCTTTCAGCAGTAAGGCAGCACTCGGGTAAAGCCAGAATTGTAGGACATTGGGACGAAAAAAAACAAAAGGTCAAGGTTAATGAGATATCTGGGCCTCACTTTCAGGTATTAGGACACCAGAATGCTGATGGATTGTGGTTGGAGCCTGAAGAGGCTCTGTATATGGTGGAACGAGGATCACTGGAGTGCTGGGCCCAAAAAATCCCTCTAAGCTTACAAGGTGCTTATTCTATCATGTTAAAGAATTATAATATAGAGAAGTTTCAGGTTTATAGTAATTTGAAACGCAACGGATACATCGTTCGCCGAGTCCGACCTGGAAAACTCCTCAGGACCACAAGTTTAGGACTGGGTACGTCTTTCCTAGTAGGTATGGTGGAGCACATGAGAATAATAATGAGAAGCATTATTAAGCGATTCTACTTATGGGTTTATCGATTCAGACCTTTAGCCTGGAGACCGATATATTTTGCATACACACCAGCCCTACGAGATTTGCAGGTAGTTCGAGAAGATATACACCGTGGCTCGATCATGCAGGAAGCAGACAGTGCTAAACTACCAGTGTTTGATTTTGAGGTCTGGAAACCGCAAGCTGCATTTAGGAAAAGTGATCCAGGGCCGGCTGACTTTTACGTGAAAGTAGTGAAAGCTCAAGAGGGGATGCCTACATTGGATGAGCTGGACAAATTGTTCCAATCCAGGGTCGGGGATGAGAAGAGAGCAATAAGCAAAACCTCCCGAGACACAAAGAGAGGGTGGAAAGAAATCGTTATCGCCATGGTAGATTATGGGGTGATCTCGTTTACTCGGTTTGCCGAGACAAGGGTGCCTGAGTTATGAGCTCACAGATTTAAGAAGTCTGCGGCCAGGTACAATTGAAGAGCGATTTCTGGCGGAATATCAAATTCAGGCAGATCAGCATCGGGATTTTTACTATATTTGTAGTTATATAACAGATACTCACAGACTTTTTCCAGAAGCTCGCCAGAGATAGACTCAAGAACGACTTTGTTCTGTAAAGACTCAGAGAAATGATCAGAAAGTGAAGCTCTTAATGTACTGGATACTCGGGCTACTTCCCGTTCCAATGTAAACTCAAACCCATCCGAAGACACCAAAGTAACGTAATTCTCGGACATAATATGATGAAAGACAAATAGATGTCTTAGTTGCAATAAGTAGTTAGTGGTTCCGTTTCTCCCAAATTACTTTAGTTACAACTAAGTGCTCGAAAAGTAAGTAAGTGTCTTCCATCTCTGGGTGTTCACTCCTCCACTCCCAGGTCCACCGCTTCCCGTAAAAGAATAATGGAGGATTATGAAATCACGGGTGTTGAACGCGATCCAGATGCTGGAAGAGGCCAGCTAAAAGCTTACCATGATACCGCTAATGAATCTGATATAACTTCTTCAGGAGACTTGCCCGCTGCATATTCCTTGAGACCGAATGCTTTAAATTTACGCGGACTAGATGAAATGTCTACTGATGAAGTTATAGAGTATGTTGCTCACTATGTTCCACCCGAAACTGCGAAGGAGAAGGTACTTGGTATCAAACCTAAGATTGAATGGGTCGACGATACTTCTGCTAACATTGTTTTCGCCAGCGATGTTGCCGCTACCCAGGCTCTATTGAAATTAACAGATGAATCTGCCTACGCAGATGGGTTGCCAGATAAGAGTACATTACGTAAGGCCAAGCCGCTACCGCCTAGCCTAGCTCAGAAACCTGTTGATGACCTGATGGTTGATGAGGTTCAAGATCGAACCTCTGATTTATGGATAAGAGAAGCACGATCGACTGATGTTAAAGAAAGAGGTGCTCGCGAAAAAAGTAGATATTATCTTTTACACGGTGATCCTATTGAACAGCGTAATAGAAAGCAACAGGAAGAACGGGAACGGCGTCGGAAGGAGCGATCTGAACGGTCACGATCTCCAACTAGGCCGCAAGACGGGTACCGGATCCGTGGTTCAGATTTTGGAAGGCGATTAGGACGTCAGCCGGATTTTGTTCCTATTTCAGAACGGGCTAACCCTACAGCTGGCCGTCCCAAGACTCAATCGCTCCGAAATCGCATTCAATTAGATGGAGATGATCTTTTTCCGGACTTGGCTTCTCGCATAGAACTGAAAGACAATGCGAAACATACCTCTGACCTTCGAAGCAGGTTGACTAAATGATATATATGGTAACGTTACGTTGTGATTTCTTTTGTTGATTGTCATATTAATATATTATTATTAAACCCATTTTGCTTAATTGTAGTTAATTCCTCTCCGAGAATTACTTACTTTATTTTTTTACTCTTCTTCCCACTATAGTATACACCTATGGATACCGCTTTATTCTACAACTTGCTTTAATATGCCTGCTAGAGATAATATCGATGTTTTAGTAGCTAGATATCTTCGAGATCGAGGTTTTAAAGAACTATCAGACACTTTTCTATCTACCATAGGTATTCCTCCGGACACTCTTGATACCCCGAAGATGCAGGGAGAATCTTTAGAAGAAATAATCGAAGCTAAGAACCGTTACGATTCTGCTGCTGGTATTAATCGTAAATTGACTCTTGGAAACTCTCCTGTATTGCAGGCATTGAAAGGTTTTGATGATCCTCCTAAATATAGACGTCTCATTGCTTTTTTTCCCTCCAGTATCGTATGTATAGCGGCCTCGGATCATGATCCTTCCTTTTGGGTATCCACAGTGAACCGAGAATTATATAGGATTGATTACAAAAACGTTCAGTTTTATACATCAAACATAATATCTGCAAAGATGTCAGGAGAATTTGATCAATCTAATTCGGCTCTAACCAGAACGGCAGGTACTATTTTATGTATTGCACCTCTCCCCGATGGGAATGTCGCCTGTGGGACTATGGATGGTCGATTGATCATTATTAATCATAAGGGAGATCTATTATGTACTGTAAACATCCATAGACGGTATTTGCACCGTTTGGCCCAGCATGAATACCTGGATCACACGTTGTTGGCTTCTGGTGGATTAGATGGGCAATTGGCGCTCTATGTATACCATCGAGGTATCATTAGATGTATAGGACTCACAGAAACTCGGCCAGAATGCTTAGCATTTGATCATTGCTCGATAGATGGTGAAGAAAGTAGACTCTTCTTAATTGTCGGATCTCGATCTAATGCTCTTCTACTGGCCTACGAGGTTCCCGAGGGTTGGGAAACTATAACCAGTCCAGTTAAATTGAGCCATACCGGAGTTATTCCTTTAATGCGAGGGGGTGACTTTGCACGTAACTATTTACAGTCAAATCATCTACAGACATCAAATGCCACTGCGCCTTTGACTCCACTAGACATGACAGTTTCAGAGGATGCCATCATTTGTGCAATGGACTCCACCCCTAGTCTTCGCCTTATTTGTGCCCCGAAATACGTCTACAGTATTGAAAAGGAACCAGAAACTGACCACCAAGAAAAGGGCCATGAGCCAATCAATGTATTAACTCCTGCACCCCAAACGGCAATGGACAATCCGCGAGTTGCTGCTCGACCGGGTCGTCTAGGTGTGTTCGTGACATCCGGTAACAATAAAGTGTTAGGATTAGACCTTAATTTGGGGCAACTTCAGGTAGAATATGTCACCGAACGCCCGGTAAGAGCACTATTAACTGCCGCAATTGATAGAGATGAGGAAGTGGTGATTGCCGGATGCACAGATGGTTCTGTTTACGGCTGGTTTTCTAAGAAGTATATGTAATGCATAGAAAGAGATATTTAGAAATTATTACTGATGTAATAGGACATTAAACTGAACAGTCGACATACACGCTTCGTGTTACTCAGAACGAGCCATTATGAGGCGCAGGAAGACCAGCTCTTCGATAAGTTATTTTTTACGTATGGAGGGTTCAATAGCACCAGGTTTAGGTGGCCATTGATCTGTATCTTTCCAGCCCCTAACTAAGGCAGATACTACATGATATAGTGGTTGAGGACGCTTGAAGGAGAGCTGCTCAAGTACTAAGCGCTTATAAGTAGTTCTATATTGAGTGTCACTTAATCGTCCTGGTGGATCTCTGATCGACTTCTCTAGGTAGCAAACACCATCCTTCGTTAGCCATTTCCTCCTCTGAATTTCCCACAGTTTCTCGCCTGTTGAGAGACTGTTGGAGTCTGAGTCTCGGGGGCTCTGATCCATCAAGAATCCGAGGGAAGAGGAGGAGACGAGAGGGTGGGTTGGGACTCGATTTAAATAAGCGGGAGCGAACAGACTTCTACTAGCAAATAATAATCTAATCAAGCCGTTATCTAATTCATGAAATTAATAGTCATACAATATTCTACAATCAGCATATCTGGCTAGTCGCAAATCGCCGAGTATCTGTCCACTCGTCTAGGCGTTGCTTCAGTAATAATCTATCGGAAACGACTTCTCCTGGAGGAAGAGCCTCAAACAGCTCAATTTTGAAACTCATACCATCATGTGGGGTATACCAGCTCCGTGATTGAATACCATTCCTGTAGCATCCTTCATATTTGGCCAGGGGAGGAAGAATTCGTAAAACCATCCGGCAATCTCCAATAACAACCTGCTCATCGATGACTGATTCACTCACTTTCTCAGAGGTACGCTTCGAATAAGGCAATCTACTAGAAGCATCAGATGTATCTAAAGCGTTATTACTGGTTGCTTGAGTGATATCGGGCGATTCAAAGTTGGAGTCATACTGTGTTGAGCGCTGAGATAAACCAGACTTTTGCGAAATACCAATGTCTTCTCTCACCCGATCAGCTAAATTAGAGGTCTTAGTTATTTGTTCAATTTTTTCAAGCTGAGGAGTGCCATCTATAGTATGATTTTCCCCGTCTGATTCCCCATGTACATCCGTAGATTGATCTTTAGCTGGGGAGTTTTGTATGATAGGTAATGAAGCCAGAGTTGGTTCAGACTGAGAATAGAATTCTGATGCTGATTCTGGTTGATTAGAATTAGAGTTCATAATCTCCGGTGAAGTGCTAGTAGATATGGAGAAAGACTCTGTCATGTGAACTGGCAAGAAACCAGCATGTACCGCGGCTGCGATAGGATCAGAGTCGTCAGTATAAACATCAGTACCCCAGACTTCTCTACGCGTCAGGTGAGAGTTGTTCTTCGCATTAAGATATCTCCTAGAAACCCTAATTTCAAGAAGGCAATTCGGCGAATCCTCTAATAATGGTAAGAAACTTCGGCGTCCCGTGACTGGAGAGTAGATCATATGCCCAAGATGTCTCGAAGGAAATTTTGCGGCAGCAGCTAAAATCAAATCATTATTGACTGCGATTACTAATGGCTTCGTTTCATCAACTGCAGCAAAGTCGTCTTGGCTGTCTGAGTTATACTGATCAGCTCGATGGTCTGCATCACCATCAGACAAACCCTTATTCAATTGCTTACGATTGAGATGATGGTGGTGATGATGATGATGATGGTGGTGGTGGTGATGGTGATGTTTATGAGGGTGATGTTTATGGTGGTGGTGATGATGATGATGGTGGTGATGTCGATTATTACGATCAGATTCGGCAGCAGACATTGTTATAGACACACTGGAGGACGATTTTTTAGCAATTCTTGCAACTGCGTCTTCAGCCCTTTCAGGTTCAGAGAGATTGCGCCGGCGTTCAATGATATGGTTATAAGACGTCGAGATTGGGGCTGCTGAAGCCATCAAAGCAACAGCAGCCTCGGTACCAGGACTTCGGGACGATTCAGGAGCAACCGGAATAGCCGAGGGAGCCATATTCACCGAGGAATTAGAAATAGACACACTAGTTCGAGCATCTTTCTGAGGAACAGAAGTAGTGGATGAAGGCGTGTGTATACTTTGGGCGGGGTTAGAGTTGACGACAGAGTCCTGATGACCAGAAACATTGTCTGGACCAGAATCATCATTATCAGCTAAAAGACTAGCAATGGACGCCATTTTCTTTGACAAGTTTCCCTGTTACACCCTTAAGTTGGTGGCGTATTTACTTGTTTTTCCTGATTGTTTAGTATTTAGAATTGAAAGAAAGCTGTTTCCAACTAGGGTTTATGTTAGGAGGAGTTGGGAGATTGATTCACTAAGCCAGGGAAATTGTTCAAGTGGGTAAGTTAGGAACCATGTTCCCATCTGAAAATCTGCTTCCATGTCATCTGCAGAGAGGTTTGGAAGCTAGGAGGTACTTATCCTGGGCAATGTTGCTCAAATTACCACTTTGGGTTACTGGTTTTGGTATTGTCTTATTTACTTAACTCAATTTTATATGTATGGTTGAGTACACTCTTAAGTACTTCTTTAGATTTTTCGGAGATATATATTTTTATATTATAAGGGTTTTTTCTGAACTTAGGAATTCACTAAGATTGTAGCATGTCAGCTCTTTCTCCTATTTACAGGTTGCGCGGTTTCCAATGTTCTCCTAGACTAACTCCTACTGTACTAAAGTATTTTTACCTTATCTTTTTCTTTCTGATTTGGTTTCATTTCTTAAATTTCCGCATAACCTTCATTGCATTAGGTTTAACCTTATTTACCTCAATCGTAGCCTGTTCGCAAACATCCCAAATAAGTCCAACTGGTATTATTATAATAATATAACACTGCGCCAGGCCATCTTTCTGCTTTCTGTTTCCCTATCAAATCGAAATTTTTGGTCTTATCACTCTCTATGGCTCGATGAATCCATCGGTCAGGGTTGCACTCTCATTTTGGAGCTTTGGTCTTCTAAACAACTTTCTTTATGTCATTATTTTATCGGCTGCTTGGGATTTGGTAGGTAGTGACACTCCTAAAGCCACAGTGTTGTTGGCTGATATATTACCAGGGTTTACAGTTAAGCTTCTTGCTCCTTTCTTTCTGTATCAGATTCAGTACTCAGCGCGAATATGTCTTCAGGTAGTTACATCAATGATAGGAATGACTATTGTGGCCTTAAACCACCATATAGGCTTAAAGCTCCTGGGGATCGTTCTAGCAAGTAGTTCATCTGGCCTCGGCGAGGTCACTTTTCTCCAACTGACCCATTATTATGGTTCTCATGCTACAGCTTTACATGCGTTTAGTTCAGGTACCGGAATGGCTGGACTTGGTGGGGCGTTTTACTATTTCTTTTTCACATCCATTCTGCAACTACCAGTTCCTACAACTATAATGATTGCTGCATTTTTTCCGTTTTTATTCTTTGTCTTTTACTTTGGAGTGCTTCCGGATGCAGAGGTTCCTTATACTACTGTAGCCAATACTCTTCCCACATCTTCTGGCCTTGATTCGATTTTTTCCAACAGTGACACGGATATGCCATCTAAAACCGTTAGTGGGACTGCCGCAACTGTTAGGAGACTGAAACCTTTCATTCAGCCTTATATGATACCACTCTGTACAGTATATATGGCAGAGTATGCTATCAATCAAGGCGTGTCACCTACATTATTATTTCCTCTCAGGGATACACCATTTCGAGCATATCGCGACATGTATGTGACGTATTCAACACTATACCAGTTGGGGGTGTTTATATCTCGGTCTTCTGCGAGATGGATTCGTATTCCAAAACTATACCTGCTGGCAGCAATGCAAGGGTTTAATTTGATGCTTGCTATTTTACAATCACTATTTATGGTACTTCCAAATATATATATTGTGATGGCCTTAATATTTTATGAAGGCCTTTTAGGTGGTGCAGCTTATGTGAATACGTTTCTGTCGGTGCACGAAACGGTGCCTTTGGCAGATCGTGAGTTTGCTATGGGAGCAGTTGGAATTTCTGATTCAGCAGGGATAGTGGCTGCAGCACTATTATCGATGTTTCTTGAACCAACACTATGTACATACCAAATTAACCATGGCAGGCCATGGTGTCATACTGGTTGAGTTCTAAAGTAATAGATTAAGAATACAATATATAGGGGATAGAACTGCAGTTGACTATGCTGCTTGAGAGCTATGTGGAAATAAAACTAGGCCAAATATTATGAACTAAATAACTTAGCCCCTTTCATATTGTAGAAAGAAAGTTGAACTGAAGGAAAATTAGTTCTGGGACAACTTGAGTTCAAAGCAATTACATAATCGTCGATCATTCGTATTTTATACTTAGAGTTTCCAGTTCCAAAACTACTGCTTAGCTTCCTCAATAACGCTAGTGGGATTTGAAGAGTCAAACCCCACTATGGCTGAATGCCACTTGTTAGGGCCTTTTGCCTTGCTTGTGCAAGCTATACTAGGAGCTCTAGCTTTATTCAGTTTAGTTTATAAGAGAGCTGTGGAACATCCCCAGCGACCTTGGAAGGTGTGGTTTTTTGATGTTTCCAAACAGGTGCTAGGAGCTCTGGGAATCCATGTGATCAACGTAGGTCTCTCGATTTTAGCCAAAAAATCCCGCCGAAAGAATATGCTCATCTTAATAGCTGATGCTTGTGATTGGTACTTCTTGAACTTGCTGTTCGATACTACAGCAGGAGTACCAATACTGTATGGGTTTGTACAGGTGTTCACTAATATCGGCAAATACTTTCATGTATCTGGTCTAGACTCTGGCCAATACGGCGATCCACCTAGAGCAATTCTTTTTCTTCGCCAGGCCTTTGTTTACTTCTGTGCGCTGACAGCAATGAAACTGGTGATCTGGCTATT
The DNA here is from genome assembly GCA_030574535.1 of Tortispora starmeri. NCBI lineage: Eukaryota > Fungi > Ascomycota > Trigonopsidomycetes > Trigonopsidales > Trigonopsidaceae > Tortispora > Tortispora starmeri. The sequence continues at coordinate 60,735 of JAJMFD010000034.1, read as the reverse complement.
TCTTCAGACTGTGCCACTAACTTGGTTAGCTGAATTCCTGCTCGCGTGGACGCAAGGATCAGAGCAGATTGAAGTAGCTTTTGTTATGCTGATATTCCCTTTATTTATGAACATGTTTCAATACTATGTAATTGACACGTTGATCCAAGCTCCTCCGGAAGTAATCGAAGCCATGGATCATCACCATAACGAAGAAGAAGGGGACGCATGCGAGACCACTCCGTTGACTGTACCATACATGCCTGATATTCGCTTGCCCTACTCCTCCTAAGAAAGCATAGTCGCTAGACCAATCTTCAGTAGGAGCTGTCATTATCATGAAGATATTCTTCTCCTATTATTTTAGATTGACAGGTTAACACTGAAACTCGATACTAATGACACTAAACAATCAAATTTACTAACGCCAAATAAAATAAAATATAATATAATAAATTGTCAAAACGTCTTTTTTTTAACCTTGGAATTGGTAATTATTAGTTACATTATATCTATACCTCATCTAAACTATTAGCACTGTTCACAGTATTATGTACTTCCTTATACCCGCTTAGGAACCGTTCCCGGCTTTTGGGAGAATCGTGGGGGATTCTGGCCGGATAATTTTTGCACGTCTAAGAAGCCTCCCTAATTGTTCTGCATTTATTCAAAAGATACTTTCCTACAGTAATGTCAATATTCCCACACTCATAGTATTGCGATAAGTAGTATCAATTCTAAGATTGCTTTTGCTTCTTCTGGCTTTCTGCCTGGCTTAAGTTCATACAGGGTTAAAACGGGGCCCAACAATTCATCCGTTCTAAATTCTGAAACTCTAACTTGTACCTGAGATGACCAACATATTACCAAACTATAACTATATATACTCCCGCCCCTCCACTTCTTACTTCTTCGTTCTACTTAAACCTCTACCATAATGTCTGCCGTGTAAGTATAGATATTTGAGCTATTAAAAGCTAAATAAGAACAAAATATAGTAGCTGTCATTGGTAATTGATGCTATACTTACGCTTCTCACCAATGTTTTTTGCAATTCACCCCACCCCGCTTCGTCTATCCCACCGAGGCCCCAGTAAAAATGGCCTTTCGCCTTCATATTGCCATACTAACCCAGTGCTGATATAGGACTTATAGGTCTGGCCGTAATGGGCCAGAATCTCATTTTGAATATGGCCGACCACGGATTCACTGTTTGCGCGTACAATCGTACCGTATCGAAAGTCGACCATTTCTTGGAGAATGAAGCCAAAGGAAAATCAATTGTCGGTGCTCATTCCATAAAGGAATTGGCGCAGAAATTGAAGAAGCCTCGCAGGGTTATTTTGTTGGTCAAAGCTGGTAGTGCTGTGGATTCGTTCATAGACCAGCTACTTCAAGAATTTGAGCCTGGTGATATCATTATTGACGGAGGAAATTCCCATTTCCCCGATACTATTCGACGCGAAGCAGAACTGCGCGCTAAAGGATTTTTGTTCGTTGGCTCTGGTGTATCTGGCGGCGAAGAAGGTGCTCGCTACGGCCCCAGTTTGATGCCAGGAGGAAACGCCGAAGCTTGGCCTCATATTAAAGATATTTTCCAATCAATTGCTGCCAAGAGTGATGGTGAGCCATGCTGTGACTGGGTTGGTGATTCTGGTGCTGGACATTACGTAAAGATGGTTCACAATGGCATTGAGTACGGAGATATGCAACTTATTTGTGAGGCATATGATATCATGAAACGGGGTCTAGGCATGACCAACAAAGAGATCGGCGATGTTCTGGCTAAATGGAACAAAGGTGTTTTAGATTCTTTTTTGATTGAAATTACTCGTGACATTATGTACTACAATGATGAGGATGGCACCCCAGTGGTGGAGAAAATCCTTGATACCGCAGGTCAAAAAGGTACTGGTAAATGGACTGCAATTAATGCATTGGATCTCGGTATGCCGGTTACCTTAATTGGAGAAGCTGTATTTGCTCGCTGCTTATCTGCTATCAAGTCAGAGCGTGTTAGTGCCTCAAAGCTGTTGCAGTCATCAGCCAAACCCAATTTCACTGGTGACCGGGCTGAGTTTATTAATCATCTAGAACAAGCCTTGTATGCTTCCAAGATCATTTCATATACTCAGGGTTTCATGCTTATCCGAGAAGCTGCTCGAGAGTATGGCTGGAAATTAAATAACCCGGCTATTGCCTTGATGTGGCGCGGTGGATGTATTATTCGCTCTGTGTTCCTGGGTGACATCACCAAGGCTTACCGACAGAATGAGAATTTGGAGTCTCTTTTATTTGATGACTTTTTCCGTACTGCAGTTGAAAAAGCCGATGCTAGCTGGCGGCAAGTGGTTGCCAACTCTGTGCTATGGGGAATCCCCACTCCGGCGTTCTCCACTGCTTTATCATTCTATGATGGATATCGTTCGGCAAACCTTCCAGCAAACCTGCTACAAGCTCAACGTGATTACTTCGGAGCGCATACATTCCGAGTTAAACCAGAAGCCGCGACTGCTTCCATGCCCGCCGGCCAGGATATCCACGTGAACTGGACAGGAAAGGGAGGTAATGTTTCTGCTTCGTCCTACCTAGCTTAAGTTTGATTTATTATATGTCGATCTATTTTATTTTTACGTAGTTAAGACTCATTAAAGTGCCGTACCTATAATGATTTTGTATTCTGTACCATTGTGTTTAGGGCCTAGAAGAAGTAGCTCAGAAATTGTGCATTGCTTGGGTAACAGACTACACAGAGTACATACAGTTAGTTGAGTTTGAAGTATATACCTCTCAGTCCGATCCCGCCGAATACCATACAGTATAGATAGGGCGCTCAAAAATATCCAATTGATTAGACTAAAATTTTTTATTTTTTCTAGTCTCTAATTCTTGAAAGGTGGAAAAATAAATTTATGGATTGGACAATAGGAACCACAGTGAAAGTGCAAACGAGCCAAGGACAGTCAGTTCAAGGTGAGCTTTATGCGTACGACCCTATTGCTAGTGTAATAGCTGTGGCAGATTCCTCAGGAGACTTCTGCCTAGTGCGATTAAGCGAAGTAGAAACACTAGAGTCTTTTAAAAAACTTGAATCTGGCCATACACAGAAACCAGTACCGCCACCAGAAGTAGATCTCAAAGCAGTCCAGAAACAGCTGGCATCTCTTGCTCTGCCAACAGTTCCGGTCCCGGTTAGGGCTATAAAGGCCTACGAGATATTGAGTCGTACCATGCCGACTAGCTGGGAAGGCGATAAACTAAAGATATTAGACGTGGTCACCATACCTCCTCCTTATCTGGAAGCAGAATCTGCTGAGGCAGACAAAGTAGCTGCGACCCGTGTACAGAATATTTTAGATCGTCTGTATACGAAATCATAAACCCAAGGTTGTTATCGTTTTTTTAATGATTGTTAATCGGACGTACTCAGGAGAATTTTAGGAGGCTCAGAGGTATAACTCTGTCTGTCGGTTCTTGGTGTCCCCTCAGAGTTGGTATATAACATTACCTCCTCAGTTACATATCATATATTGATCTACACTTACGCACCAAAATGTATTGTTCAAATCAGCTATATCTTTTGATTTTGTCTTTTTCATTTTTGTCTATCAGATACTCCAGGGCAGATATCTATTCTACCAGGAATGGGGCCCACTCATTACGAGTGATTTACTCACCTTAATGTCTTTTAACAGAGAGTATACATGACTCGCAAGCCACACCTTTTTTTTTAATAATAAATATTGCCTTACATAAGTCTAAGTAATAGTCGCTATTTCCTAACTGTTCTTCAGCCAAATTGTTTGTCCCTCTACAAGCGACATACACAGATAGATAAACGCGATTTTCTCCATTAAAGTTTGGATCAGAAGCATTTCAGCCAATCAGAGATCCGCTACTATGATCCAAAATCAATGTCTATAAGGCCCACGTGCATCGGTAAGTCTACCTGCGCCTATATTAATATTCGCAGTATCCACCCTTCCTTAATATATACTGCTCAAGGATCATTCATCCTTTCTAAACGCTATGAAGTTTGGCAGACAATTGGAAACCTCGTTGATTCGAGATTACTTCTATTACTATATTTCCTATGACGACTTGAAGAGAACCCTCAAACAGACTTTGGCTGCTCATGCCTGGACTGAGGCTGATGAAGAGGCATTCGTTCAAACCCTTGAAGATGAATTGGAGAAAGTCTACTCATTTCAACGTCTCAAGGCCTCAGAGATTCAACGTCGAATCAAACTAGCTGAAAGTGAGGTCGATTCTGCTGTAAAGCAGATCGCTTCTTCGAATCCTCCAACCGAAGACGAGTTTGATGCTTTGGAAGAAGAACTCAGCGATATCATCGCTTCTGTCCATGATTTGGCCAAGTACTCTCGCCTTAATTATACCGGTTTTCAGAAGATTATTAAGAAGCATGATAAGCAGACCGGCTGGAACCTGAAACCTATCTTTCAAACCAGACTGGCCAATAAACCTTTCTATGCCAACGACTACGACCAAGTCGTAATTGAGCTTTCTCGTTTGTATAATCTAGTGCGAACTCGCGGAAATCCTCATGCTGGTGATTCGGCTGCTGGTGGTTCTCAACAGAATTTCGTTCGCCAAACCACCAAATACTGGGTCCATCCCGATCATATCACTGAAGTGAAACTAATTATTTTGAAACACCTTCCGGTGTTAGTATTCAATGCTTCTAAAGAATTTGAAAAAGAGGATTCTGCCATTTCTTCTATTTATTTTGATAATTCAGATCTTTATCTCTACAAAGGTCGTCTCGAGAAAACCGAAGGTGCAGAGGCTATTCGGCTACGATGGTATGGAGGTATGTCTTCGGACACTATTTTCGTGGAGAGAAAGACCCATAGAGAGGATTGGACCGGTGAAAAATCCGTTAAGGCTCGATTTGCCTTAAAAGAGAAGAACGTCAACGCTTTTTTGCGCGGTGAATACACTGTCGAACAGGCGTTTGAAAAAATGCGCAAAGAGGGTAAAAAATCCATCAAAGAGATAGAATCTTTAGAGCAGCTTGCCCGTGAGATTCAATATAGAGTCATAACTAAGAAACTAAAACCTTCCGTCCGCTCCTTTTACAACCGTACTGCTTTCCAATTACCTGGTGATGCTCGTGTACGTATTTCTCTCGATACCGAACTTTGCATGATCCGTGAAGATTCATGGGATGGTAAAAAACGTGCAGGAAAAAATTGGCGGCGTATGGACATTGGAGTTGATTTTCCCTTCTCTCAATTGCCTGATGCCGACATTGTGCGGTTTCCTTATGCTGTTCTGGAGGTAAAACTGCAGACTCAAATGGGACAAGAACCCCCTGAATGGGTCAGAGAACTGGTGTCTAGCCACTTGGTAGAGGCAGTGCCAAAATTCTCCAAGTTTATTCATGGCACAGCCACACTCATGCCTGATATGGTCACGCTCATTCCATATTGGCTTCCTCAGATGGACGTTGATATCCGCAAACCTGTTGTACCTGCTAATGTATTGATAAGCCATCCTGGTTATGATGAAGAGGAGACAGCTGGAGATGCTGCAATGGAATCCCTTTCTGGCGTGAACGGTTCCGATGAAACCCGTCCGCTTCTTGGAGGGCCTACAGCACCACGCCACCAGAAACCACTTGGTCGTCTTCAAACACTGTGGAACAATTTCAAGGCTCATTTTGTTCCAAGCTCAGAGGAGCTTGGCCAAATGCCTTTGTCAAAAGCCTCGTTTACAAGGCGTATCGAGGCTCCACCTGGAAAGCTAATCTGTGTTCCTGTCCGAATTGAGCCTAAGGTATATTTCGCCAATGAGCGAACATTTTTATCCTGGCTTGAGGTAACTATTTTACTAGGAACCATATCTGCTGGTCTTCTTCGCGTAGGTGGCCCGTCTGTTGTTCCAGTAGCTTTCGGATTTTTTATTACAGCAGTTGCCTGTATGTTGTATTCTATCGGCATCTATATTTGGAGGCTAAAGATGATTCGCCAACGTCGTGCTGTCAACTATGATGATACTAAAGGTCCGACTGTAATCTGCTGCATTTTTGTTTTAGCTGTTTTGGCTAATTTTATCTTAGCTGCAAAATAGAGCATGATTATCAGCTATTAGCAAACTAGTTAGGGATGGCATCCAATAATGTATTCAAAAAGATCGGAAACAGACTGTTTTCCATTTCATATTCGCTATTAAATCTTATAAGCCTCGTAGCCTTCTAACTCCAACTTTTGAGCTTTATCCAATACCATGGTCTCCATATTAGAAATATACTCCTCCAATTTATTAGCAAGTTGAGGTACATGGGTGCTAATGATTCGGATCGCAAGCAAGGCAGCATTAGTAGAATTATTAATGGCCACTGTCGCAACTGGGACCCCTCGGGGCATTTGAACAATAGAGTGCAGGGAGTCAACACCGTCCAAGGTCGATCCTTTCACTGGGACTCCAACAACAGGTAAACGTGTTAACGCAGCAACCATTCCAGGCAAGTGAGCAGCACCACCCGCACCGGCTATAATGACTTTAATCCCACGACTAGGTGCTTGACGACTGTAAGTAACCATGCGGTCAGGAGTGCGATGAGCAGAGACAATGGTTAACTCGAAAGGGACACCAAACTGTTTCAAAACTTCTGCAGCAGCAGACATGACTTTCAGATCGGAATCAGATCCCATGATAATTCCAACTTGAGGTGCAGAGCTACCAGCAATAATACCAGGGCTCCAAGTAGGACTATGTGCAGTGGAAAAAGCGATGTCATCAGCCGGTAATAATTGACTAAGATACTTCTCGCACTCAGATAGTGATCCTGCAACCAGATTAATATGTCCCATTTTGCGACCCTCGCGATGTCCTTTACCATAAAGATGTATTGTAGCACCAGGAATTACCAAAGATTTCCGACAAGTATCAAACTGAGCATTTGCAGGTTCACCCAATATGTTCAACATAGCTGAACAGGTATTGGGGAGCAATTCGAGAGAAGGAGGAAGAGGCAGACCCAAAATGGCCCTGACCAGAGCTTCGAATTGAGAAGTTGCACAACCGTTTTGAGTGTAGTGCCCAGAATTGTGAGGACGAGGGGCGATTTCATTTACCAAAACCGAACCATCTTGCAGATAGAACATCTCGACACCAAAGATTCCGCCACAATTAACTGAATCTAATGCTGAAAACGTATGAACAGCGTTTTCAGCTACGATTCTAGCTGTTCGCAATACAGAATCTGGAACTCGTGCCGGAGCGTAGACAACATGGCATACACTATTCTTGTGAATAGTTTCGACAGTCGGAAAAGACAAGCATGTACCGTCTATTCGTTGAACGACCATAACAGCCAATTCCTTAGAAAAAGGACACCACTTTTCAGCGTAAAGACCATCTTTCAAAGCATCCAAAGCCGCTTGAGCTTGGCTAGGATCTTGTACCACAAAGTTTCCTCGACCATCATATGCCATCTTACGAGCTTTCAACATAAAAGGATACCCAAATTTAGCTCCTACACTTTGAATAGCATCTACAGAAGGTTCGACTGGAACTGATTCTGTGACAGGGATTCTGTTGCGAATCAAGTGCTCCTTCTGAAGAAATTTGTCTTGGATAGTACGGATGGTTTTAGGAGAAGGGCGAACCTTAACATGAGGAAGCTTGATTAAAACATCATCCAAAGCATCCACGTTAACATGTTCGATTTCAATGGTAAGAACATCCACTTTTCGGGCCAGTTCTAGTACAGATGCGGCATCTTTAAAATCACCATCGAGGCCCGGTCCTAACTCCTTCGCAGGAGCATCTGGAGCATCAAGAGTCAAAGTTTTTATGTTGAGACGATTGGCAGCCTCAACAAGCATGCGACCGAGCTGTCCACCTCCTAAAATACCTATGGTTTGTGTATCCATTTCGGTTATTACAAAACCAGGAAAATTAGTTACCACAGAACTTAGCTGTAAAACCTCACTAACTAATTAATTAATTATCCTTAGGGAATAACGAGCTTGATCATGTCAGGGTTACCCGGCATAACCTTAAACAGCTCTTGATTTCATCTAGTGTAAACACACCATAATACTACTTGCCTAGGCTGTAGTTCATTCTTTAATACTTTTTCCAAGGAAATACACAATGACTGAACCGGTAGATATTACTCCTATAGAACAGGAGAAAGAAAATATAGCACCATTACCTCAAGGGTACTCGGCAACAGCACTAGTGAAAAGGTTCACTAATCCTAGCGATCTTGCAGAGCAACGAACTCGATTTGAGGAAGCTCTGCAACAAGCCGATGAATTGGACGATCCACTTGCTTTATGGCTCCAGTATCTAGACTGGGTGCACCAAAGTTTCCCTGAAGGGAACAATTCTCAATCAGGCTTAGTATCTGTCCTTGAACGATGTACACATAGTCTGCGAGACTGGCCAAATTATAAGAATGATCCGCGTTATTTAAGAGTTTGGCTCGAATATGTTCAATATTCTGACTCTCCTCGAGAGCTGTTTAGTTTTATGGCCAGTAAAGAAATTGGAAAATCATTGGCCTCTTTTTACGAACATTTTGCGTCTTGGCTTGAGGTTAACGGACGTTATCACCAAGCTTCTGAAGTCTATCAGTTGGGATTGGCGTCAAATGCACATCCTATGGCCCGATTAAAAAGAAGATATGACGCATTTTTATCTCGATTAGATCATATTCAATCAGATTCTCGGACTAATGATTCATCTTCTCCAGTATTGCGACAACGTTCGGCGCTGGCACCTAAATCTAACGAACAGTTTGTTCCCTTCGTATACAAAGAAGAGAAACTGGAACCAATAATACCTTCAGCTAAACTCGAAGTCTTCACAGACACGCAAGAGTCCGCAGCAGTACAGAAAGCCAAGGGCTGGGATAGCATTGGAACGCTGGCTTCTCGGCGCAAAGAAAACATTATGGAAGCTCAACCATGGGCAGGTCAGATTGCTCCATCAAATTCGGTACAGAGCTCTACAAAAGGCCCTAAGTTACCAATTTTTCGCGATAGTGCTAATTCTGTACCAACCAATCAGGCTTCCATGCCTTCCAAACCCAAAAAACCTGAAATTATTGCTTATAACATGGCGCTAGTGTACCCAGAAGATGGTGAAGAGTATTCTCCAGAAGAAATTAGAGCCAAGTTACTGGGACTATATCACTGCGAGTTTACGGTCATTCCCGACAATCTTGAGCATCCTAGACCTCCTACACCAACTGCCACCTTGGCCAACTTTGCGTTATCTGCAGAAGCACCGACTCGCCGCCCGCCTTCTCCTACTATGACCTTTCATACTAGAGCCGCTACAGATGAGGTATACGGCATGTTTAGTGGGGCCTTATCAGGTTCATTGGAGACAGAAAACGCGGGCAACCCTTTTGATGAAGATGTTGAAGATTCTCTGTCCAGTGATAGCGACACTGATGAAAAATCCGATGACGGGTTTGATAATGAATCATTAGGTAACCCCATTATTCCCCAGCAGACTTGTGAGTATCAGATCCAGAATCTTTCGTTAACTACGAAACCAATATTAACCGACAGAAAGTACAACCCTATGACATGGGAAGTTCACCAGGCTATTCTTAAAGCCAGAGAACCACGATGGACCAGATTTGATAATGTTCTATTAGAATCAAAAGATATAAACGCCCCCCGGGTATCTCCAGGTACTTTAGTGAACCTTCCCGACGGAAACAAAATCAAACTAGCAAAACAATTAGGGAAAGGAGCGTATGCACCAGTATATCTTGGCGCATGCGATCGGAAGCCTATTGCAGTCAAGATAGAGTGTCCTCCGAATCTATGGGAATTCTATATCTTAAAGGAAACGGAGCATCGAATTGGTGTTAAAGAATCCCTCAGGATTTCAAAGGCCATCACTTATATTGAATTTCGTGACTCAAGTATGATACTTTTGGAGTATAATGACGGAGGAACAATTCTGGATTTAATCAATCGATGTAATAGCCTTGATGTAACACTGGACGAATCGGTTATCATACTGCTAGCTGCTGATCTATTACGGGTTGTTGAGGCTTTACATAGGAATGGAATAATTCATGGAGATATGAAACCCGATAACTGTATGGTTCGTATGGCAAATGTGATTCCTGAGGAAGCGTATTCTGGCACCTCTTCAGAGTGGGAAGAATTTGGAGTTACATTGATTGATTTTGGAAGAGCAATAGATATGACAGCTTTCGGAGATGATGTGGAATTTTTCGCAGACTGGAAAATGGATAATCAAGACTGTACAGAGATGCGTGAAGGCCGCCCGTGGACATACCAGGTGGATTATTTTGGTATAGCGGGAATTATACACTGCCTTCTCTTTGGTAAATACATCGAGACCACAAAGTCAGGCAATGGCCAGATCGTTTTAAAATCACCAATTAAGCGATATTGGCAGCAGCAAATTTGGAAACCTTTGTTTGAGGCATTGCTAAATGCTACAGGGACCGTTACTACAACAATTACCAAGCTGACCGCAATACGAAAAGATATGGAGATGTGGCTAGAAATACAGGGTAGCCAGGATACTGGTCCCTTAAAAAGATCATTAGAGCGACTTAAAAGACTTTAAGTGAATGACAGCTTAAACTGAAATTTTGTTAAATTAATTCCGTAGGCGTACGTTTGATAATATTCATAATTATTAGCGCAGGAGAACCACTTTTTCCTATTTGGGTAGATGGGAGATTAAAGCATTGTTTACCTTCGATAGCAAGAGGATGGACAACATTGAAGCCTTGATTTCCAAGGGTCCGAAACATATTAGACGTGATTTGACACAAATTAGAAAACAAATAGTTTTGGACGGATTAAATGAGACAATTGACAGGCCTTGTGAGTATCGCAGCTACGTGTGGACCATTCTGCTACGCAAAAAACCATCTCGAGCAGCTGCGCGATACATCAATTTGGTCCATAAAGGCCCATCTCCAGTATACACAAAAATCAAGAATGACACATTTCGTACTTTAACATCAGATGCCCGGTTTCATAAAAAAGTGCCAGAAGCGGCTCTTATTAGAGTTCTTAATGCTTATGCCTGGCAAGCTCTGGCAGAGGATAACGTCGACCAGGCATATGTGCAAGGAATGAATGTACTAGCCGCACCTTTTTTATATATCTGTGAATCTGAGGCTCAGAGTTTATGGCTCTTTCGAACTTTTCTTCAGAAAAGATGTCCAACTTATGTACTTAAGACATTAGATGGCGTTCATATGGGTATCAAGTTGCTAGACCGCTGTTTGGAAATAGTTGACAGACCCTTATACAAACATCTCAAATCCAACCAGTTAACTGCAGAACTTTATGGATTTGCCTCTATTTTAACTTTCTCAGCGTGTACTCCACCCTTGTCAGAAGTTCTAGTTTTATGGGACTTCTTCTTTGCATACGGATTTCACATGAACTTGCTATGTATTGTTGCACAGCTGGTAATGATAAGGGACCAGATCATACAATCTAAAAGTCCCAATCAACTTTTGCGCACATTTCCACCATTACAGGCCCGTACACTGATTGGGTTATCCATCAGTTTTGTACCTAGGCTTCCGGAGAATCTATTTAAACTGCTGGTTCGCCATACCAATGACAAAACCGTTAGTCGATATCTGAGATAACTTTATTACAAGATACGCAAGACAAGTATTATAATACAAACCTTAATGACATTAAAGTAAATGTTTGTGAGGAAAGAGGGTCAAGATTCATAGTAGTATCAGAATGCTTCAAGGTCAAACGATTCTTCAGATACAAACTGCGATATTATTGTGCGATTATTGAAAAGCCTCCCAGAAAGAGCCGATTGAGCAACTGTGGCAGCAACAGTAGTCTCAAATTTAACATAAACTCTTCCAACTGCTAAATTGGGCCGACCTACCCCAACGGGACGAGGGATCTTGATATCAAGAACGGTGCCGTAAAGACTACAGCCCAGATTAATATCATTTTTTAAGTTTTCAAGGTTCCGTGAATCTAGAACATCATCAGGCGTCACCATGTTCAGAAACAATAATACTGAGCTTGGAGAATGTTTTGGAGAATCGGGAAAAGTGTCTTGATTGTTTATGAGAAGCTCTAGATCCTTCATTGAAGTATACTTCAAAGCGCCTTGAGAAGGTCCCACACAACAATATTGTACGACTAATGGATATTCTGCATCAGGGAGCTGGTTGCCATTTAATTCAGAAAGGATTAGTTTCTCATGGGCAGGGTCTGCGAAGTCAACAAAGGCGATTCCTTTGGACAAATTAGGGTCGTCAGCTGACATAAGGAGATAAAAATGGTTGAAAGGAGCATGCTTCAAAATCAGGTTACGAACTCCAGAGTCAGATAATGTGCGAGGCAGATTTGAGATTGCCAATTTACGGGAGGATTCTGGAACGGTAGAGGCTGATGTACGGTCGTCATCACTCAAAGTCCCGACGGTATCAGGAGATACAGTCTCAGGAGCTAGATAATCCTCAGGACGGTGAGCGGAAACTACAAAATCAAGACCTGCAAACGTGAGAATCGTTCCATTCAGAGCAATTATGAAAGTGGCATCATGCACAGAACGTAGGGTAAGAAGCGCCTTTGAATGGTCTGGAGATATGAAAATAGATTCTACCGGCTCAACAGTTCTAGAAGGCTGATGGGGTAGCAAAGCAATAGATCGTAAATATTCATTAAATGCAGTTGACAATGCTGATTTCGATACATCAACATCGAAGCCTGATACAATAACCCGACGGGCTTGACGACTGGTAAGTGGGCGAATAGTGGAGACCTGGTTGACACCTGGTAGCTCTATAGACTGAAGAGCATCTGAGGCACCCTTAGTCTCTGCTGTGCCATTACGGTTAGCTGTAAATAGTCCTGATAGTTTAGCTTGAATGGCTGTGACCTGTTCGAAACCTTCAGGAGGACAATCCCAGCGAGAAAATGGCCGAGGACGTTTGTCAAGTGGGACTACATTATAGTCATCAGTTCTTGGTTTTGTGCGGCGATCTGCATATTGATCTGATTCTGGACGAGGCCGTCGGCGGTCTTGACGGTAGGAATGCGCAGGTGACCCTCGAGAGTCAAGATTTTTCTGTCGATCAGGACCTCTATTCCTACTGTTTTGAAAGTCTGGTGATGAATGTGAAACACGAGTGCGACCGTACCGGTCTCTAGACTCGGTAAGTTTACGTTTACGGTCCATGGTGTACTAATCCTACACTCTATCTTTCGAGGGAAAAAGAGATCAAGCGCTCTAAATTCAGAATGTCCCAATTAGGAAATAGTATTAAATGAGCGCCCCCTCCAGCTCACCTGATATTTCGATTACTACCTGACTCCTTTCTCACTTTAATAACTGTAGATTACTCGCGCCATGGAGTATAGTATGGGTCATATGGATCATATGCTACATGGAGGAGAAGGCCACGCTGACCATGAGATGCCGATGCCAGACATGTGCAGCATGAATATGCTATTCAACTGGGATTGGAAGAACCTTTGTGTTGTATTTTCTTGGTGGCATGTACGGACTCGTTCAGACTTGGTGCTGACACTAATAGCAATTACGGCACTAACCATGGGATACGAATTAGTTCGTCGCCGGGCCGCTAATATCAGCGTTCGCGCTTATGGTTGCGGCAATGATGCTTCTAACTTACCGGGGCCTATCAGCCACTCTTTAAAGGCACGTATAAGCTTGATATATACTGTACAGGTGGTTTACTCTCTATTTCTGATGTTGGTTTTCATGACTTACAATGGTTATTGTATTATTGCAATAGCTCTAGGAGCCTTCCTCGGACACTACGTCTGGGGTTCAACGCCAGTACGGGATCTGAATTGTCACTAATTATTTAGATTATATTTTACTCTTCAGTGGTATCTATAAATAATCACCAAATCTTTTCCTCAGGTTTCTCTCTATAATCTCATACCCACTATTGATATCATTTTAGTAATCCGAGATAAAGCTTATTTAACCTTATTAATCTATTTCCCAACCTTATGGGTATCTTTCCATTCTATACGCTGTCACCTTCCACAACTGTGTAGATAGGACCTTCAGCGAAAATGAATTGGCTATATACTCTTTCTCTGATTAATGTAGCAATTGCTACTGGTCCAAGTGATCTTTCTTGGAGTTTTCCTGTACTTACCAAAAACTCAATACCAAATTGGAATCTTCAAGGTGACATTTTCATCGACGAATCAGCTGTGATTCTGAGTCCAAGCCACCATGCCACCAGTTTGGCAGGGGTATGGTCTGCTAGTACTATTTCAATTCCTTGGACAGTAGATCTTGCTTTGAATGTTGACGCTGGTATGCAAACCCAACAGCCAGATTCTTTGTTTAAGTTGTCATTCACAAAAAATCCCCCTAAATTGGAGACTATAGATCATGCAACTCAACAACCTGCATTATCGCTTACTCTCGGTCATAAAGATGGAGTAAGCACTGCTTTTATTATGAGATCTCAATCTGGCAATGGCCATATCTTGGCCAAATGTGAAGTTGATCTTTCCCATAAGCTCAACATTCGTTTTGCTGCAGGTCATACCGTATATGCTCTATATGTAAATGGAGTAGAATGTCCCTTAGATCTAAAAGCAATGGAGAAGCTTGTTGAATCAGATGCAACATCTGTTGAATCTGGGTTCCTGCAATTGTCGTCACAAACTTTCGGTCATGGCGGAGGATTTGTCATAAGTGAGTTTACTGTGTATGAAGGGCTCCCGGATAATGAGTATCCTCGACAAGCACCGAATAAAATTGGTCATCGCTTAGCTGAATTTGAGAAAAAGCTCGAGCCTCAGCCTCTAGCCAAATCAACTCCAGAGTTAGAACAGCCACAGCAGCCACAGCAAACACCATTACAACAAGCTAAGCATAATTCTCTTAAGCAAGATGCTAACGAACAGATTCAGAGTACTGATGATTTTTCTGTATTAAGCAAATCGGTGAAGGAAAGTTATGACAAAATTTTAGCTTTAGAACAACAGATTGCAGCTCTTACCGATGCACTGAATCACCAAAACACCATTTTGGATCATATTTCTCAAAACACAGTTAGCTACAGTACATCATTGAATTCATTAGCTGTGAAATTAGAACAAATCTTGCAGTCTTCTGGAAACGAGTTTCAATCAACGCAGAAGACTCTTAATTCCGAATTGACCTCTGATCTTCAGCAGCTACACTCAAAATTGTCAACTTTTGATAGAGAATTTAGTATGTATATGAAGGATCTTTTAAGCAGCTCCACTGATTCTATGTCTCAGACCATAAAATGGGGGTTGCTGTTCACAGTATTGTCTATCTACATCTTCGCTACTGCCATCTATTTCATGAACCAGCGACAAAAGTCTCGTCATGCTAAAATTATGTGATTAGACTTCTTATCTAATCTTTGTATTTTAATTTATTAACTATCTTTATTTTTTCTCTTCTCGCTTTGATATTTTTATTCTTACTCTCCTTTGTATTTATAATGTATGCCGTATAATTACCTCACTTCGCAGCATGCTAGGGGCTGGCTTGGGACCCAGCCTTTTATGCTAGTGCCCTCTAATTGGCCAACACGGTTCTTTCTCTTAGCAACCCACGTAAACAAACCATTTTATTCTTCTCGTACAGGGCCCTTTCTGCCATCTGAATTGAACTGCTATATTGAATCAGCTATTTTCTGTGCTTTCAACCGCGTCTTCTGACGCAATTTTTTTTTGAAGTGAAACTTATTATCTTACATCTTTTCTTATACCGTCTTTCTTCACACCTAGGTTCTTTCCCCCGATTCATAATCAGTAATCTATCTCCTCTTTCCATCTACTCTCCTCTTTCTACTACAGTTAAAGTCGAATGATCATCCGAACTTCCATACTATTATGCACCAGTCTGGTTTCTGCTGACCTGAAGTATTCTCAGGTCCCACTACCGCAATTTGATTTACAGAAGTCTGGACTTTTGACCATTGTAGGTGATTTTGATGGTATCTCTTTCTACAACTACCAGCAACAGCTGACTTCTCAGTCCGATATAGCCGCATTTTATCCTGCTGGTCAGCTAGTTCCAATTTATAGCTCCTCTGGACCTGTATCAATATCAGGAAATATTTTGGATACCTGCTCTATAGGTAACACTGCTTATTTAGCAGGTAACTTCTCTGATCCCCACGATAACATCTTCTCTTTGGATCTTATATCAGGATCTACTTCTTCATTAGGTTCGGGCTTGAATGGCCCCGTAAATTCTCTTTTATGTACTGAGAATCTTGTGTATGCCGGTGGCTCTTTTGAATTTAATGGTACATATGGTGCTGCTGTATGGGATCAGCAAGGCGAAAAATGGTCTACCCTACCATTCATGGGATTTAACCCAGAATCTAGAATTAATTCAATTACTCTAATGCCTAATCAAAATATTCTTTTTGGTGGCCAGTTCAATGCACTTGGGACGAACTTCACACTGGGCAATGCTACGTCACAATCCGTTAATAATGTTTCCCCACTACAATATATTGGCTTGGCAGCAGGTACTGTTACTTCTGCTGGTGATCAAGATCCGAATTATTCGAACCCATCCGCTCTTCTCTGCGGCATATCATCTCCACCTAGTAACACAACTTGGCGATTAGCACCCGGCGCTCTTGGTTCCTGGAAAATATTAATGCCAGTATCTATTAATCCTTCAGAACTACTAATACGAAACGCTTTCGGGGAACAGGGCGGTACATCTTCGTTTAGGGTGATTAGTTTTCCTTCAGGAGGAATAATGAATATGTCCTATACCGACAACCTCGGCCAAACTCTTTACTGTGATGCAGATTGCCCCCTTCAACCACAAAGCGATACTTTCCAGACTTACTCTTTTGTAAATGTTATTGGTATGTCTGGAATCCTTATTGATATCCGTGGATATTACGGCACATCAGCTGGACTTTCTGGTATTGCCCTGAAGAGGAATCAGACTGCGGTCTATGCTTTGAATGAATTGAATCAGCTAAACTCTTGTGAATCTTTAGACCAGTCTGTCAAAACTTCTTCTGTATCTACTCAAGGTAGTAATTGGCAAAGATCTGCTGATGACAAGTACTTGGAGGTAATTATTACAGAGGATCCCAGTCAGTATGGAGTTACTTTTTATCCGAATATATCTGTTCCTGGTAATTATTCCGTTTATTTATACACTCCAGGGTGTGGACCGGAACAAACGTGTGATCTGCGACAGAAAGTAAATGTTACAATCAATCCAGAAGAGGGGAAAGAATTTTCTTCCCTGATTTATCAAACGAACACCAATGAAAAATATGACATCATTTACAATGGATTCATTGATGCTAGCGACGAATTCACTTCATCCATATCATTGAAACCGGCAAATAATGTTCAGTTACCTATGCAAATGGTTGTCGACGGATTAACAGCTTTCTTGGAAGTACCGCTATTGAACCTTACTTCCAATGTTTCTGTTAACGCCTTATTGGAGTATTCTCCAAGTAATTTTACAGATCCTTCAGTTAGTTACCCAATTGGAATGAATAATGAAACACTAACGTCACTGGGCAATCGCTTGGGTAATAACGCAGAAGTGAACACGATTCTTTCCTTATCTAACGGTTCGGTGTTAATTGGTGGATCTTTCCCTAATTCGAATATCGGTAGAATGCTCTTTCGTGCTGATGTTTCAGATTCCTTAACTTCAAATTTATTTGATGATCGTTGGACCGGGGTAATTAATGACCTTCTACAAGTTCCCTCTAATCCGAACCAAGTATATCTGGCTACTGACGCTTATTTTGATGGTGAATCATATAGTTTCTTATCCCTCGACCTAGAATCGGGATTGAGTATACCCATAGGAAACACTCGAGGCTCTGTCACCTCACTGCAATATATGACGCTAAGTTCTAGTTCAGGTACTCGATATGGTTCGATTATACTGGTTGGAAATGTGTCTATAACTTACTCTAATCAGATAGAAGATCAATTCCCAGGACCACCTATATGGATTGATGAGCTCAGTCATTGGTATGGCGACTTGGGTAATATGTCATTTCCTTGGATCGATGGCACATTACAAGCAGTGGTGAATATGACAGAACCTGAGGCTTACATTGTCGTTGGTACCTCCCTTAATTCAGAGCAGTTATACTCTAGTAGAATTGGCGCGATTAGTACAACTCAAGAGCTTACAAATTTAGATTTGTTTCGGTTTTTTGATGACGACTCTTTTGTTTTCACGGCTTATTACCCTAACGGCTTGAATTCTACTGAGGTGTACATTGGTGGTCGATTTACTGCAGTAACACAATCTGGAAATACAATTCACAACATTGCTTTGTTGAACGGGTCTTCTGTTATCGGTGCTCCTAGTACATTGAGTGAAGAGAGTACAGTATTTGCTTTTTCTTCATATGATAACCTCTTATTTGTCGGTGGCAGATTATCTGGTCAACTTGCGGATAGGGATGTTCGCAACATCGCTATTCTAGATGTTAGGACTGGAGAGGGATTCTCCAATCAACCTGCTCCTCTATTATGCGATGATGATACTTCATGTGCTGTAAGTGACATTGCTGTACAGCCTGGATCCAGTGATGTCTACGTTGCTGGAAATTTTGCGCGAGCTGGAGCTCTGGAATGCTCTGGTATATGCCGTTACAAAATAAGCGAGAATAGATGGACTAATGTTGCTGCCACTGGTGTGAATGGCAATGTTAGCTCTTTGTATTTTCCCACTGAAGAACTTTTATACTTTGGAGGAAATTTCCAACTGGACGGCGTCACCGCATACCTCGGACTATATGATATCTTGACTGACAAATTTTCACTATTTGAGAACCAAGAAGTGAGTATTGGTGCACCAGGAACTGTTCACGGATTTTTATTACCAAGGGGTGATATCAAAGATTCTGTGATCGTTTGGGGAACGGATGGCAAGAGTGATTATATCGCTGCCTGGGATGGCCATTCTTGGCAGCAATTGCAGGGTCTACTCGAGAATTCAATTATTACGCAAGCCTCATTAGTACCTACTACGACTTCTACAACAGCTTCGACTTTCTTGGGAGATAAGAATATGCTTTTAGTGAGCGGTTCGCTTCATATAGCGGAGTTCCCCGATGTAAATATTGGTGCAGCCTACTTTGATGGTACAAAATGGACGCCATATCTGCTGACGAGCAGTCGAGATTTGGACTATAATGGCTCTGTTATTTATGGGATAAAATCCCAAAACCAACAGGCTTTTCGCACAACAATGGAAACCTATTTGGACCGAGGATATGTTGTTTTAATAGCTATGGCTTGCTCCCTTGGCATCATGCTGCTGTTAGTAGGTCTCTATACTCTTATCAGCAAATTTCACAAGCCTACCGGATACGAACTGACTTCTCAAAAGGATTATTGAATAATCGGAAGTTTATTAATTTTATGACACACTTAATGAAACAATTAATTTTCAATAGTAATATTGATGTACACAGAAGATGAAGGATAAATATATGCCCACGCTTATGTGAGAACAATTTCTAAGAAGAACCAAAAAATAGCTAATTGTATTATAGGAATTTAATTAATGAATTAGACTTCAAGTACAGCTACTATGCTGGTATGTCCTCAAAATTGATTTCAATATTGGATTAAAAAAAATTCTCCTGGGGGTGATTCGAACACCCGATCTCAAGATATTTGTACCATTACAGTCTCGCGCCTTAGCCAACTTGGCCACCAGGAGGTGGTTGAATAATATTTACTCCCAGCGACATTTAAGCAGCGGGGCAAGAATAATTAACCTTCCATTATTAGATTAACTACCTTATATATCCAATGCAATATGATGGGATACGTTCGCTTTAGGTAATCTTGTAATGGGCACCACAGTATTTTATATAACTTGTATTACCTTCTCTTCTCTGAATGAACATGATTGCTGAAACTTTATACAATATTTATGCTAGGCTATTATTGGCTTTGACCCGGACAGCTTCAGCTTAGTATCATCCTGCTCTAATCTTCCTGACGGTTTTAAAATTTATAAGACTGCCAAGTTTTGAAATGGATGCGACTAGTTGATTTTACTGTTTGATATACTTTAACCCTAAAAAAATGGTAAGGTTTATAAATGACTGTGTTTCGGCTTGCTACATAAGTTAGCTATGTGAGAAATTGTATTTGAGACTGCATATATATCCTGTCTTTACAGTTACTATACCCTACTTACCATCGGAACAATGGAGCACCTTCAACAAGTAGTATTTGATGTCTTGGAGGTATTAATGGAGAACCCGAAGGATGCTTTTAGTATGCCCAAGTACTATCATCCTCCTCGATCCGTCCTTTTTTCCTTACTGCTTACGTTTGCTTCCTTTATAATTAGTGTCATTCTCTTCTTATATCTACGACGTCGATTGCCTTCCATTTATGAGATGCGCAGATACTCAACTTCTTCTGGAGCACAATTATCACCACCTGCCCAGACCGTATTTGATCTTTTTCGTACCTGTTGGGGTCTGACTGAGCAACAGATTAGAGACAATTCCGGGCTAGATTCTTATTTTTTTATTAGATATATCAGATTGGCTGCGCTATCATGCGCAGTATTTTCTTTCACCGTGAGTCCATTCTTAGTCTTTGCTAATATCCACACCTCGTCTCTGGCTGCGTTGCCTGATAGTCCACCTCTATTCAAGTTCGCTTACCATGTCGTTTCTGATGCATCGCCTGATTACTATTGGACTCATATGGTTTGTCTTATTTTATTGACGTTGATTATATTATATGTAGTTTATCGAGAACTTGATTTCGCTATTACATTGAGACAGAAATTTTTACAAAGTCGAAATCCGTCAACTCAACCGAGATACAGTACCATTCTTGTACGGAATATTCCGTTAAATTTATTAAGTGAAGCAAACTTAGAGGCGTATTTTTCGTTTGTGCCGCATTGTGTTGCACGAGTGTGGGTGGTACAAGACCTTACTGCTCTAGCATCTTTGAAAGCAAAGCAAGAACACATTCGCGACTTGATAGAATTAAATACAATTTATTTGCTAAAGAAGAAACTGAAGCTCTCTACTATCAGTCGCGAACGGGAAGTTAACCATGGTACAGATCCTCAAAGTCAAGCCCAAAGGTTTGATGATCATCAAATTTCTCCATCTAGCTGGCAGAATGAATGGAATACTGACAATACTTTAACGAATAGTGAGCCTTTAGAGCAGGAAGATAGACAAAGTTTTATTGGAAGTTTGCGACCTTGGCGGTTTTCCAGATTTCTCGGCTGTATACCAAATTTTCTCTGTAAAGTGGATACACTGGAAGACCTGAAGCACCGTTACATTGAATGTCTAGATGTGGTAAATTCTGTTGAATCGAAGCAGACAGATTCTGTACCTGCTGCATTTATTCAGTTTCGAACACCTTGGTTAGCTCATTTAGCATGTCAGATCCTATTGCACGAAAACACGGACAAAATGAAGATCGTTGTATATGCCCCACATCCTTGCGAGATAGACTGGACAAGATTAAAAGAGTCGTCCGTTCTAATTCGCTGTGTTAGAAGAGTGTTGAGCGTACTGTGTTTTTTCTCTATGGTGATGTGGTGGGCTATACCTGTAGCGACGATTGCGATGGTAACTCAACTGGATTTCATGATTACAACCATGCCATTTTTGGTGTTTCTCACAAGGCTACCTACACCAGTAATACTAGCAATATCAAGTTTTTTGCCTTCCTTAGCTCTCTCGATGCTCATGAATACGATACCATATATTCTGAGATGGGTTGCTAAAATTGGAGAAGGAGCAAGCAAAGCAAAGTCTGATCTCAGTGTACAGTATATGTATTTTATTATGCTTTTTTTACAATCGTTTCTGGCTATGACAGTCAGTAGTACTGTCGGGTTTATGATGAAGGAACTGTTAAGTAACCCGCTAAAGTTATGCATAACACTAGCCTTAAGAGTACCGAATGCGTCTGCATTCTACATTAATTTTTTGATCGTTCGATGTCTATTATGGGCTATCACTGAGCTATTACAGATATCAAGTCTGATATCTCTGTTTGGTTGGGGTCAGATTCATGATCGCACGCCTCGTGAACAGTACAATCGACGTCGGACTATAGGATATACACGTTGGGGCCAACATTATGCTAATTTCACTAATTTAGTGGTTATTCTCTTGGTTTACAGCATTATTGCACCACTGATCACTATATTTGGGATGTTTCTTTTCGCCATTCTCTATTTTGTGTGGAAGTACACTTTATCGTACACTCGTCTGTCATCCTGCACATCTGATGGGAAATCGTACATTATGGCATTGAAACAAATATATGTTGGACTAGTTACTGTGCAAATTTGTCTCACGGGGTTGTTCTCTGTTACTGCATCTAAGAGACGAGGATTTGGCTGTTGGACTCAGGTTTACTTAACAATGGCCCTGGTAGTTTTCACGGTATGGGCCATCAATGCCACATTAAAGCGTATAAGACGAGCCGAGAATTTCATTCCGTGGAAAATAAATAATCTGGAATGTCCAATGAGAGTGGATACTGATATGGACACTATTGCAATGAGGATGGTGGAAGGGATTGCTGCGTCCTTAGTGCTAGGACCAAATAGTTTAGAAGGACGATCAAAAAACCTCAACAGATTACTTCAGTGGCGATATGAGTTTATGAAAAATACAGGCGTTCGGTTTCGAAAAGTTCTAGACAAACTTTTTCGAAGGAATGTAAATATACAGCTAATGGAAGGAACACGAATAGAGATACAAGATCAAGCGTTAATGATTAATATTCGTCCTACCTTGGACGACTTGAACCCAGATGATCGAGCCCATGTGATATCTAGTCTATATGTGGACCCTGCATTAAGAGTGGTAGATCGGACAATTTGGTTACCAAGAGATTCTATGGGTTATGCAGCAAAAGAAGCGGCCCATTTGGATTCAATTCATCGACAATCCTATGCATCATTGGAAGGAGCGCTGTTGTCTGACTCTGGCGAAATCTCATATTCGTTACCACCTCCAGACTATGATTACTTTGAAAATTTGAATATTTAATAATAACATGAACAGTGTAAAAATATATTTGCAATTTTTTTTTTGTTGGTCAATTTTAGTCAATACAATATTTGGTATGGGTTCTTCATGTTTTCCAGCCGCTCTCTATATAAGCTTAGATACGATCAAACTTTATTAACCTAAACCGACTACTGACAGAACACATGGCACCGGCAGAAGGGGACACTGCGCAGTATGAGAAGTTGAAGAAGGAGTTACATAGCTTACTAGGAAAAAAGAGAGATATAGAAAAGAAGCTGAATACTATTGAAGAACAGATATATCGCTATGAGACTTTATACTTTGATCACACGCCTAATGGAAATATCGCCAAAGGATTTGAAAACTATTTAAAGGGTAGCAACACCCGGCGAAGAGGTACTCTCAGCGATGCTGATCGCATATTTTCTAGCTCCTCAGTGCAGTTTTTACGACAAATACAAAAGAATGGGCTAGATGATCTGCCAAGACGACAAAAGAAGCGAAAAGATTCATCCGACGAATCATCTGGAGACGAAGGGCCCGCGCCGAAACGAGTCCGATTACACCTGAAAGGAGATTGATGGAATTTTGATGAATATTTCGGATCTTTTAGTTGGATTATGTAATGTATTATAAGCTATCGTATTAATTTTCTCTTCTAATTTTTTGTCTTTGTTCTTTAAAGAAAAAAGGAATAAAAAGAAGATAAGGTAATGTAGATGTATCCGTGTTGTTAGTTCTGACTGATATAAACTAGTGGCACTCCAGTATATGTAACAAGATAAGGCTAAGAAGTATTAATAAAAGCCGGATTGCGGAACTTGAACGGCCGGCCGCCAAAATTCACTACAACCCCTATCTCACGAGAAATGCCTAGCGCAATATAGACTTCATGTTTACCGTCGAAGCCCTGAATTCTATTGACTTCAGTGCGATGGGTTTCAATTTTTTCATCTGCCTCGTCTTTCACCATGCTCCAGCCACCAATTTCTATGCCTTCTCGAGTAAATATTACAGACCTTTGCTCAAAATCAATTCCAAGACCAAAAGTCTGGTTCAAGTCATTTTGAAACGGTTGGACTAGGTCTCGGCCAGAAAGATGATCACATATGTACCGCCGACCATCATCTGAGTGAACTGACAATGATCCGCGGTTCCATCCTGGTAGCCGAAATTGTGGATAAGGCTTGCAGGCATAGCCAATCGCTAGGCATGGATTCTGGCTAGGGTCAAGACAAGTTATGGTGACTTCATAGTAGACCCGGGAGGAGCTTCGACCTGGACTGTAGCTAGGTAAGGATGCTAAGAGAGTGACATCACGACAGCGAGGAGTGCTTCTAACATAGCACAGTCCATCCAAATTTTCGATAGTTCCTTTAAATCGAGCAATCCGCTCTAGAGTCAAAGTCTCAGCGGTGCCGACCGGAATATCTGTAGCACCGGGAACTAATGGATTCTGAATGCAGAACTTAGCAGCTTCTGCTCGTTCTGGATCTTCAATATGCGAAAAAGGAAACTCCCTCCGAGCATGTATGGGATACTCTGGAGGAGGCAGTAACACTGTAGGGGCTCCTAATAGGTCTTGAACATCAAGGTCGATTGTAAAAGCACCGACATCAGAAGGGATTGGAGTAGCTTCTCCAGAAGCTATAGGACTCATAGAATTTCGACGAGATGCTCTCACAGATGCTGCGAGTCTTGGTGATACCAGGTTGCGCACATGTGCCGGGAGAGGCATCTCAGGTACTTCATTTTCTGGTCGAGTATTTCTGACAATTGCTGGATCATCAACGTTGAGGTCAACTATAGGTCGACGCCCATATATTGGATGAAAATAATACTTGGTATTATCTTCTTCTTCTTCATGAGACATTGCATTCCCGGGATCAGATCTTGTTCTACCATGTTCTGACCGTGAAGCTTGTAATTGGGTTAATCCGTGAGTTTGCCCATAATGAATATCCTCCACGTTAGGCACACTGGTCTCTCGAGATTGAGAGAGACAGTTCCCCATCTTTCACGGAAAAATTCTCAAGTCAGAACTAAATACTCGAAGAACCTTATTTTCGCTCTTTTCTTGTTAAAATGTAGTATTTTCAGGGAGACCAAGGTATGTTGACTCACCTTTCATAATAATATATCCGACGTCCCAACACGTGATCTGTCTTGCTACGATAACCAGCGCTAATACTATCTGATCCCGTCTCGAAGTAAGTTTATTTATGAGCCTATCATACAATTCAGTCTACTGACTATTCGTTTAACTATTCCTCCTCGATGAACTTCACCAATTCCTCGAGTTCGTGATCCACCTTTTGATCGAAGTCAGATATCTCGTTGATTATATCTTGGATCTGCAGAGACATAGAGTGTTCCACTTGTTCAATTTCTTGATCCAAGCGTTGGGCTTCAATCTCGGCCATTTGTGCCTGAGATTTCAATTGCGATAGTTTTTGGGCTGTCTGTAGCTTCATTCCATTTAACAGCCGTTCCAAATTTGCGTTCTCAGCCTCCGAAGCTCGAATACTCTCCTGGCTCTGACGATGAATTTCTTCATAGATATTCCGTTGCTCTGATATTCTCTCGGTCAGCTTTTGCCGCTGAGTTCCTTTATCTATCAATTCATCTTGTAATCGCTCCTGGTCATCTTCCTGCTTGATGACTTCGTCCTCTATCTTATGAATTCTTTCGGCAATACTTCGCCGCAAGTTCTGTAGCCCAACTTTGTTAGCAGCTTTTAAGTCTACCTCACCAACAATATCGGCCGCTTTGATACTACCATTGGCTAGCAATCTTTCTTCACTTAATGGAGATCTCAAACTAATCTGAGTATTCACTCCATCATATGTAGGAATGAAACCAAGGCTAAAGCCTTTCTCTGTATATTGCGAAGTGATTTGCTCTAATTGCTCGAAAGCCAATTGGACTGCTTCTTCCTTTTCTGTACATGTCAGATTAGTTGCTTCTAGCCGTTTATTCATGGTTTCATTAGTCCGAAGGAGAGCCTCTCTTTGCGAATTTAAACGATCAATATCAGCCATAGACAATCCTCGTTCCTCGATCTCCGCCCGTAATCTTGCTCTTTCAGCACTCAGTTCATTCACCCGAGATTCAGTAGCAGAAAGTTCTTCCTGGGCTTTTTCCAAAGACATAGGCCAGCGCTCATCGCGATTCTTTTCCATCTTTTTAATATAAGCATTGAATTTCACTAGATCACTCTCCAGTGCTTCTGACTTTTCTTGTGCCTCAATTAGTTGCTTCGTGGTGCCTTTAAGACCATCCAATTCATTCTGAAATGCACCGATAGCTTCCCTGTACTTTTCAAGGCTATCAGTTTGCTTAGCAAATCTTTCTTGAAACTCATTAGCCATTGTTTCTTCTAATTGTGGATCATCGTCAGCTCCAGTTAGAAATCGATGGTATGCTTCTGCTAGATACATATTAAAAATTTGATTAATAGCCAAATCATTCATTTCTTGCTCCAATTCGGGGGTCCTCTCATAATTTTCGGTATCAAAATTATCAAATGTTTGGTTAACCTCCACAAGCCACGCTAACATTCCTAGATAGTTTCGCCAATGTTGTCCGCTACCAGCAGAGATAAAGCTATTCCGTGATAGAGTATCAATGTAGGGGTAGTTTAAATTTTTTAAAGCCACCATTGCTTCATTCTCAAAAGATTTCAAAAACTTGTGTCCAGGATCCAATCGGAGATAGAGCCATTGAAAAATGGAGACAAAATCTTTTTGGGTAATATCCCGTATAAGTTTTTGTTGAGTGATAGGATTACTCATCTGAACCTCATACTCATTCGCCTTCAGATAATCATAAACTCTCTCGGCCATTAATTCAATATATGCCTTATCTCGCGGGCGAGGGTCACGAGTTGACAGACCGCTGTGAGAAGCGAGCGAGGGTCGTCCAAAGCTACGCTTAGGGGTAGCAATGCTGGCCATACTTTGTCGAGAAGTACGCTGAGGTGCAAAACTAGAACGTGATTGTCGATCAGGATTAGTACCATTTAACGGTGCACCTAACATACGTGGCAAAACGCTGGACTGTCGATTCATAGACGACTTATAGGTTCCTGTTGGTGCAGGTATCATAGATGCTCGCGAATTGATTGTGTTATGATCTAAAGACCCTAACGGTCTTGTAGAAGTACTATCTTTACGAGCAGCCATACCTATCGGACGTGTCATGCTATTTCGTTGCTTATAATCCATTATAGCTTCAGAATTCAAATGGCAAATGGATTTGTTTACGTTGTGAGTGTTTGGAGTAAAGAAAGTTGGGAGCAAAGGAAATCGGGATGTCGCTCCTAATTGGTTAATCAACCTGAGAAAACAAACTCTCACAGAACTACTGAAATCAAAAAAATAAAACTAAAACTATACTAGATGCAAATCATTAAATTCTATGAGAATAGGTTCATGTTTGTACTTTGTTTTTTTTTATAGCAGTGCAATCAACAGCACGATGACCACAGACTGCACTTCAGACAAATTTTCATCGAACTGTACACGTAAAGCAATACAGTAAGTAAGTAACCAAGATATTTTAGTTAGATATATAGTACAAGATAGACGGAAGAAAGGTTACTATACCAGATGAAAGAAAAATCGATGCAGTAGGAGATCAGTTCAACGTGTTGAGAAAACAACATTTCAGTTTAGTAACATAATTTCAGGTCGAAAGCATGCTACTAAGAAAAAAGCCTCAAATGTTCATTTTTCAAGCAACCTAAGCCTTTCGGAATTCGTTAAGTACCGGATAGATAGCTTCAAAAGCAGCATAAATTTCTTCACGGACTTTGGCACCAGTGAGGACAATCTTCCCAGAAACAAAAATTAACAAAACGATTTTTGGCTTAACCATACGGTAAATAAGACCAGGAAACAACTCGGGTTCATAGGAAGAGAAAGTACCGTGAGAAAAGGCCAAACCTTCCAAACGGATAGGAAACTTCACATCACATGAACCGACAATGTTCTGAATCTTAAACTCCATAAACTTAGCATTGAAACCAAGCTTCTGAATAATTCGTGCATATTTGCGAGACGCAAGTTTCGAATCATCTTCAGACTTGGCACCCGTCACCACCATCTTGCCGGAGGCAAAAATAAGGGCCGTGGTTTTCGGTTCACGAATACGCATGATAACAGCAGCAAAACGTTTTGGGTTATACTCAGCATTGCGAGCATGTAGGGCAATTGTTTTCAAATCCAATCGACATTCTAAATTTACTGTTGCAACGATATTCTGAAGAGTCGGAACGATACCGGAAGCACCAGCAGTTTCAGCAGTATTTGTGGAAGGTTTAGAACCAGGAAGCTCAGGCTCTGATTTTGGGGCTAGCGACTGGTCGTTACCGGAATTGTTGTTTAAGTCAGAGGAGGCCATAGGAAAAGAGAGTGATGAAGGAGAGACAAAAGCCATAGCTTCTGCAGCTGTACGTGGAACTGTTAAAGAATCCATTAAGACAATGAGATATTTGTGAGAGGGTATATAGATGTAGTTATAAAGAAAGAGATAGAAATGAGCAAAGGGTATTAAGGATAAAGGAAAGGTGTATGTATATATATATGTGTGTGTTGTGTGTGTTCCGGTGCAATTTTATATATGCAGAAAGAAACGGAGTTCTAAGGGAGCACCACCAAGAGAGAAGGAGGTGAAAAAAGACAAAATGAAAAAAAAAAACAAAAGTAAAAGAGAAACGTCAGACCAATAAAGGCGTGTGCTGAAAAAAACACTAGACGCAAGAATCACAAACTAAACAAACCTAGCCAATAAATGAAGATGCCAGGGTCTGGCTGATTGTAGGTGAGATTAGACTTGGGGTTAGGATATCCTCGAACCTTGTTGCGAGACGGGTAACTACCGGGAAAAGGTAGAGTATTTATAATAGAGCAAAATTTGGGTTAGGGTGTGATGCGATAAAAATATTCACCAATAGGAAGCCAGCCAAGGAAAGCCGGTGGCATAGCAACAGGGTCTTGGATTGGTCAGTGCCACTAGGAGCATATTTGTATTTCGAAAACACTCCTTATGGTTGGCTGGCTAACTAAGGAGATACTAGACCAGATGACGCAAATGAAATCTCTTGATACTAATCAAGCTTGTGGAGATAAGAAAAACGGGGTTGTTTGGGATAAGTGATGGAACAGATACGTGGTAGTATTTAATGAGGGTGAAACTATATGTTCGTTAATAATATGTTTCGGTTATGAACCCTAGTAGAGTCATATTTGTCTGCCATAAACACAATCAGAGAAAACGTTGTCACTTAACCAAGGAAGGATGACATCCCATGAAAGGGCAACCTAGTCGACAATTATGCATCGGGGAACATCGGTCCAACGATCGCTTATACAATCCTGTTTTAAATGTTTTGTTCTTTGCGGATAGATTTTTTTTAAAATTGTCTTTATCACAGTGGCGTACAATACTATTTCTTCTTTTCTGCTCGACATTGTGATTCTTGGGGAAGCATAGTTTTCCTCCTCCTGACTATAACATTATTGAATCTCAGTTTATTTGGCCTGATCTTCTGATATTGGGTATTATTATTCACTCTGATCGTCACAGAAACTCTTTTCTTGCGACGTACGACGATCATTGTAGGGTTTCGTCATAACCGATATTATATCCATTAAATATGTTTCAGTTGTTGACCAATTGCGCTTCAATCGCTTTCGCATCCGGCAACTGGCCTCAGTCAAAGAATGCTTGTCAGATAAACTGTTGATATTTATCAGCTTACTCATCAGTTGCTGGTGATGTAAATTTTGGCGCAAATGGAGCCCTTTTTCTTGTACAGTAGGTTAACCGGATGATTTTTTTTTTCAGCTCTAGAGCTCAACTATCGATAAGTCTGAAAAATTCTTAGGTTAACAGATGATTCCTCCATTAATTTTTTTTTTTTCATTTCTTTTCTTATTTCTTCTGAGAGTATTTTTGCTTTTATGCTTGCTGACAGATAGCGATTGCTGAATGGAGAATATTTCTCTCCGGGGAACAGTTGATTATTCATTTTAAAGTCTGCTTTCAGCAGATAACGAAACGGCATTGCTCTGCTTTGTTTCTGCTTTTAGATATTAATTCAACTATTGGTATAATCTGGTTTAAAATTGGCTCACAATCATTCTCCGCCTAAAACCGGCACGCGGCATCTGAATATTCAATTAATCGGCGGCCGAACTCGTAATAACATTTTGTTAAGGTTTAATTTAAACCGGCCTGGAGTTAAGCTCACTCAATTTAACCTATCTTCGATGGTCGGGCACTAATTTAAGATGGGAACGGTCGCCGCACTAGGAAACTAGTGCGTTCTTTGATTGGTAGAAATAGCTGGAGCTATTATCTAATTAAATTGAAAGTGGAAGAACTGCAGTGGTGCCGTACCGATCTGCCCAGTTATGATTTGCAAGTGAGCCAATCCTAGCGCTGCATTCGGCAGAGAACTCTGCCTAATTCTTTTCGAGTGAAAATGTACGGTCAAATTCTATGTCCTGATAAATTGGAAATAACTCAATACTCAATTTCTTATTCCCTTATTGATTTGTTTATCTGATACTGCTCAGCAACTTAGCTAGCTTAAATTATAACTCATTCAGTGATCTGCGGTACTTTTCTTTCTATCGGACAGTTCATTCCCTCACCTCTCAGAGATATGTCGTAATTTAAAAATTTTATTTCAACTACGACGTCGCATTCGTGGAGAGATTTGTAACTTTATTTAAGGTTCCTTGGCTGAAATCAAGTTGCGATTATATTACTATTGTACCTAGGGTTTCGATCCTGGCTACAGTTAGCGTTTATCAAAGCTTAGCTTCTACAAACCAACTTTGAGTAAAAATCTCATCGTCTGAACCTGAAAGAAAATTCTACAGTCAGTTAATCTTAAGCTGTTTTGATCATCTACCACTTTCAGTTTACTGATTATCTCGTCCGAACTTTTGAGTTTCCTATACTTAGTTTGTATCTGCTTGCTCCACAGTCCTGGGGTAAATCACCATATTTTTTGGGTGAAGTTCCGATTTGGTAGTCTTTCTTCACTGCTATTTTGGTGGTGTGGTTGCTGAAACACCTCTGTTCATTTACACTCCTTCTATATTCTCTATTCAGCTTCTGTCTACTCATCTCTGGCTATTTCTTATTACATCATTTACTTCTTCTTTTTGCCTGTCTTCTTTCAATTATGTTCATGTCTTCGTCTTTATCTGTTAACCCCGAAGGTGATGATATAGTCTCTGCCTGTCTTAATATCTTAGCAAGCTGTTCTTTTGGGGGCCCTCTTTGCGTGCGGAAAATCACTCACGTCTTGTCCACTATGAATTGCGAAACGTTAGAGAATAGTGCTAATCCACAGGCTTTGGTAGCTTCACGTCTGAACAATTTTGTTAAGGCTAATCCTTCTGGTCCCTTATCCAAATTACTGGTGACAAAGCACCCTAAACGAACCTTGTTCTACTTGACAAATTCTAAGTTTGCTGATATGTATGCTCAGCAAGATGAGGCTGCTATTACTGCGGCAACAGCTGCTGCCGCAGATGCTGCAGACATTCCCGCATACGTTCCTCCTAAGTTAAAGGCAGTGCGCGATATGGATGTTAACAATAATGCTCTTCGAACAGCTCCATCAACCTTTTTATTATCTCAGTCTCAGTCAACATCCTATCCAGTAGCTGCAAAATCTCAAAAAGCTTCGCAGTCGAGTACTTCTTATGACTATAATATCTCGAAATTAAATCAGGTTTCAGCTACTACAGATCTAAGTCACCCTAATGATAAAATACCTTATTTCACAGTGGCCGATCAATCATCTATGAATTTGCCTCAATATGCTGTTTTATCACCAATTAGTTCACCGGTGTCAGATAGTGATGAGGACCATTTGTCTCTGCCAACAGATTATAATCTGTCTTCATATATTCAGGATATGCCACTTATGCCATATCCAAATGCTGTGGTTTCAGTCCATGACGAGTTTAGCTGGGATTTATCTTTTAATCCCGAAGTAGATGTTAACCAAACCATGCCGATGGGTAGTATTCCCAGGGAGATTAGCGATTTAGAGTACCAGTTTTAGTGTGTGGACACTCGGAATTCGAGTTTAGGTTCTTGAATGTATACACCTGGGCTGATTCCTGTCCTTCAACAATTACCACCTTTTTTCTAGTTTTCTTTTCTGCAATAAATACGTCTATAATACTTATGTGTACTGCATTTGTCTATAATACGTCTAATAAAAATTAAAAGAGGAGAGTCATAAGTTTTCAGGTAATTTTCATTTCCACAGTAAGAATGATTTCTTTTCCGGGGTAACTAATGGGTCATCAGCTCGCTTTAAAATTAAAGAATATGTTGTACCAAAATGTTGACGATTATGGTAAACTACTTCAGCCCCAGATTCTTTTACAATATCATCAATATCCAAGTTCCATCGACAACCCCACTTCCGAGCATGCATTACCGCACTGTTGTCCAAGAGTTTGTTCAGCCATTTATATTTTCCTCGGCCATGCTCAACGAGAATCACTCTCCCTCCCGGTTTCAGCGCAGAAAGCATCTCCTTGACCGAAGAAACTGGGTCAGTATGTGAACATAATCCATATGTCTCAAAAATAACATCGTATTTTCTGCCAAATAAAGGGGAATGGGGGTTTGAATGAAATAGTTCAGCTGGAACTTGAGTGAAGTAGGCATGACTGTATCTTGGAAATCGTTTCATGAATTTGGTTTGGCACTCTTGGATCATTGGTAAACTAGCATCAGCAAAGGTGATAGTACCAAAAAGACTTGGATCTAAATAAGGAAGATTGCGGCCAGTACCACAACTGATCTCCAGAACATCAGGAAGATGTCGACCATCTTCAGTAGTATTCTCATGACCCAGCACACTAACTGTTGCAGCTTTCTTTGCAACCCATCTGCGCCAAAATACCAAACCCAAAACCAACTCTTCCTTGCCTATCCGTGAATCGTACTCTGTAGCTAAGTTAGAGTATAGCGGCACAGAATCAGCAGCAGTAACATTACTACCATCTATTGGCTGGTCCATAATTCGGTATACAGCATTAGGATCCTTTTCCAGTTCTTCTACTTCTTTTGTTTTGGTAGTAAAGAAAGAATAAGCACCATACAAGGAAACTACATAGATTACGGTTCCCCAAAGCAGGTATCTACTGGAAGGTGAAAGTTTAGAAGTGAAAGCCAATCCCCGTTTTCGATACATTATCTGCTGCGACGGTCTAATTACAGGACGTGCTAATCGCCACATTTTTTTTCTTTTATTAAGTTTTTCCTTTTTGCTTTTTCTTGTCCTCTTCTGTGATTACACTGGAAGAATTTACGTCCATAGTGCCATGATCCTTTCCAGCCCAACGAAGTTCTCAGCGATTTTACCCGGCCTACTTAGTTCTACTCTTCTTCCCAGAAAGTTACCATAATTTTCGAGTTTCCCATCCACTATGTCTATCTCTGTGGGATTAAAAGCCCCAGTTGTTCCTTATGCTCTATTGATTGCAGGAAAGGCTGCTGGAATAGACTTTACAGTTAATGATTCTAGTACTTGGTCTTATAATGGCGTTGAGGGTGACTCTGCTCTTTCTCAACTCATAAAGGACCATCCCGAATTATATGGCTCCGATTCTACCAAATTGTCAGATCGTTGGGTTGCTAAGCTTGACTCTTACCTAGTCAAGGATTTCAAGAAACTAACTCCTGCGTTGGAAGAACTAGAGAGCTACTTGAATTTCCGTTCGTTTCTGGTAGGGTACCAAATCAGTTTGGCTGATATAGTGATTTGGGGTGCTCTCCGTACTAATCCTTTGATGGCCTCAATTATCAAGGCTGGCAGTTTCATTAACATATCTCGCTGGTTCAACTTTTTATCCTTGAAGTCATTATTTTCTGATACCGTGGCTGAGTACATTTCGAAGGCTAATCAAGCACGGTCGGCAACGAAGGAAAAGAAAGCACATACGGCCAATTATAATATAGATTTGGTTGGGGCGGAGGATGGAAAGGTTGTAACTCGCTTTCCACCTGAGCCCAGTGGTTATTTACATATTGGACATGCTAAAGCTGCTATCTTGAACCAGTACATTGCCCAACTGTACCATGGAAAGATGATCGTCCGATTCGACGATACTAATCCTTCGAAAGAGAAGGAAGAGTTTCAGCAATCAATTATGGAGGATCTTGAACTTTTGGGAATCAAGCCTGATCGAACCACCTTTTCGTCTGATTACTTCAACGAGATGTATGATCTTGCTGTTCAACTTATCTCTGCTGGAAAAGCCTATGCCGATGACACACCTCAAGAGAAGATGAGGGCTGAACGCATGGACGGCATTGCCAGTGCTAGACGTGACCGTCCTATTGAAGAGTCCCTCAGAATATTTCAAGAGGAAATGAAGAATGGCACTGAACTTGGTCTCTCTTACTGCATTCGAGCTAAGATTTCTCACGATAACCCCAACAAGGCCCTTCGTGATCCCGTCATTTACCGGTGTAATTTGACTCCTCATCATCGCACCGGTACTACATGGAAAATGTACCCAACATATGACTTCTGTGTACCGGTTGTTGATTCACTAGAAGGTGTTACTCACGCACTTCGTACTATCGAATACCGAGATCGTAATGCTCAGTATTACTGGATGCTGGATGCTCTGAATCTTCGCAAGGTCTACGTTTGGGATTTCAGTCGTCTCAATTTCGTGCGTACTTTACTCTCTAAGCGCAAGCTGCAGTGGTTTGTAGATGAGAAGTTAGTTACAGGTTGGGATGATCCTCGTTTTCCTACAGTACGTGGCGTACGCCGTCGTGGTATGACAATTGAGGGTCTCTGGGCTTTTATTATTGCACAAGGTCCCTCCAAAAATGTGATAAATTTAGACTGGAATTTGATTTGGTCTACTAACAAGAAGTATATCGATCCCATTGCTCCTCGTCACGTTGCTGTATATAAAGACCAGGCCGTAAAGGTCACAATTTCTGGTGCCCCTGATCCAGCTATTACGGAGCCGCGCCCTCGTCATAAGAAAAACCCGGAACTTGGTAGCAAGTCAACTATATTCTTCAACCGTGTTTTGATTGATCAAGCTGATGCTAGAGCATTCAAAGAAGGAGAAGAGGTTACCTTGATGGATTGGGGTAATATTATCATCAACTCGATCACTTCTGATGCCGATGTGGTGACGGGTATTACAGCAACCCTGCACTTAGATGGTGATTTCCGGAAAACTGATAAAAAAGTTACCTGGGTTGCTGATACTGCAGACTTGGTTTCAGCTGATTTAGTGGATTTCGATTTACTTATTACCAAAGACAAGCTAGAGGAGGATGATAAAATTACCGATTTCCTTACTCCTGAAACTGAATTTCACACAGCTGTCTTTGCTGACTCTAATGTGAAAAATCTAAAAGTCGGAGATGTCATTCAGTTCGAACGCAAAGGCTATTACCGACTTGATAAAGCAGCTACCGATGATTCTCCGGCAATTTTCTTTACTGTTCCAGATGGTAAAGCCGTAAACCGCTATGGTGTGAAGCCTGGAGAGTAGTAGATATCAATAATCATATCTTCGTATCATAAATTAGTCTATATCGTATTGGAATTGTACCGAGCATCATGAGGAGTAAATCTGATGGAGATGGATTAGATTCCCGCTTTATGATCAGTGAAGAGTGTCAATTCAATGAATTTTAATTCCTTATCCCTCGGAACTTTAACTGATAAAGTAAAGGTATGAAAACCACTACTAATCAGCCTTGTCTTCAGCAGAAGTAGAATCAGAGTTAGATTCAGAGAACTCCTCATTGAGCGGAGCTTCATCAGCAACTATGGCCCTAATAGCCTGAACGTCAAGATCCAACCGATCAACTGGCTCGGTGACTTGTGATTTAAGATTAGGAATGAATGTCTTAGTTATTTCATCGCTGGAAGCTGCGGCAAATTTACGACTCTCCGGAGCTTCTGGGAAATTAGTCATTGTTTCGATGCTAGCCAGAGCCTCTTGGAATAATTGAAAATTGACAAGCCTGGTTTGAGCTTCCAACGAAGATAACCCTTTTTCAGTACCAAGAACTTCCAAGGAAGGCCAAATCTTCTGCAGCTGATTGAGGTAATCAATGGTCAAACGATGTGAGAAAGGTTTGAATGAGGAGACAGTTTGATAATGGGCCACTATCCCACAAAATACCAAGGCTCGTAAAAATGGGTCTGTGGCATCGACTACATCAAAAGTATCAAAGCGGTCAGAATCAATGTTAGTCTTCAAACTGGCAATACGGCGCATCCAGGTATAAGGCCGGGAAGTCCGGGAGCCGTTTGCGGCAACCTGAATACAATGGACGGCCCATACTCGAACAATAGCCTGTAGAACATCAGAGTTAACTTGAAGAGGGACGGACGATGTGTCCATTAATACAAAGTTGAAACTGGCCAGCTGGTGGACTGACAAAGACTTAAGTAATAAGAGGTAGGTCAGATCAGGTGTAACAGAAGCAAGACGCTGTCGTCGAGACTCTGCTAGAAGACGGATAGTCAAACGAAAATCATCCGATGTCTCTATTGAAGAAATAAGAGTTTTTAAAAGATCCGGGGTTAACATTCCTGGAGCAGGTAAAGACGGATAAGGAACACCCTGGCGGTCCTTAGGCCGGAATAGGTTAAGCTCACTAATGCGTTCAGGGTCGTAAACCAGTTCTCTGGTCCAACGAGGCATCTGCAGAGGCAGTAACAAGCTTTTTACACGTTTTTGTGCCTCATTGAAAGTAGTAGGTTCAACAGTTGGATCAACGTCGGTAACTTCCTGTGGATCAACTAGTAA
Organism: Tortispora starmeri; assembly: GCA_030574535.1. Taxonomy (NCBI): domain Eukaryota; kingdom Fungi; phylum Ascomycota; class Trigonopsidomycetes; order Trigonopsidales; family Trigonopsidaceae; genus Tortispora; species Tortispora starmeri. The sequence goes on along the minus strand of JAJMFD010000034.1, from coordinate 23,862 downwards.
ACAGATTTGACGTTTAGAAAGAGAAGGGCGAACCTTGGAACGTAAAACGTCTTGGGGGTGTTCATAGGGTAAATTAGGGTTGTTTTGATAAGATTGAGAAATAGGTTGATGAGAATCAATTGAGACAGTCGAAGCAGTTGCGGCCACAGCGGAGTGTGAGAAGTTTGCGATGGAGGTATGAATAGGAATGCTGCGTACACTGGGAAGCGCAAAAGCAGGTGATCCTAGACTAAAAAACACAGTCAGTCTGGCTCTGAAATTGAATTTAGCAATGACCATTTGATAGACAGTTGTTCAGGATCTGGATGGTATAACAGAAGGACAAGTATATATAGGCTGAGTTTGAATTTCTTTCTACATTTCGGGAAATTAGCCATTAGAGTTGTTCTCCTCCTAGCAACGGACGCTTTGCATAAATTGGTGAAATCCTAAGAGAAGGCATTCTTGAAAGCATCCAATGGTTTAGATATAAACGACTCCGGGGGGGATAATGCTCAGAACTTATGAAACTTATGGTATTATTCAAACTCACATCTAGGAGTACCATCTTCTATTGTTCTTTTGGGCAATTTTTGGATCCGAAGAGTTCCTGGAACCATTGATCGAGGGTTAGGGCTTTGGCAGTACAGAAGAAGAAGTGGTATAGGTGAACCCTGAGACCGTGTTTCGTGTTTACCCCCTTCATACAATGCCGTCAGTCATAGGAATAGGAAATTTGCCCAACCAAACGTAAGTAATTTATTTTTGCTGGTTATATCAAAACACAATCTAACATAGACGTGATAAATATGCTAAAAAAGGAGCTTATTTCACATTGATGGTGGCTGGAGAATCCGGACTAGGTAAGTGAAACTTCCTCCCTCATGAAGAAGCAGCCAACGCCACACGGGCTGATCTGTCAGGCACAAAGTATACTAACTGTTCAAGGCAAGACCACATTTGTGAATACTTTGTTTGCTTCGTCATTGAAGGAAAACAATGTTAATAAACGCCACGAGCGTCAGACTCAGCGTACCGTTGACATCGAAATTACCAAGGCCGTGCTTGAAGAGAAAAACTTCAAGCTCCATCTCACCGTAGTGGATACTCCCGGCTTTGGCGATTTTGTCAACAACCGTAACGCCTGGGCACCGATTTCTGAATTTATCGATGACCAGCATGAAAATTACATGAATCAGGAGTCCCAACCCCATCGCCAAAACCGCTATGATCTCCGAGTCCATGCCTGCTTGTACTTCATCCGTCCCACGGGCCACACATTAAAACCGTTAGACATTGCTGCTATGCGAGATTTGTCAACACGAGTAAATTTGATTCCCGTTATTGCTAAAGCTGATACCCTGACCCCTCCAAGTCTGGAACGATTCAAAATGCGCATTCGGGATGTTCTTGAGGCCCAAAATATCTCTATTTATGTACCTCCTGCCGAGACTGCCGAACCTAACGAAACTACAGGGTCTAGCAGTTTATCCAGTCTTGTTCCTTTTGCTATTGTCGGTTCTACTATGGATGTTCAGACTGCTGATGGCCGTATTGTCAAGGGTCGTAGTTACCCATGGGGTGTAGTAGAGGTGGAGAACAATGAGTACTCAGATTTCAAAGCCTTGCGTCGAATACTGGTCCGGTCGCATATGCTAGATTTGATTTTGACTACTGAAGAAGTCCACTACGAGAATTTTCGTGCAGCGCAGCTCGAGACTCGCAAGCTTGGCGAAGCTCGGCCGCGGAAAGTGGAAAACCCTAAATTCAAGGAAGAAGAAGATGAGTTGCGCCGCCAATTCACTGAAAAGGTAAAAGAAGAAGAGAAGCGATTCCGCCAATGGGAACTGCGATTAATTACTGAACGTGATCGGTTGAACAGAGACCTTGAATCAGCTCATACTGTGAACAAGAATCTGGAAAAGGAAATCGAGGTTCTAACACTCGCGTCAGTGGGCCGGTCCAAGCGCTGAGTGTGTTATAAGCCTGCAGCAATGAAAAATCAGATTCGAATACCAAAGAACTTTGCTGTCAGGATGCTATACCATTGAGAGCTAATAGTAAAGCTAACGAGAAGACAAAATAGGAAAGTCTTGAGTTCCGGGTGCTACTTATGCTATCAACTACTACAAGCTACTGCTGTATGAATGTATGATGGATTATCATTGTATAAAGGACATAAAAAAGTTTCGTAACTGTACCATCTAGTTTTTCTTATGGAATATGGAGCAGAAGATATAATAGTAAGCGGGGAAATAAGACAACTCGTGTCAAACGACGTTCTTTCTAGAACCAGTGAAAAAGAACTTCACAATATATACCTGAGCTAGACCCATAAAAACCATGGCTAAGACCTCGACTATTGAAAAGTAAAAAATGCGAGATTCAGTCGACTGGACAGTAGCAAAATTTCGAGACTCTCGTGTCTTGAAGTACTTTTGTAACCGGTGGATGCTACCAAACTTATGAATGATGGAAACCGCAGTGGTTTCCATGTTGCGGTGCTCGTCATACTCTGCACGATACGGCAGCTCCGCCGGAGCCTCATCTTCGACAACAATTTCAAAATCAACCATTTTTTCGGCAAAAGTAGACATTTCATTTATGAAACAGAACTGGTACTCGCCTACATGCTCTGCAGAGAAGATAAATTCAGACTGGCTCTCCTTCAGGCCGTCGTATAAAACCTTTCCTTGAGGATCATACACTGCATAATCAATATCAAATGAACCGCCCTTTTGCACGGCAAAGTAGAACGAGATTTTGGACCGAGGACGGTCGACCTGTGTATAGAAACAAGCCCGACTATTTGCCGGTACATTGTAGGACAGCGAGGCTACAAATTGCAAAAGACTAAAAAACCAAATAAGCGCTAGCATCTGTGGCTAGTTTCGAGGACAAGTCTACTTGTTTTTCAAGGGTGTAGAGAAGTTATCTATACCCACAGGGCTCCTATGATATGAGAGAAAGGGGTTGCTTCCTTGACGTGTATTCCTCCCAGCAACCCAAGGAGCTAAAACCCTACCAACCCTAGATTGCTTTCTATCTGTCCAACTTGCGTACGTAGCCTCTAACAGATCCCGGTTCTCCATTTTACTCTATAACGTACAGCGCTTCTCTTCTTTATAAATGCTGTTTGGTTGGCTCGTATGGGGAATATTGTCAAGTGCTCAGGCTGCAGACCATTCCTCTTTCAAGACTTGTGCCCAGTCAGGGTTCTGTCACCGTAACAGACACTTTGCCAGCCACAGCCATCCCTCTCCTTATCATTTTGACCCTAAACAGTTTAGGTTTGAGGATGGAGTTTTGTATGGAGACTTACTGAAAGACTTGGAAGGGGGGTCGACCGTGGTGCTGCCATTAAGAATGTCAGTGCTGAAACATGGTCAATTCCGAGTACAGATCGACGAAAAGCTCCGTATGGAGAATGCGATCTCAATTGATTCGGATCTCGTACAAAAGAAACGTTATAATGAAGCCTCAAACTGGGCATTGGTTTCTGGGGCTACAGATACCGACTCGTCCGCTTATCTAAAGCTCAGTCCTGAACGATTGGCCGTCTTCTGGGGTCCGGATCGACGTTACTTAGCAATCATTTCTTCTAATCCCTTTCGCATAGAATTCAGAGTTAATGGCTCTACTGAGATTATTCTAAATGAGAAGAACTTACTCAATGTAGAGCATTGGCGTCCTAAGCAGGAAGAACCGATCATAGCCCCTCCTTTTGAGTCCAATTATAGTCTCTGGGAAGAAAACTTCCGCGGATATGATGACCCTAAAGTTCGCGGTCCAGAATCAGTGGCCTTGGATATCTCTTTTCCTGGATACTTCCACGTTTATGGGATTCCGGAGCATGCAGATTCTCTGAACCTGCGAAGCACCCGCAACGCCAATCCAGCAGATCATTCAGATCCTTATCATCTTTATAACGTTGACATTTTTGAGTACGAGGTAAATAGTTCTATGGCTACTTATGGTTCAATCCCTTTTATGCAAGCTCATCGCAAAGGGGCCTCAGTTGGAGTTTTCTGGCTTAATGGGGCTGATACTTGGGTCGATATCACTCGGTCTTCCGACCCTGGTCTCTCTGCTTCCGATAACTCCAATGAGCTACTTTCTCAGCACGTTCTTTCATCGGGTTCGGTAGGAACTTCCACTCATTGGATTTCTGAGTCTGGTACTCTAGACCTTTTTGTAATGTTAGGTCCCACCCCAGCTGATGTATACCGTCAATACTCCACTCTTACTGGAGGTACAATTCTTCCCCAACTTCCAGCTTTGGGCTACCATCAGTGTCGCTGGAATTATAATAGTGAGGAAGATGTATTGGAAGTCAGTGATAATTTTGATAAAATCGACATGCCTGTTGATGTCATATGGCTTGATATTGCTTATACTGATCAGATCAAGTACTTCACTTTTGATCCTGCCAACTTCCCACACCCAGAGAAAATGCTGGCCGAATTAGACAAGTCTAAGCGTAAACTTGTCACTATTATAGATCCTCATATTAAGAAAAGCGAAGATTACTTTGTCTACAAAGAGGTGAAATCTAAGCGGCTATATGTTAAGAATCCTAAAGGTGATGCTATGGAAGGGAAATGTTGGCCAGGTGAGTCAGTTTGGGTAGATCCGTTTAACCCTGAGGAGCGAAAGTACTGGGAAAAGCTTCATGCCCTCGGAGCATTTGTTGGAAATGCGAGCAACATCTGGTTCTGGAATGATATGAACGAGCCATCCGTCTTTGAAGGCCCTGAATCTACCGCACAACGGGATGCTATTCATTATGGTGGCTGGGAACATCGTGATTTACATAATATATACGGTATGGCTTATCATTCTTCAACTTTCGATGCGCTCATAGCTCGTCATTCGAACTCTCTGCGCCCATTCATTCTTACTCGCTCGTTCTTTGCTGGAAGTCAACGGTATGGGCCTATGTGGACCGGAGATAATGCTGCAACGTGGGAGTTTCTGCAAATATCCCTTCCTATGCTACTTACAAATGGCATTGCGGGAATGCCATTTGCTGGTGTTGACGTCGGAGGGTTTTTTGGCGATCCTACTCCTGAGCTTTTGACTCGATGGTACCAATCAGGAATATTTTATCCGTTTTTTCGCGCGCATGCCCATATCGATACTAAACGCCGTGAGCCCTTCTTGTATGAGGATCCGTATTTGTCTTCTATGCGGGAATCTGTGAAATTACGATATCAGCTTAGTCCTGCAGCTTATAGCGCATTCTATCGTGCTCATATTGAGGGTATGCCTATTTTACGTCCTCTTTTTGTGGAATATCCGGATACGGAAGGTGTCTTCTCAATTGATGATCAATTCGTTCTCGGTGATTCTGGCTTGTTAGTTAAACCAGTGGTTGAGTCTGGGGTTGAATCTGTGGATGTTATATTGCCAGGGGAGCGTATCTACTATGAATATGAAACCTTGGAGAAATTTCAGGGCCCTGCAACAATTAAAGTTAAGACTCCTTTGGAGAAAGTGCCGATTTTTGCTACTGGTGGATACATTATTCCTCGTCGAGACAGACCACGTCGATCCTTGGAGCTGGCTAAACATGACCCATTTACCTTGGCTATTTATGTAGACTCTGAGGGAAATGCAAAAGGTACTCATTACATTGATGATTACCAGTCCTTTGAGTATTCTAAAGGCGAGTTTGCTTATAAGGCGCTGGAATTGAAAGACGGTGTACTTGTAAGCAAAGATGTTCCCGGAAGCTCATCCAATGAAAAATTCATCTCCAAAATCAAGCATATTAAAGTGGATAAAGTAGTCATTGTTGGGATGGACATTCGAAAGGTAGCTAAAAATGCAACTGTGAACTATGGATCTGACAATTGGAGCGCAGATATCGTTGTTAACTCTGAGGGAAGTGACTCTGCAGCCTCTGAATTTATAATTCGACGCCCTAATGTGCCAGTTGGAGAAAATTGGAGCATTAGTATATTTTGAAACTTATAGGAAAGAAGTGAAGCGATGCAGTCGTGCCTGTATAGATTAGTATCAAATAGATTGTTTACTTTAAGCGGACAGTATCATTATGTAGAGGGTTTGCCTGAATCTAAATCGAATAAAGGCTCAGTATCTTCATTTTGATCACCAATTTTCGAGATACAACGTCTTCGTGACAGGTCTCTTGCCAGATTAGACCATAAAAGCACCCCAGTGCAACTAGGGCATTGTCCTCTAGTAGGGAGAACGTGAGCAGTTCCCTGGCCTAATAATTGAGATGCGACACATTGATGATGCCATATACTTCCACAATGGTGGTAGCACACCATAGCCTCTTTCTTGGGATCTATAATAGGTTTAGAACATATTCCACATTCAGCAGTCACCATTCTTGATCCTAACATATCATCTGTGCAGGAGTAAATAGCAGAATATTGAGACGGGGTAACATCTATTTGTGAGAGCACTTCAGAAGAATAACCCAGACTGGAATTTGATGGTGGTACAGACATGTCTGGAAACGATTTAGTTACTTGAAAATGCAAGGGGAGATCTGGAAGATCATAACGATTTCTATCCCATACAAGCGCTGTGCTCGGGTCAGTGATATGTATCTTCAAGGCAAATCTTGATGCAGATGGGTGCAAACATAAAGCCCGGGCTATCGCCACCAATTTATCTAATGTAGTTATAGGCTTCCGCTTAGCTCTAGCTCCCTCTGACGGGAGTAACTTCAAAATAGCAGCGTACTCTGGAGATAAATGACGCGAATGCACCGGCTTCTGCCAGGCTCGCTCGAATTGTAGAGCAGCTATACGGCTAGGAAATCCAGAAACTAGTATAATCATATTCCATGGTAGATTAGATATCCGTTTAGTCTTTTTAGCCCCATTGGAGAGGTCTCCATTATGTTGTCGGTGCCTCCGCAATGGATTAGGAGTTGAGCCTATATAAAAACTCTTCGATTTTACAGAAGACTGTAGCAAATAACAACAGTAGTAAGGAACTATGGCTGCTTCTTTGTTCATAATGGCTAACAGTTCATCGGAGAAACTAGGCAATAATAAAAACAAAACTTAAAGTTGAATCCAAAACGAAAACCTCCAAATCTCTTCAAGAAACTGATGGCATGCACGATACGGAGAGAGTATATTAAATAGCTAAATTAATTGGATACACGATCGATTATTAGATGCTACAAAAATTCTAGCTAGATATTACTTCTAGCACGTTGTCTTCCGATCAGTGCGTCATGACGGAGACTAAATGGCTCATACTCAACGGCGCTGATACTGCTTTTTTTTTCGGCTCAAGGTAAAGGTTTTAGAGTGGATATTTTGCATCACTATACTTGAGTTAGACATTTGGTAAGATCCATGTAACTCTGCCCATCAGTTTATTCAGGGCCATTCTTCTGCAATCGGCTCCTTAGTGCATGTGGAAATATTACCGGATTAGGCCTAATTAAAATTCACCTGTCCAAATAGAGAGACCACCAAGTCACTGATTAATCGCAATAATGCTATTCTAGTAAGCAAAATATATCAATTTGATCTCAAGCTTTTGTTTTGTATATTTATAACTTTTTGAGCTACAACAGTGTTCACATTGTGATTTTCGTTTAGGTTGAACTGCATCGTACAGACTATAGAACTCCGGACTATCCATTTATTACTTATACTTTCTCTAATACACCCCATTGCAGCATTTTTTAAAGAAAACTTATCATTAATCAGCCTCGTACTTAATTTTTATTGAGAAAGACTCATCCATTTTCATTGAGCTGTTTTTTCTGTCGCAGTATGACTGATACCGCCACTACGAAAAAGGTCCAGAAACCGAAACTCCATGCTTCTGCTGTTACATTGGATCCTGTCAATCCTGCTTCTTTTCCATGGTTGGATTCTTTACCTACCAAAGGCAAGCTTTCTGCTACTCAAATGGACCCCAAACCTGTTCGTCCGCTGGGCATTCCCCAAGCCCCGACATTTTATCCTACAGAAGAACAGTTTGCCAATCCTTACCAGTACATAGACTCCATCGCAGACCAAGGATCTCATTACGGCATTGTTAAAGTGGTTCCTCCACCCTCTTTCAATCCTCGCTTGTCTCTCAATTTTGAGAAGTTCAGATTTCGGACGAGGCGCCAACAGCTCAGTACCCTCGGAGCCAATTCTCGCAACATGCTCAACTTCCTCGACCAGCTCTACAAATTCCACGTACAGAACGGCTCTCCTATCCACAGCCCTCCACGTCTTAATAAGACTCCGGTGGATCTTTATAAGCTTTATAGAGCCTGTAATGCGGCTGGTGGGTTTGATGCTGTATCGGCCGCTAATATCTGGACCGAAGTTGGCCGGGCTCTGGGCTTCACTGAAACTACCACAACTCAATTTAGTGCACATCTTTCCAAAATCTACGAAAGATATATTCTTCCTTATGAAAAATATTTGGAAAAAAAGAAGTCTTCTGTTCTGAGCCAATCACATACTGTCCGAGAATCTGGCTCAGCCGATCCCTATGTTACTCGTATTTCTACCCCGGAGAATGATTCCACGTTACCACATATTCAGATTCCCCCAACTCCCCAAACCCCCGCCATGAGAAAGCCCCAGTCAGTAACTTGCGAACTGTGTAACCAAACAGTTTCTGATGATAAACTTACTATCACTTGTTCCGACTGTGAACGAATCTTCCACAGGTCCTGTGTGCAGTTTGCGCCGAGATATCGCAAGCGAGAGTGGTACTGTGATAAATGTGTAGTAGGTACTGCAGAATTCGGTTTTGAAGACGGAGGTGAATATACTCTGCCGGAATTTCTTCAAAAGGACATTGATTTTCGTACCAATTACATACAATCTAATGCATCACATTTACATCTCTCTGAAGAGCCTTCAGAGTATCAAGTCGAGGAAGAGTTTTGGCGACTCATCGAGAGTGAAGTCGATTCTTCTGAAGCTGAGATTGAAGTAGAGTATGGAGCAGATATCCATGTCACGACTCATGGCTCTGCTTTTCCTACTCTCGAACGCGATCCTTTGGACTCCGATAACACCCATCCTTGGAATCTGAACGTTCTTCCAATTCTTTACCCTTCGCTTTTTCGTCTTATTGACTCTGAGATATCTGGCATGACAGTCCCTTGGCTTTACGTGGGTATGATGTTTTCTACATTCTGTTGGCATATTGAAGATCATATGTGCTTCTCCGCCAACTATCACCATTTTGGTGCAACTAAAACATGGTACGGTGTACCTTCTTCTTATGCTGATAAGTTTGAGAGCACTCTACGTATGTCCTATCCCGAATTATTTGAGCGTCAACCAGATTTACTTTTCCAGCTTGTCACTCTCTGCAACCCTCTATATTTACTCTCGAACGGTGTGCAGTGTTATGCAGTTGATCAACATCCTGGTGATATCATTATTACGTTTCCACGTGTTTATCATGCCGGCTTCAACCATGGCTTTAATTTGAATGAAGCTGTTAACTTTGCCCCAGTCAGCTGGGAGAGATTTGGAGCTTACTCGGTAAAGCTTTATAAAACGTTTCGCAAGCAACCCGTTTTTAGTCATGAAAGACTCATTTTCACTTTGGCTGCTGAGGACAATTCCATTAATACTTCTACTTGGCTAGCTCCTATTCTGTGGGACTACATTTCAGAAGAGATATCTGGCCGTGAATCGATTAAAAAAAGGTTTCCGACTATCGAAATCGTGCTGCCACCCCTCACTGATAGTAATTCAGTTCCTGAAGTAGTGAAATATTCCGCTCGAGATGATGTTACCTGCTATGAATGTAACGCCATCTGTTTTTTTTCTGTGGCATATTACTCCGGAAAACCATATTGTCTTGAACATTTTTCTACTATTGCCAGCTCTTCCACCAGCGTATGTCCACCGATGAAATTAGTGATTTTTCAAAATGAAGAACATATGCGACATCTATATGATTCGGTTCTTGCTGTAGCTGAGATGCCCAAGCAATGGATATTACAGTTACAAAACACTATCACCAACCACAAGAAGTTGCCGCTCAGAACTTATAGGCGCATTCTTGCGGAGGGTGAGAAAATTCCAACTTATATACCCGAAGTGGCTACTCTGAGAATATTTGTTGATGAGTCTACTGCGTGGGCCACACACGTACAATCGATCTTGTCCCGTAAGCTACAGAATAGACGCAAGAATGATAAAGTTTGGCGAAAAGGTAAAAATGAGAATTCCCTTCCTGCCGCTGAAGAAGAACCTGAGATGACCTATACAGAACAGGATGTCAGGGTATTGATTCATCAATATAGTAGAATGGCATTTGAGCTGCCTGAAGCTGAGCAACTTTATGAACGGTTGGAAGACATCAAAAAATTGAAAGAAGATGCTATTACTGTGCTGAAGGATGCAAGTGTAACCAGAGATGTCGTATTCTCAGTTGTTGATGCCGGCAGATCACTAGGAGTGGAGATGGAAGAACTGAAAGCTTTAGAGATAATTCTTCATCAGATTGACTGGAAATCGAATGCTGAAGAGGTTGTGTTATATAAATGCACGGTGGAAGAACTTGAGCAACTTGTCCAATCTGGTATTGATTGCGGTATAACATCTAATGATAAGATGTTAGTTCAATTGATGGAGGCTCTCAATTCTGCAAAGACATGGAAAGCTGATGTTTATCGCGCTTGTAAAGGCAATACGACTACAGAATCTCTTCAAGATCTGATGACACAATCTGAGGAACTGCCGCTTGATGTTTCCACATTTTCTTTGCTGCGAAAGCTCATTGAGGCTGATGAGAAATTTGGTTCAATATCTTACTTTTTCAGCGCTGTAAACTCCCCGTCATATAGAGATCGTCCAAGCTATACGGCTGCTAAGGGGTTTGTGGAACTGCTTTCCGGGGTGTTATCTCCAGACTCTGGGATATCTACCGTAAAACAGTTAATCAAGGTTGTTGAAGGATGGGAGCTCCGTGGCAGAGAATTGTTTGCAAAGAGAGGTTTCCACGCAAGAAAAAGTATGGACACGTGTATAAGCGAGGTTCTAGAAACTGCTGCTAGAGTATGGTCAGACAGAACTCTAAAATCTGCTCAAATCTCTAAAGATCGCAATATCAACCTTTCTAGGGAAAGTGATAGATCAGATGGTACCCAAGTACATAAATGTTCTTCCAGCTTAATACAATTCACAGCGAATAATACAGAGCCAGATGATAAACCTACCGGTTTCTGTATATGCAGAAGAGTGGATTACGGTTTTATGATTGAGTGTGATACGTGTCATGAATGGTATCATGCAAAGTGTTTAGGATCCACTAAGAAACAGCTGCAGTCTGTTGAGAATTTTGAGTGCCCAATTTGTAACTGGATGATGGATGTTGAACAAACCGGGCACGTGGCCTCTTATGTTTCTGTGAAGTCGTGGTACTTAGATATGTACTCTCTTCCTTATGTAACCGTTGCGTATGAACCTCTTGAAGCATTAATGAATTTGGCCGATGAGTTTCAGAAGAGACTCGATACGTTTATTTTGCAGTGTTCTGTCTTGTCTCACACTCAACTAACACCAGCCAGAGATTTGCTAAGACGAATTATTGGGGGCCCTATTTTGTTTATTGATGAACTTAACAGTCTACGCCGAATACTGTTCAATCTGTATCCAGGATCTGGTGCTCCTCCTCCCATGATGGGACCTGATGGGTTTTATATTGGTTACAAGCCGAAGCCTAAAGTCAAACGTCATATGTCATCCTCTCCAGCTCCTGATACGAAAAGTGATGATGCAGAAACGGTAACTAGCTCGGTTTCGAATGGATCGAGTGTGAAATTCATACCCAGATTTTGTGATAGTATCAAGAGAGAAGAAACACCTGACATGCAATTCTCTTCAGATTCTGCAGCGAAAAGGTTTAAAGACGCAGAGAACAATACATACTATGAGAACAACGGCCCTTACACCAAAGGTTCCATGACTAATGCAATCATTCATTATACACCTAATAATTGTACTAGTGATGATTTTGCAGTTAGGCCTGATCCCCGCTTATCTGCTAGTACTTCGAATGTCTTTAGTGCAGACTGTCAGGAACAAATTGCCAAGAGAGATATGGTAGATGGTATCTATTCAGAATTGAATAGAAGTTCTGGATTAATTTCTCAGCCGCTTTCCACAAATCAAGGCCAGAAGTTCGCGCATGGTGCAGAAGTTTCAAACGGCAATGGTATGTGTAATCACAATCTACAGCAACACTCCACTCAAGTGAACTCCTCATCGTTACCGATACTACATGGTATTCGAGATCAGACTACAAATGTCCCTAGTATACCAACAGATGATTATACGGCAGGGAAAACAGCTTGATGGAGTCTAACAAGTAAAGATGTTTATCGCAAAAAATGGGGAAATTATTATAGGTAAAATCACAGTAATAATAACAAATTAAATTCATTGTATTAATGAGCAGCAGTAGCAGCTATAGCAGCGGCTTTAGAAATGTTAGATTTATTCTGTTCGGGAGTCAGTTCAAGCACGGTAGGAGGCTCTGAGACTGGTGTTTCCTGAACTATAGGGGTGGTAGCGCTAGCTGAAGTATCAGGAGCAGTAAGAGTCTCTGAGGCTGGTGTCTCCTGAACGATCGCCGCACTAGTGCCAGCAGAAGCATCTAAAACAGTACTAGGCTCTGAGATTGGTGTCTCCTGAACTGTGGGACCGGTAGAGTCAGCTGAAGTGTTAGAAACGGGTAACTCTGGTGCGGTCGCTACTTCTGGAGAAGCGGGGTTAGATGTAGTGCTTGCTACACTAGCAGCTACTAAAGGGGCAGCTTGCTCCGTATCAGACACAGCGGTTGGGCTGATAGGTACAGCGGTTGGGTGACCAGAGGGTGCCTTTACTGATTGCTCCAAAACAGAATACCAACGATTGAGCTCTTCTAAAGAAGCTGCTTTGAACTTGAATGTATGTTTTCGGGTTAGAGACTTTGTAGCAGCTTTTCCGATAATGTGGAACTTATATTTTCCTGACTCAGTATCTAATGCCCCGATGGAACAATGTGGCAAGTAAAGACTAAAGACAGGAGTAGAGCCGATGTTGAAGTCTTCTGAATCAAACTGGTGCAAGAATTTGGTCGGAGTGACTACATAGTAAGCGGACTTATACTCTTTCTTGAGAGTTCCTTCTTTGCGTCGCAAGACCCCCTCGACAAGTGGGATTGTCGTAGGATCGTTCAAATTAGGAAAGTGAACATCTTGAATTTGTCTCTTAGGTGACTTTTCGGTAACTAGGATGTCTTTACGTTTCTCCGAAAATGATTTCCACTCGAGATCTGCTGGTATAGCTTCCACATATTCAGCAATAGCGTTGTGACGCACTACCTCTGAAGAAGCATAAGCAACTACGGCTTTGGCAATCTCCTCGACCACTGCTTTAAGGCTCTCCACCAGATTAGTTTCAAAAACTTCAATATTCCGCTGAGAAGTAAATAAAGCCTCCTGGTACACATGTTCTGCAGATAAAAGACCAGAGACTTCATGCAAAGCTGACCTTTGAGCACAATAGGGGTCATCTTTAATTTCAGTAACTGGAGCAACTTGAGCACGATTAACCGCCGTTCCAAGTTGCTCTAATCGTTCCTCCACAATACCCTTCAGTTTGGTATACTCCTTGCGAGACTTTGCAGTGTTGTTAGAGAAGGTACGAATCTGTTCCTTGACCATATCGGATAGCGTAGACAGCTGTACAACAGTATTAGAACGAAGCTTTGTCTCTGTCTCCTCGGATATTTTGGTGAGCTCATCTAGTTTGTTTCGGAACATTAAAAAGCCGCCAATTACTCCTCGTGAAGGAGGTGCAGTAGCTGCCGCATCAGACGTAATTGACTCCGGAGTAGGAGATTTGTCACGATTCTGTACAGAGCTAGTTAAGCTGTTGGTGGGATCGTTAGGAGAACTTGGTGCTGAATAACTTGTAGCTGAATTGTCTAGGCGTGGGACATTTCCTATAATCTTAGCCAGTTTTGATAAATGTGTCGTAGTATGTTTCTGGAAGTCAACATACTGAGTCACGTAGGTTTGGACCGTTTCCACGATCCCTTTCCAGTCTTCCAAACGACTCTCCAAGACTATGTATTGGTCTGGAATGTCTAAAACAGGATGAGATCTTTCTGTGGTCATATTTAGGCGAGAGGAAAGGAGAGCCGGGGCGTATGGAAGAATATAAATAAGACCAGCCCCGTCCCACAATAAGGTTGGTCTTCTGACGTCAGAGACGATGATCTACCAATCACAGTAACTGGCTTCTTAAATAAGATTCTTTCTGATCTCGTGAATTATCAATAGTGTTATATAATAGGTTAAACGAAGTAACTAATATTACTATGAAACGGAAAATCTAATTTATTCTATCAACCGTGTGATCTTACCAATTGCGATGGTTGTACCTTGATCACGAAGACTGAAACGTCCTAGTTGGCGGTGCACCTCAAACGGCTCCACGCAGATGCTGCTACCTGAAGTAGTTTCCAGTATGGCAATCACTTTCATTCCTTGGTTAGCAAATCGTGGGGGTTTTTTGCTCTTTCTGTCTGTTCCCCGTTCGAGTTTATGTAACAATGCTGATATTGTTACTTCTTCCGTGGCAGAATGAACGTGCATCATTGCAGCAAAACCGACAGTGATAATACTTTTCAAGTCAATGAACATGATTTGGGCCTCAAACTTGCTCACACAATGAACCGGCTCTTTAACTGTGCACAAAACGAATCCTGGTTGCACTTCATCTTCTTCTACACCCTTAAGTCGTAGTTTTACTTGCTCTCCAACCACAGCGGAAGGCATCTCAGCTTCATTCTCTCCATAGATGGTAGCAACCTCGACAGTTACTTTAGTGGGCATCAGCAGCAACAATCCACCTTTCTTTACACCACCGCTCTCAATTTTGCCTTCGACAATAGTACCTAGATCGCGATGACGGTCACTAATGGGCATCAAAAATCCACCTTTGCGTTTTCGATTGTCCAGAACCACCGAGTCCAAGTATGGCAATAATCCAGGACCATCGTACCAAGGACATACATCTTTCGGAGGAGCATCCTGAATACCGATGCCGGTTTGTGCAGACACAGGAATGCATGCCACATCATCCTTGCCGTACCCAAGGCCTCGTAGGTAGTTCATAACTTTCGTAGTACATTCATCAAATCTCTCCTTAGACCATTCGACAGTCTTGTCATCCATCTTGTTTACAGCCACGACAAGCTTATCGACACCCTGAGACTTAGCTAAAACAGCGTGCTCACGGGTCTGACCACCGCGCTCAAATCCTGTCTCGTATTCGCCTCGTCTTGAAGAAATCACCAGCACACCAATATCTGCTTGAGAAGCGGTTGGTGCCATGTTAGGGACGTATTGCTTATGTCCTGGCGCATCCAGAATCGTATATCGGCGTTTTTCGGTTTCGAATGCAGCACGACCAACTTCTACTGTCTTTCCCTTATCTCGCTCTTCCTTATTAGTATCCAGGGCCCAGGAAAGATACCAAGATTCATTTCCGGCTTCTTTTGCTTCTCTCTCATACTTTTCCATTGTCCGCTTATCCACAGCTCCAGATAAATACATGATTTGTCCACCCATGGTAGACTTGCCAGCATCGACATGGCCCATGAACATGATACTGAGATGTTCCTTCTCTCCTTCTGGGCCATACATGTCCTCTAGATCCTCATCTGCAGCTGCGGCAGCTTGTTCCTGTGCGACGTCATCTGCAGCTTGAGCTTCAGTGACATTTGAGCCGGTATTGACTACTGTTTTTTTAGTCTGAGATATCTGCGGCTGAGAAGAAGTAGAAGTAGCAGTAGCAGGACCAGCAGAAGCAGCAATGGGCTCAGAAATAACCGACTCAACTGGTTTCTCAGCCAGCTTCTCGGTGTTCTTATCAGCAGATTTTTCGGCTGGCTTTTCGGCTGGCTTTTCAGTCGGCTTTTCGGTCGGCTTCTCAGATTTGGCACCGATGCTAATAGCTTTCTTTTTTCCAATAGAGATCTTCACTCCCGAAGAGCCTGTTTTTAAATTTGGTTTCGCAGAAAGTTTCGGTTTAGGAATAGCGGCTTTCTTCTGCATGTACTCATCTAAGGACATGTGAGAAGCAGGTTGTTGCTCAGCAGGGGCATACTGTTGTTCTGCAGAGGGATGTTGGCTGGAGTATTGATTATATTGATTGTAGCCTTGATTGTATTGATTGTATCCCTGGTTATACCCTTGTGTATAGTGATTGTAGCCTGGGTGATTTTGCTGGTATCCCTGTTGGTAGCCAGGTTGGTAGCCAGGTTGATAGCCAGGTTGATAGCCTTGCTGACCATACTGACCATACTGACCATATGGGGTCTGTTGCACTTGTTCATTAGCAGCTTGGTCTCTGGAAAAAGAGTTCGGGTCTCCAGTAAATGCGGGAGCCTGGGCGTATTGGGCGTATTGCTGACTCTGAGAGTCCAGGTTGAGATTCTGAGCCTGACGAGCAAGATCATCATCGGTGGGATTTTGGCGGGGATCAGTCATTTTAAATCGGATTTTATAAATAATTTATCCAACTTATTGTGGTCACGTCGCTCTGGGAAAACTGATTGTCAGAAGTTAACCTCCACGAAAGAGATTTTTAAAGATCTGAAATTCGTAAAGTTTGGGACATTACGTCTTCTGAAGTAAGGGGAGGGAGGATTTAGCTCAGTTGCTCATTCCAATTGGGCAAATCAGCAATAATAATCATCAGAGTAAGAAGCATCTCAATTATAGAACAGAACTCAAAATGGACGAGTTGCTATCTAAGGTAAGCTGAAAATGTTCAGCTGTTTGTACTTTTTATTTTTAGTATTTTTTTTATTAACTGTAGGCCGGCACTCAGGCTGTTAGTTTTGCTGTGAGATCCAGTATATCATTAGCTTCGGCATATGCTATAAGAGCTGTATCTCAGTACATGCAGGTAGGTTATTGCGGGGGATAATTCTATTTTGCAGATCTAACTTAGAGTGTTCCTGTTGCTGAAAAAGATCAATTGGATGATTTACTGCGACTTCTACAGATAAAAGTGGATATCATCACTCCTGCGATCGATCTTGTCCAACTCATGGCTGCTCGACACAACTCGAATGTAGATTCCGCGCTTAAGCTAACTAAACTACTCCGTGTAAGCATTGACACTTTCTATTCCTCAGTTACTCAGGTTCTTGATAATCAGGTTGCGTCTGGTCGGTCCATATCTCAGGTATTTTCATCAGCTACCCTTCGGGATATAGAGTCTCAAGTTCGCCGCTTATTAGCTCAGATTGATGAGACTCTTCCATTGCTATCCTTAGCCTTGGCTACTTCTGGAGGGAGCATGAGCTCTTCTTTGCCCTCCACTGTATCACCCAGTCGCCTTTTGCGGGCCAATAGACTATTAGCTGCTGGTGATAGAGCTTACGAACTAGACATGAAATCCTCTAAGACAGCACCTCATCCTATCTCAATAGGCCCAGAATTAGTTCTTCGTATGTATTCTATAGTTCCTTCTTCGAATGGCCTTGCTTTTGCCTGGAAAGAGGAGTTCTGTATCTGTCGTGTTCGCCTCCAGCGTGTACTCGGTACTGCTTACAAACCCTTTCGTTATCGACTGCTTGTTACGGAGGATCTAAATGATGGACGATATCACGATAATTCTGAAGAGTCCGGACGTACTCTTACTATATCTCTTGGTACCCTTTCTCGCTTATTTTATTCTACTTCGGGGAAGCTTCTACAACTGGAAGGGGCGGCTAGTGAACCCGTACTAGTACTCAAGTTGAATCCCTTATTTGAAGAACTGGTCACTGAGGATAACCCGCCTATTGAACATTTAGATGTTGCTGCAATTACAGCAGCAGTTCAGGAGGCTAGTGTAGCAGAGTGGCTTGCTTTTGAATGTATTCCGGAGGAATATCAAGATACAGAATCTGAGTCTAGCCTAGCCAATCTCACTACTCAATTTAGTGATTCAATCAGTTTAGATTCTTGTTCTGGTGGTACTATGGCGAGCACACCAGCTAGAGTGAAGGTAACACAGGGCTCACAAGGTGTACTAAATACTGCTGAGATTGCGGATAATACACAATTCTACACACCTCAAGAAGTAGAAACTATGCCAATCGCTGGCGATAGGGAGAAAGGTGCTACAATATATGAGGAGGGGGCATTATCTTTATTAGAATGTCTATTACGGTTAGCAGCATTACAACAGAATGACCAAGATAGTGTGGAGCATATTAAAGATGAGCGACTAGCTCTATATCTCCAGGATGACCATCATCGATACTCTAATAATAAACCTGGCCCACCTACAGAACCTTTACCGGCAGGAACCACCGAAGAGCCTTCACTACAAATGACTGAAGTGTATAGGCATTCTAATAACAGCGATGCTAATTTTCAGACTCCGGAGAAGAAAAGTAGTGGTTCTGCAAGTATTATGGGTGACGTTCACAATCTAACACCCTGGGAACAGGATAGGCTACAAAAGGAGCACATGGAACGATGGGGCAGTCCCGTTCCGGCGCGATTAAAGGATCTTGCTACGGGAAGAAGTCCCGGTGTTCGGGCTCCGAGCATCATTCATTCCAGAAAGTTCATGGGGCAAAAATCATGAAAATTTTATACAAAAAGAAAAAATGCGCATTGATTAAACTGGCTTATGAGACAAATAGCGATGACCAATTACGTAGAAAGTGAGTGTACTGATGTAATACAAATAAATAAATCGGATGTAACAACTAAGAGTCCTGCAGAGCGGCAGCATAGTCGTAATTCAACGGAGGTAAAGCTGTAGATATGATAGCAGCATGCTGTGAAGAATTATTTGAAGAATAGTAAGAATGATGTTGCGGTACCGAGTGAGAGGGGTGGTAGGTTAGGTCGATACTTGCCGATGAAGGGCCAGGAGGAGGCAAAGAAATAGAGACGGGACCATAGACTTGCGATAAGTCTGAGTACTTAGAATGGTACAATCCATCTCCTCTGGGATAATTTTGTGTGTCAGAATCATGGTAAGTGCAATGAGACGGTGTAGCGAACGAGGCATTATACCCGTACAACTGCTCCGGATCGTTATTATCACTGAACATAATGCTGTTTCTAGAGGATGCATTCACTGTAGATAAGCAGGAGGAAAATTCAAGGCTCTGTTGATTTGCAGCTGATTCCTGTTGACAGGTGATGTAGTTACCTGTGTGGTGCATTCCGATAGGACGTTGTTCACTGTTCCCGAAAGCGTAGAGGGAAGCGGGTGATGAGGCACTAGAACTGACATCAGGTTTAGTCATATTATGAACAACTGAAGCTAAATCAGGAAGACCAGCTGGATAATCCAGAAAAGATGATGATGTAGCAGAAGAAGTGGACGGATAGGGATCGGTTGGTGCCGAATGACCGCGGGATCGGGGGCTTTTACTGCTAGAACGAGAGGATGACTTATTAGACTGCCGTTTAGAGCATGTGAGTTCATTATGAATGCATTTCTCGCCTTTATTTCCACAACTACATTTATAGTGTGGTGCGTTATTGTTGCGAGCTTCTCTACAATGCTGACACTGAGATTGTGGCCGGCCTTTGGGGTTAATCTTGATCAGAGTGCGCTCGGTGTGAGAACAGTTGGAGACCCTGTGGCCTCTAATGCATGTCTGGCAGGCGTACTTAACGCCATCAATGATCATTTCTATAAGTAGATATTGCAAGGAACTAAACGAAGGGACAAGTAATTTGATTTTGTGTGAGATCGGGTAGGTGAGGGCGAACAGAGGATTATAAAGCCAGGACTAGAGTGAACCTTAAACAGGTCACGGCAAGTTTTATGAGATGATGATAGTTATCTGGGTCTCTGAATAAACTAGATACGGTTCTAAAAGGATAAGCTCTGAGCGGTAATGCTCTCAACTGCTACTCTGTGTGGAGAAAAGCCAGAGAGTTGCAATGATCGTTAAAGCTAGATGTAAACCTTAAACCAGGAAATAGATCGGTTAAGAATGGGATCTAGAAGCGCAAGATTAGTTAGTCGCTTATTACGAAGCGAGCGAATAAATAGATAATATAGCACTTTATAATGAGTGAAATTTGATATGTATTTATATATCAGCATATATGTATGACAAGGTAAATCATTAGATTGGAAGTACAACGTAGTCTAATCAGAAAGGTAACATAACAAGTGGGCAAAGGTATAATAACGATAGGAAAGCTTATCCACCTCTCGCTTACTTCTATCACTATTGATCCCTAACCCTTCTATTTCGGCAAATTAAATTTTCAAAGAATTACTCTACTATAAACTCTAATTGCCAGCCAGGCCATTTAACTAAAAGTGAAAGGTGCTCCTGCACTCAGAGAGACTTCAACGCCGTATACCGTAGGATTAGTGCTCAAAAACATGAAATTACAACCGTTTTTATCAACATTGAGTGAGACAAGTGCTCAATATATTTTGAGAGAAATATATTTTAAAAGGTCTTATTCGGACTCGACACGAAGATTCCAATATCACGTACAAACTTTGTGTTGTTTCTCCCTTAGCTGTGTAAATACCTCTCATTTGCTGCACTTTTCGTTAAAATGACTGGTAGTAAAGTTAAATCTAATTATTATTACCACGGGGCTGTGACAGATGTACGATAACCACTAACACACCAGTGACCGGGTATTTAGGTAATGAACCTTAACCTTGTTTCGGGACACACGTCCGACCGTATCAAACTGCGCAACCACAACAAGTGCTTACCCTCCCCGAAAATCACATGATTAGCTTAACCTAAGATCAACTCTCAGAGTATCCTTATGTTTTTCGAAGAATACTATAGTAGTAATTCTAATCGGACTATAATCCCGTGCATAACGTTCTTTATCTCTCGAAAAATATAATCGGCAAAAACATCCGCGGGAATTGAGCCCCGGTCACTCTCCCATTTCCCGGCTTTTAGTTGAGTTTTCATAATATCGAAGAAAGGGAGAATTCTTCGAGTTCTGAGAATTTATTGTTAGCTATGCTAATAATCACCGGGATTCGACCGGAAGTGAGCATCCTTGGTGCTTGTACTTCTATTCAACTAAGTAAATGAGAGAAAGAGCGGTGGGTTGAACATTCTGAAATTGAGTTAACCTCATTTTATCTCTCATACCTTAAAAAGTCAATGAATGTCTTGGTACATTTAATTACGCCCCCTCTCAATCTTCGTGGTGTATTTCCATATATTTTATGAGCGCACTGAGTAATGACATATTACTGATATGATTATTTCTTGTTAATTTATCGGATATTTAATACATAAGTGGTATTCCTTTGAAATCATTCACTAATCTCTACTTTTTTTTTTCTTTTGGGGATAATTTATGAAGTCTCAAGACTTGGTCATAAACTATTTTATCTTCATTTAACTTTATGCGATGAACAATGTCATTTGGTCATTTGAGATGTAATGACGGATACTTCAAGCTCGATTAACAATCTTGCAGTTTAGAGTTTGCATTTGCTGTTTCCGCTATCCAAATAAATAAGGTATCTACTGCGTTTCGCGTATTAATTATCGGAGAAATATCCCGCCTTCTCAATTCATTAAAGTTGTTATTACGCTTGTCATGATTAACCGCTCACCAAGCTTTCAATAACTTATTATTCTAAGATGTGCGGACAGAATCACAAGGTCTGATTCGGTGATGAAGGATCGCAACCCACTGCCAGATCATGAAAGATTAGAAGAGGCTTTGCAAGTTTGTTTGTGATAATTATATGTTTGCCTTGCCCACTTCTGAGCTGATTTGCCACCATGGCCGGTCTTGATGGCAAATTTGACAAATTAAGATATAGAATAACAACTCTAGCCAAACTTAACTCTCCAACCATCACTAAAGATCGAGCAAGCTTGTCTGACTAAACATTGCTGGCTACGAAGAATAAAACCCACTATGTCTGCAGCAATATCTCTGGGCCTTCCGATTGTATTCACTATGATATCTCTGACAGTTAAATGATCATAATCTTTTAACTTCTTCTGCTAAGTATCAAGCGCTATAACATAGAATTATTCCTAGAGTTGGCTTCACTCTAATATCACGTGTATTCAACCTTTTCCTAGTCTTCGGTTTAAACATTTTCATTGGGAGGAGGACGAGGATATGCTCGACTGCGCCAGTTACTATATACGTCTAAGTCCCAACCAAAATAAACTCAGTGTTAATTTTCCTTTTCTCCATTTCATCCCAAAATCATCGATATACCAAAAAAAAAATGTCAGTGGTTGGCCCTTTGATCTTCTGCAATGTGTGTGGAGAGTTGCTAGATGTTCCGGGTGTTTCTCCGGTCTTACCATGTCTCGCCTGTGGCAGTACTTACCCTTCCAAGAACTTCTCTAGCATGTCTGTAGTCTCTGAATCAGCACCGACCGCTTTTCCCTCTGCTTTACGAACTAAACGGTCAGTAGTGCAGAATGCTTCTGAAGCCTACAGCTCTGGTGATCACTCTAATGGAGCCACTATAAAGGAAAAATGCCCAGAATGTGGTCACGACGAAATGCGATATCAAACATTACAACTGAGATCAGCCGACGAGGGAGCAACCGTGTTCTACACTTGCATAAAATGCAATCACCGATTCCGCACAAACAACTAGGATCTTACTCTTTGTTTCTATTTTTTTTATAAAAAATCATGTACGATTAATGAACTATGTACCAATATCTAAATGAATTAAGGATATTCGAATAACTTACCATGATGGAAAAAGTACCATATTTGCGACTAGTATAATGATAGACTTAAATTCCCTAGTCTCCGCCCCCTACCATCTCCTGTGTCGATTAGGCTATGTATGTTTCTGATAAAATCCAATCACTGGTTGATAAAACACACCTGTAAACATTATTACACCTTCCGATTTGATTTTCTCCCTAAACTGCATATTCCAGATCACCAGACCTTTCGTATTCATACATGTCCAATGCAACTACTGCTGATTCACGAACTACTCGCTCCTCATCCTGTGCACGGGCTTTAAGAACGGCGAGGACTTCATCTGTTGCAATACTGCCGAGGGCTTCGGCAGCTTCATGACGCACCATACCTTCCTCAGTAGAATTATTCAAAACTTCAATTAGAGCGGGTACCGAATGAGGGTCACTCATTTGCCCAAATACATAGGCCACCTCGTGTCGCAGCAAGGCTGAAGGATCTGCAAATCCTGTGGCTAGTTCTTCTACTGCACGCTTAGTACCTAAATCCCGTAAGCTAAACATCGCCCGATAACGTTTAAATAATGGAGCACTTTGGTTCCTTAGTAACTCACCCAGTGCCTGCGCCTTTTTTACATCGTCTGTATTCTGATCTCCTGGTTGTACGTCAGGTAAGCTTGTATCAACTGGTAACGGAGGAGCAGGGTCGATTGATGAATATGCAGATTCTTGCAGTTTTTCTTGTTTTGACGCCTCACTTAATGACCATTCAATCCGCTCCACAGCCAACTCACAGGTTTGTCTGATAACTTCACTTTCGTCGTGGTCTCGGTGATGTTTCAGAAGTTCTAACGATTCAACATCTCCTAACGCACCCAGTCCTTCGGCTGCTTCGTGTCGTACAATTACACTTTGGTTTTCGGTGTCCAAAAAAACCTGGCGTAACCGAGTAGCTGCTTCTGGATTTTTAGTTTGACCTAGTACATATGCTAATTCGTGCTTCAGCAAATCTGAGTCGTCATTAAAAGCAGCATGGATTGCATCTACAGCTTCAATTGATCCTTCTGTAGCAGCCGCTTTCAATGAGAATAACGCCCTGAACCGTGGGGCTAGAGACTGTTCATTGTTTTTATTGCAAAGAATGTCTCTTAAGTGTTTTATGGTATCGGTGGTCTCCATACAAAATTATTTAAAACTTGTTAGAGTAGCTAT
>JAJMFD010000033.1:0-96660 GCA_030574535.1 Tortispora starmeri | reverse complement strand
TCATTTTATTTCCGTAATGGCAATATCGTTCCGGAAGTCGGTTTTAGTCTAGAAAATAAAAACCAGATTAGCTACCAGAGTGAAACTTTACGATAGATTCGGCTTCCGCAGTGTAGCGTTGTGATGGCAGCCTATTCCCAGAGACTAAATGGGAATCAGGACTCAATGCCTAGTAACGCTGTTCTATCATAACTCTGGATCCGTGATGTACGAAGATTAAATCTATACTGCAGTAGGGTTATCAAGATAGGTGTATGTCCTATTCTCCTATAAGGCGGAGGTAGAAGACCGGAGTCTTATAATAGGTTCACCTCCAGATTACGTTAGGTAGTATTACCGTTGAGTAACTGGTTCGCTTAATATAATGAACCTGATGGTAACACTAACTAGCTATAATACATAATGTGTATAGTAATTGACTTATAATTGATTGTTACGTTCGTATACCCAATCGGGGCCCAATATTTCCCTCCAGTCACGTGTGTCACCACACTCCCGGCTCTGAGTTAACTGCTATAGTAACGCGTCTCTAGCTACCGAATTTCCTCCTCAATCTCGACAACCAGAAACGCTCATCAATCGAGCTAAGTGTCATTTGTGTGTCTTTCAGTAGTTGTTTTCTCATAATACTGGTATATTAGTTCTAGTATCTTCTTTTTTTGGTTGGTATTTGGGTTCTAATTCTGGATACCCATGGCTGAGGTGAAAATCGATCGCGAAGCCTTTCTTCGGCGATTGAAGAGTCTACAAGCTTTGTTTAATACCGATTCTTTGGAGTCTGCCGATTCTTTGTTGGTGGTTATTGGCAAAAGTGATGATAGTCATCCCTATCAACGTAGTACAGCTCTTTGTACATGGTTGTTGGGATATGAGTTCCCCACCACGCTGTTCCTGATTAAGCCTGATGCTATCTTTTTTGCTACATCTGCCTCTAAAGCCCGTCATTTAGAGCCGTTGAAGTCGGATAACGTACATATTCTTGCTCGAACTAAAGATGCTGAACATAATGCCGGTATTTTCTCATCCATAATTTCTGAACTTGGTTCAAAAGTTGCTAGATTCGCCAAAGATAATTTTGCTGGCGCTTTTGTCGATGAGTGGAATTCATCTGTCGAATCGAGTGGGAAAGATGTTACGTATGTTGATGCTTCTGCTGCGGTAGCTTCTGTGATGCGTCCTAAAGACTCTTCAGAGGTAGCTACTATCAAAGGGGCCGCCAAGGCATCGGTGGCCGCTATGTCAGGTTATCTCTCTGACGAGCTCTTTAAAGTAATTGATGAGGGACGTCGCATGACTCATCAGAAAATCACTGAACAGCTAGAGGATATTCTTGATAAGAAGAGCTTCATTACCTCGTCTAAAATTACTAAAATTGGTCCTGATTTTGATCCAACTCAGTTAGAGTGGTCTTACACGCCTATAATTATGTCTGGTGGCCACTATAATCTACGTCCTTCTGCTCAATCTGATACAAATAATATTCATCCTGGCGTTGTGATTGCTGAGTTAGGCTTACGGTATAAATCCTACTGCTCTAACGTTGGTCGTACTTTTATGGTTGACCCTACTAAATTGCAAGAAAAGTACTACTCCTTTCTTGTAGCACTTCAGCAAAAAGCTTTGGAAACCATCAAAGTCGGCATCCCGGCAAATCAGGTCTATGAGTCATGCATTGCCATGATAAAATCAGAAGCCCCAGAACTGGAATCTGCTTTTTTGAAGACTATTGGCTGGAGTATTGGAATTGATTTTCGTGACTCGTCATTCCTTCTTAATGCCAAAAACTCTCAACCGTTTCAAGAAGGTATGACCCTATGTCTGTCCTTGGGATTTTCCGACTTAGAATCCCCCGGAGTGACCGATGCTAAGGCCAAAGTTTATTCACTGTTGCTAATTGACACCATTTTGGTCACATCTTCTGAGAATATTGTACTGACTGATTCTCCAAAGTCTCTGTCGGATGTGGCTTATTACTTTGATAACTCTGACGAGGAGAAGAAAGCAAAGTCCAAACCAGAGCCTAGGAAAGCATCTAGTGCTATTCTAAAAAGTAAGCTTCGTGGAGAGACTCAGGCACAAGAGGAGAGTGCTGAAGCTCGACGGAAGGAACATCAAGCAGAGCTTCGTGCTAAACTCTTAGAGGCTGGTCGTCAAAGATTCGCTGACGAAATAGCAGCAGACGATGAAGACAAAAAACCAGTTTTTCGTAGGTATGAATCGTTTCGAAGGGATACCCAACTTCCGATGATGGTTAAAGACCTTCGTGTGGTTGTTGACCCCAAGTCTCTATCTGTTATTGTTCCTATTAATGGTCGACCTGTGCCGTTCCACATCAACTCTATCAAGAATGTTAGTAAAAGCGACGAAGGTGACTATACCATGATGCGGATTAACTTCAATTCCCCGGGGCAAATCATGGCTAAAAAGGAAGATCTTCCATATGATAATCCAAATGCGCATTTTATCCGCACAATCTCACTCCGTTCTAGGGATCATGCTCGCTTTGCGGATATTTGTAAAACTATTACCGATATGAAACGCAATGCTGTAAAGCGTGAAGCAGAAAAGAAAGAGATGGAAGATGTCGTCAAGCAAGCCAAATTGATTGAAATTCGATCACATCGTCCGTTACGTCTTGACTCTGTGTTTGTCCGCCCTCATCCGGATAATAAACGTCTCCCAGGCTATTTGGACATTCACGAGAATGGATTGCGCTATCAAGTCCAAGGACGTCCGGACCAAAAAATTGATGTACTGTTTAGTAATATCAAGCATTTGTTCTTTCAACCTTGCGACCATGAATTGATTGCATTAATTCATGCTCACTTAAAATCTCCTATAATGATTGGAAAGCGGAAGACTTATGATGTTCAATTTTTCCGAGAGGCATCGGATGTGCAATTTGACGAAACTGGAAACCGTCGGCGCAAATATCGCTATGGTGATGAAGATGAACTTGAAGCTGAACAAGAAGATCGTAGACGTCGCGCAGCGCTCAATAAAGAATTTAAATCCTTCTCTGAAAAGATAACAGATGCCTCGAATGGTGCCTTTGAGGTGGATGTTCCCTTCCGGGATCTGGGATTTAATGGTGTTCCTTTCCGCGCCAATGTCCTTTGTCAGCCAACCACAGACTGTTTGGTTCAACTTGTGGATGCTCCATTTTTGGTTATTACTCTTGCTGATATTGAGATTGTTCATCTGGAAAGAATCCAGTTCGGATTGAAGAATTTTGATATGGTGATTGTTTTCAAAGATTATTCCCGACCAGTAGTTCACATTAATTCTATTCCTATGGAGCAGCTTGAAGCTGTTCAAGATTGGTTGAACGAAGTAGACCTCGTTTACTATCAGGGACCTCTTAATTTGAATTGGAATCAAATTATGAAAACGGTTCAGTCAGATCCTCATGACTTCTTTGAGAATGGTGGTTGGAGCTTCTTGAGCACCGATTCTGATGATGAAGGTAGCGAAGATGAAAGCGAGTCTGAATCTGAGTTTGAGGTTAGTGATCCAGACCCTTCTGATGAGGATGATGATTATTCTGAGGAAGAGTCTGATTTCGCTGAATCAGATGGTTCTGCTGAAGCCGATGAGGATGAAGAATCTGCTGACGATTGGGATGAGCTTGAGCGGAAAACAATCAAGGCAGAGAAGAGTCGAAAATGATGATTAGTTAAATTGATAAGATATATAATAAGTAAGATATAATATTAAAAGTAAATCATCAATCTTTTTGAAGACCTAATGAATAAGCTGTCCATCCGGTGGTTCTTTCTCTCTGTAAGTGTATGTAATAGCAGCTATTAAGCAGCCTATCGTCTTTTCGTTGTCCAAGTTAGGTCATAAACGTTAGGGTGTCGGTCTAGCTCTGACCCTCGTGAGCAGAAACGATATCTGGTTCTCGGAGAGAAAGAATACATGGCAGATAATTTAGGGAAATTAGTTGATAGTCTGGTTAGAGAAATATCCGAAGAGCTTGACTCCAGCTACGAAGAGACTCAGAGTATAGAATGGATCTTAGATACAGCATCAGAAGAAGTAAAGACTCGCATAATTTTACTAAACATGGCGCTTGATAACATAGGTAAGTCCATGGGTTTCATAGATAATGGATTGGTTTCTAAACGTGGTCATGGTTATCTGGTTGTCGAAAAGGGGCATACATATCAAGTTCATGTGATGGCTTGGCATTGTTCTTGCGAAGCGTTCAAACCACATTCTCCGGCACTAGAACGAAGATTGAACTTAGAGTCTCCTACTCGATCGAATACTACTGCTTCGATGATTTATCCTGAAAATCGCTACCTTTGTTTTGATGCCCAAGTCGAGGATAGGTGGTTTGGCGGTATCCGTAAGAGATCAATTCTTCCATGTGCTCATCTGCTGGCTTGTTACTTAGTACATTTCGGAGGCAATGTGTTTAATATGCTAGTAAAATGATTGAGAAATCTCGGTCTCGAAGGTCTGAATTCGGAAGACTATTGACCAAATGTAACCCATATATGCACTTTTGGTAGTTGCGCAGCCGTGATCCGCTTCCTCTAAACTTCTACAATTACATTGACTCTCTAAATTTTTTTTATGAAATATATAAAAGCTAACTATGTTATAGCACCATTATGGATATCGTTTCAATGTTCCATTATATAAATCATTTCTTGCTATCGATAACCTCTAATCTGGAGATAGTTCCAGAGTTGTCCCGACAACGCCATATAAGAGTATCGCTCGCTGCAAGCAATTTCCCAGGTTTTTTTGTACTTTTGCTCGCCTTTTTCTTTAGGCATTCGTGCGAGCTAAGACTTTTCTTTGCATGCACGCAAAGAAAATAGCCACTATATAGTTATTGTGTGTTATTCAATATTCTACTTCCAGAACTTTTTTAGGAACTGTTCTAAATTTTTGATCTAAGTTTCTCGATTGTATCGTTAGTCGGTGCAGTCTCTATCATCGGTTTGTCTTATTCCATCGCAGAGTCCGTTTGGCACAGTGGTGAGATATATAGCAGAACTTTTCTTAATTTCCTTTTCTTTTTTACTTTTTGGTTTTTTTAAGTGGCGAAGTCTCTACGATTATTCAAGCTCTATCCTTGATTATGTCCGCATCTGAAGCTTCCGAGGACCGCCACAACGATCCCCAGCATGCCCAGTATAGTTATATGCCACCTCCACCAATGCAGCCAGGATATTATATGCCTCCTGTTCAGCAGATGTATATGACAGATCAGTACGGAAATATGTACAACCCTTATTTCTATCCTCAGTCATATCCTCAGATGCAAGGTTATCAGCACTATCCTCCGGTCGGTGAGGTACCCAACCCCAATTTTGTACCTCCTTCTCTACCTGATCCTATGTATTTTAACCAGTACACTTATCCTCCTCAAATATTTCCGCAATATATTCCTACCGATCAATCTCCTCAACCTCAAGCTCAGCATCAAGCTCAGCATCAGCCTCGAACATCGTTTCCTTTCAATGCTGCGCAAACAGCTGGTGCTCCGCAGAGTGTTTATTCTAATGGAAATCATTCATTTCCTGCTGCTACTCCCTACAACTCTCAGCCTCCTTCTACTAGTATGCCCTCAGCCTACGCAAGTCTGGAAAATCAGCTGCAAAACTCTCATATATCAAATCAACCCCATAGTTCTTTTTCCAGCTCAGAAAATAACTTACCCTCTCATCATAGTGCTAGTAAATCTGTCAAAGAGCAGTCTGCTCATGTTCAGATGCCGGGTAACGGTATAAAAATTTCCGCCAAGCTTCGCCCTGGTGCAACTCGTTCGAAAAGTTTTCGTTCATACATATTTGTAACATCGTCTTCCGGCCCTCTAGCTACTCATCAATCTACTTCCTCTTCTACAGCTAGCATTCCCCTTGCCCTTCCTCGCTCTGTCACTCTCTCCGCTCATTCTTCCTCTCCATCTGTAGCTTCTACCTCGAACTCTATTGCTTCTCATCTCTCTGCTGACTCTAATCGATCAAATACGGAAAATAGTACAGTTGGTGCCAAAGATGCATCTTTCACGTATGCTTCTGCAGCTAATTCGGCCAAATCCGGCGACTCTTCTACTCCTTTTGGCGGCTTACTTAAGTCCGTGGAACTAAAGCCATCATTTGATGCAGCTTTATCCGACAACAGAAGAGATGGTGATACTGGCACAAGAATTAGTGAAGAGCTAGCTGAAGCAATGATTCAATTTGATGCATATGCCCCTGCTTTCAGATCTTTAAAGCCTACTGGCTTAGTTAACACGAAATCTACTTGCTTCATTAACTCGGTTTTACAGATTTTAATCAATTCTCCTCATGTATTCCGAATGGTTAAGGAACTAGGTTCTATAAACCGCAAGGATCCAGATCCAAATGTTCCTAGTTTAAACATTTTGAACGATATATTTCTCGCTTATGAGAAACTTTCCCGTCAACGTAAGGCTGGTATTGATGCTTATGATGCAACTCGTGACTATGAAGATCTTTTAAAAATCATTTCATCTGACATGACCTATGGAGAACAGCATGATGCTGCAGAATTTTTGAACTGTCTTTTGTATAAGTTGCATGAAGAAATGCTTTCGGTACTTAAACATCAACAGCAGGTCCTGCCAGTGACTAATGGCGTTGATCGTTCTTCGCCGAGACAGTCGGCTAAAACAGGGAAAGAGAACGGTTGGTCGGAGGTTACTCCTAAGAAAACTCAAACAGAACACCAAACTGTTGAATTAAAGCGGACACCTATCTCAGATCTATTTTTCGGTTCATTCAATTTTGATACACGTATAAAAAATCGTCGTATCTGCACCGATCAACCTTTCTTGGAGCTACAGGTGGATATTTCAGAAGACTCTGTTGTTTCTGTCGAAGACAGTATCAAGAGACTGTCACTGCCAGAAACTATCGAGCTTGAGAATAGTGAAGGTTCCAAGATTACAACATTGGGAACCTTGCCCAGGATTCTCATTGTGCAGTTAAAGCGATTTTTAGCCAATATTACCTCCTACGGTTACGTTGAACTTACGAAGAATCAAAAACCGATCACGATCAAACCTGAACTTCGAATCCCCAAAGAGGTTTATGATGGTGGTCCAGAACAGCCAAGGTATCGACTGTTTGGAGTTGTGTATCATCATGGTAAAAATACATCTAGTGGTCATTACACTGCTGATCTACTAAGCAACAGCGGGGCGGCTAGTGGATGGTGTCGCATAGATGACGAAAGTGTGATGCCATTAGGTCTAAAGCAACTTCTTTGGTCAACCCCAAATAATGGCAATAGTGAACGGCCTCCTCCGTCCACAAAGACAGAAAACGGAGCAGAAAACAATATTAATGGATCGATTTCTTGGACCGAGTTGGACGATGACGACGAACTTGAAGGTACTTCAGGAATGGATCCTGTTGAAAATGATGAGAGTAAAACAGCATATCTGTTGTTTTATGAACGGATTGATGTATGAGCAACTATAGTTAGAAAAAATATCACTCACTATCTTATTAATTAATTATATTGATTATTTCTCTTTTTTAAACTTTCCTGCAGAGCAGAACAGACTTGCTATCATCCCAATGTCATGCTTTGTTTAACATACCGCACTGATTTGTAAGTTCTCTTCGGTTGGTTCAATCAAGGTGTCATTTTTTTATCTAACCTCTTTAGAGAGTTGGAAATTAGTATGAAATGGAGAATTGTGCATCCGTGCGGGATATTCCAGAAGATGCAGGTGAATCTTACGACAGCGTAAAGCTCAACACTCCCACTCTTAGACGAAGATCCTCAAGTTTGATCCGTCAGTCTATTCCGGAGATAGGACGATATAATGAATCTTTTAGTAAAGACGAACCTAGTCATTACTTCTCTACAGGTTTTGTCAAGGAAATCTCTCATGCTTTTCCAGATTTCCTGATACAAATTAATTACTTGCAGCTAGTGAAGAATCCGAAGATCATCTTTTTTCTCATAGTTTGTTTCTATATCATACAATTTATTGGAATTGGTTTCTTTCTAGGTTGTGTTATAGGAATTTATCTATCGAATCATGTGGGTTCATGGTATAACGTCCATGAAGGTATTCTGGACCAGCTACTTCTGCGTATTCAGAATGCTTATTCCTCGGTGGTGAATAAACATGATATTTCTGACCAAGATCTTCATGTATCCCAAGCAGTTGAGACACAATTGGTTCGTTTCAAAGAGTTATTATTGGAAAATTATGTTAAATCCTGGTACACTCCTTTAACCTCGGATCGACAATTCCCTCAGACCTGTGATAATATGTTAAAAAAATTCTTAGTAAACCTTACTCGTCATATTCAGCAAAATAGGTTAATTGATATCATTCTTCTTTGTTCTTTGTCTGGGTCTTCTACAATTATGACATTCCTTCGAGATCTCAATGAGTTTCAGAAATACCAGGGAGATGTCCACAGTTTTGTTGCTCAAAATCCGCATTCTGTCATTGCCATGTTGACTGACTCTCATTTACAGTCTCAACGCTTTCACCGGGTGGCACAAGATTTTCTGATGAAGTTCTTGGGGAGAGAGTATATGGAGTGCCCCCCTTTCTCCAGTCTGACCACTGAAATGTTCTCTACCTATGTTATCGAAAAGCTGGCTAAGAAAATTGGTGATCCTCATTTTCTAAATTCGCTTATTGTTATGGTTCTTGACCTTAGTGAATCAGAAACTCAGATAACCAAAAATCATGCCAAAAGCGTGGTTGACGATGCTATTTCTGAAGCCGTCAAAGTAGCAGATCTTAGTTTCTCAGGTCCCGCGCTGCAGACGCCTAAAAGTCAAACAGAATCTTCCACAATGAGACCCTCATCGAAGGTATGCCTTGATTCCCTTCCTAATTTGTCTCCTAGTCGGTCTGTTACTTCCGTTGATGATATTAGCTTTTCTGATAAACAAAAGCCCTCAACAGTATTCGGAGCCACAATATCTGTTGGCTCGTGCAATATCGACAATAATTTCAAACTCTCATCTATCACAAATCACTTTAATAAATTCAATCCCGAGTTTATTATATCCGTTCAGCCTGATCCTGAATCTCCTTCTGGCTGGGTAATTGTACGTAGCTATTCAGAATTGAACAAGCTATCTGATGTCATAGAGAAAGTGAGTCGTGTTTCTGGAATAATGTCTGCACCTAAAGTGCCAGATTTAAGATCTTCCATGAGTTCTTTTACATGCGCAAACCAGGTTGAAACTTTCTTAAACAAAATTGTTAATATTCCTGAGCTTGCCAGGACCTACGCTGTCCAAAATTTTTTAAGCAAAAAAGATAGGAGCAGAAGTACATCGCCAGACAGAACCCCGGTATCGGGCATGAATAAACTTAAAGACTTCACACAATTGAGTGGAGGAATCAAAGATGTACTAATGAAAAGCGGCATACAATTGCTCGACGGGTCACTTTTGGACAAAACTAGAGACACTCCGGTGTTACGAAGACGAGGAGATAAAAGCAAGACTGCATCTAGAGACTCTTCACCTTTACGGAAGTCTGGCATAAGTATCCAGGAGGAAGAACCAGATGAGTTCGCTTTACCAACATTTTCCTCAATCCGTCCAGCAGCAACCCCGACAGACCAAGCCGAAAAAGCTAGTCATCTAGCTGTAGATGAAACAATCCGGGTTGTTTACCCAGATAATTACTTAGAGGTGACAGTTGAGGAAACTCGGCACTTTGTGGATATATATTTCGGGATTCTTTATGAAATATTATCTCTAGGGAATGCATGGACCTTAAGAAAGACAGTATTGACAGTAATCAGAGAGGCGGTTCTAAGGAACGCTGGGGAATCTTTGGCCGACATCCGGGAAGATATAAATCGGTTCTTGGAAAATTCAATGACCGAGCAATCGATAGCCCAAGCTTTGGCCATATTGATAGATGATGCTTTTTCTATGGAGGCGCAAGAAGAACCAAGTGATTCAGAGAAAGAAGATACGGCTATCAAAGCTCGGGAGCTATTCGTTTCCCAACTTGTTCCAGAGAGTTTGCGTGCCGTTATTGGGTCTCGATCTTGCGATCAAGCACTAGATGTGGTTTTTGACACACTGCAGGATCCGCGGGTTTCTGTGGGACTTGCTTCAGCGTTGATCATGGATGTAATCACTGGATTCATTCAATGATCATCTAACTACTAATTACTTAATGACTAAACATAAATATACATCAGATGAAGTTTAGTTAGACTGTCTATAACTTCTCCTATACTCCTCAGTTGTTGCATTTTCTTTCAGAGGCTCTTCAAGCCTATTCTTTCTTTAACTTTATATTCGCTCCTCTCGTAAATCTACCGTTTTCCTATATTCTCCAAGCTGTATGACGACATATTCAACGAGGCCCTTGCATGATTAAATAATTTCAGCTAAATCCCCTTTCTCTTTAAAAAAAATGGTGCAAGGTTCCAAAAAGAAGATGTCGCGGACAGCCCGATACCGCTTAATGAAATCCATTAGTATTATCTTGACTTTGATTAGTGCATATGCCTCTTACGTGTACATTGGACCTTTCAGCTGTAAGTACCGTCATCAATCTAGACTTTTTCTCTTTGTCTAACAATAGGGAATGTTGTTTATAAGCAGGTAAATCGTGCCGAGGGTATCGCTTACATCACAGTGATATCTTGGGAACTGCTAATGATTCTGATCTGTCTTGCCCGGGTTATTATTGAAGGCCCAGGTTTGGTTAACCGGGAATCTGTTGATTTAGATCCAGAAAAAGTATACTCAGGTAATGGTTACGATAACCAAGCTCCTAAGGCCTTTATATGTGCTGAAGATGGCCGGCCAAGATGGTGCTCAGTGTGTCAACTGTCCAAGCCAGATCGAGTGCACCATTCTTCCGAAATCGGTAAATGTGTGGTTAAAATGGACCACTATTGTTTATGGCTCGGTAAAGTTATAGGTTATAGTAACTTCACATTCTTTTTCAATTTACTTCTTCATGCTAATATCGCATTCATCTTCACTCTTGTCACTATAGCCGTGAAGATGCCTTTCATGCTTCACAACATCGGCTATATTAACGGGCAGATTATTGCCGCTTTTGCTATATTATCAATATTTTTCTTATTTAGTTTTATTCTCTTTGCTCAACATCTCTATATGATCTCAATGAATCTAACTACCATCGAAGAAATGAGTCCAGGATATAGATATTTGATAAATGTTGAGCTGGACGATAAATCTCGACTTGTGGCCCTTTGTGAGCCAGGTGACAACCCATTCAATGTAGGATTCAAGAGAAACTGGAAAGAGGTGTTTGGATCCAATCCATTAGAATATGTCTTTCCTTTGAGAAAACCTCATGGCAGCTCTCTGATCTTTCCATATAATAAGAAAGTCTTAGAGCGTCTAAAACATCATTATCGACCCAATCAGTTTCAAGTATGGGGATCCGAATTATCTCAGGGCCCACTCTCTCCTGGCCCTTTACCTCCAATTCTACCGAGTACCACTACAAACCTGCAGGAACCAGTTATTACTCCTGCAGACCAAAAGCAACATGATAATACATAATACCGCAGCCCGACACCTGAGAAGAATAAAACCTCCTAGTCACTAATGACAACTGCATCTCCCTCCTTAACTATACTATGCACAAATTTTCTCCGTGGTTTCCTCTTTCCAATCTTAGATAATTGATTACCGAATGGTATACCTACCCAAAGAGTACAATGATATTTTAATCGTCCTACACAGATATCTACTTATCGGTTAGATAAATTAAAGTTAATAGCGAAACATTATATATTTATTTTATAAATGTTTTCGACAAAATTCCAATCATCCTCACCACGAAACGTCTCAGTTTTACATAAAGATATTTTGAATTAAATACTGCCGGCCATCAAAATCGAATCTCCAAAACTATTCAGCCTCTTAGATCTATAAGTAAACCCTAACCCAGTATAGGCCCAGCCTTATATAACAATACGGCAATATCCACATTCAATCCCTATACAGTCATGAATGTATTAAAGCTGCAGGTAAGTATTTACACTGAGAACCATATGTTTGTTGGTTTGTTACTGTGTATTATTTCCAGTATCTAACCTAGCGTAAATTTCCTAGTCTGTCACAAGAAGAAGTGTTACAATTGGTCGACCAATTCCGTCGCATTGATTCCGATGACAATGGATGGGCGGAAAAACAGGAGGTGGTTCAAGCTTTGGTCAATTCAGGTGGATGGACGTACGATGAAGTGCGTCAAACTTTGAAAACTGTGGGTGTAGACGCTTCTGGAAGGGTCGAGTTGGATGATTACGTGGCCCTGGTTTCCAAGCTGAAAAGCGGAGGAACGAAAGTATCGGTGGAAAAAGACCGTATTGTCGTGGCCGGTGCTTCTAGTGGAACTACACATACGATTAATGAAGAAGAACGATCAGAGTTCACTCGTCATATCAATTCTGTCCTCGCCGGAGATCCTGATATCGGGCACCGCTTCCCCATCCCCACACATACCTTCCAAATTTTCGACGAATGCCGTGATGGTCTCTTGTTATCTAAGCTCATTAATGATGCAGTTCCAGAAACAATTGATGAACGTGTTCTAAATAAACCTAAACCTAACAAACCGCTCAATACTTTCACCATGACTGAAAATGCCAACATGGTGATCAACTCTGCTAAGGCAATTGGGTGCGTGGTTGTTAATGTTTCTGCTGATAACATCATAGAAGGTCAAGAGATTTTGATTCTTGGATTAATCTGGCAGATAATTCGCCGTGGTCTTCTTAGTAAGATTGATATCAAGCTTCACCCGGAACTTTATCGATTATTAGAGGATGATGAGACTTTAGAACAGTTTTTACGTCTTCCGCCGGAGCAGATTCTTTTGCGCTGGTTCAATTATCACCTGAAAGCTGCTGGTTGGCATCGTCGTGTTGCTAAT
The DNA here is from genome assembly GCA_030574535.1 of Tortispora starmeri. Taxonomy (NCBI): domain Eukaryota; kingdom Fungi; phylum Ascomycota; class Trigonopsidomycetes; order Trigonopsidales; family Trigonopsidaceae; genus Tortispora; species Tortispora starmeri. The sequence continues at coordinate 83,753 of JAJMFD010000033.1, read as the reverse complement.
TTTTCAAAAGATGTGTGTGATGGGGAGAACTATACGATTCTGCTAAACCAGCTCAAACCTGATGTTTGCTCTAAAGCTCCTCTTCAAACCAACGATCTTCTACAACGAGCAGAACAGATACTTGACTCTGCTGAAAAGATTGGCTGCCGGAAATATCTGACCCCCACCTCTCTTGTGGCTGGTAATCCCAAGCTTAATCTTGCATTTGTCGCCCATCTTTTCAATACTTGGCCCGGGCTAGACCCCATCACTGAGGAAGAAAAAGTGGAAGTTGAGGATTTCGATGCAGAAGGTGAACGTGAGGCCAGAGTTTTTACATTATGGTTGAACTCTCTTGAAGTAGAACCTACCGTCGTTAACTTGTACAACGATTTACGTGATGGTACAATTCTTCTTCAGGCATTTGAAAAAGTTATTCCAGGATCAACCAATCCTAGGCATATTAATAAACGCCCAGCAAATGGCGCTGAGATGTCTCGCTTTAAGCAGATGGAAAACACAAACTATGCCGTAGAACTTGGCCTGCAGAATCGTTTTTCTCTCGTCGGAATACAAGGCGCCGATATTACAGATGGTCAAAAGACACTTACTCTGGGTCTGGTATGGCAACTTATGCGTCGCAACATTGTAGAGACTCTCAAAAGTTTATCTAAAGGAGGCCGAGAAGTCAGCGATTCGGATATGCTGAAATGGGCACAGGAGACTGTCAAGAAGGGAGGGAAATCTAGCACGATTAGATCTTTCAAAGATCCTAGTCTATCAAACGGTGTGTTCCTTCTAGATGTGCTTCACGGTCTCAAACCAGGCTATGTGGATTACGATTTAGTTGAGAATAGCAACTCTGATGAAGCCAAATACGCCAATGCAAAACTGGCAATATCCATTGCACGTAAACTTGGTGCGCTTATTTGGCTAGTGCCGGAAGATATCGTTGAGGTACGCAGTCGATTGATTTTAACCTTCATCGGATCTCTCATGTCACTTCAGTATTCTGGAAATGTATAGAATTCCGATACTCTGAGGAATTTTTATCAATCTGTATTGTTTTTTTCCATTTACATTTCATATGTATGGTGTTTTTCTTTATCAACTTTTTGCCCCCTTAGCTGATCACCAGCTACAGAATATACTCATGTGATAGAGAGGCTTGTCTTCCCTCTTCTTTTAACAAGCTTTCATATGATGGTATAACTGCTCTTTGTACTGTAATTAAGCTCAGCCGCGTATAATGAAGGCTGGTGTTTTAGATTTAAGAGTAAAAATTCTGAATTTATTGATTTGATGAGCATTGTGCATCTAGCCAATCATTTTAGTACTTAGTTGAATAGAGCGACCTATTGGGAACATCACTATACTACAACAACTATAGTCTCCACCCACTTCACCCCTTCCAGTCTGTAAGATGATCAGAATTGCCATTGACAGAGGTGGTACATTTACAGATTGTATTGCCAGTAAGCCTGGACAAGACGATTTTGTTTTAAAGCTTCTGTCCGTTGATCCCTCCAACTACGAAGATGCACCGCGAGAAGCCATTCGACGAGTCTTAGAACATTATACTGGGAGACATATTAGTAGACAAGAAAAGTTAGATACCTCACAGATTGAATCTATTCGTATGGGAACTACCGTGGCTACTAATGCTTTACTAGAACGCAAAGGAGAACGATGTGCCTTACTGGTGACCAAAGGATTTAAGGATATCTTGGAGATCGGCAATCAATCCAGGCCGGATATATTTGATCTGAAAATCAAGAAGCCTGGGGTTTTATATGAATCTGTTGTGGAAGTTGACGAAAGAGTGATTCTTGTTGATTACTCTGAAGATCCTCGAAAAGTTCGTACTGAAGTATCGGGTGATTTGATCAAGGGTATATCAGGAGAAACAGTTCAGGTGTTAAAGGCCCCAGATATCGAGAAATTAAAAGAAGATTTACAGAAATTGAAAAATAATGGAATCAAATCTATAGCCGTGTGTTTCATGCACGCTTATACCTTTCCTGCTCATGAGAAGATTGTGGCTGCTATTGCAAAAGATATTGGTATTTCTTACGTCACATTATCGAGCGATTTAGTTCCCATGATTAAGGTTGTTTCTCGTGCAATGTCATCTGTTGCTGATGCATATCTCACTCCAGAGATTAAGCGCTATATAAATGGATTTATGTCTGGATTTTCTGGTGATCTGGGTGTCCAATCTAATACACGGTGCGAGTTTATGCAATCAGATGGTGGCCTGGTAGATGTATCTCAGTTCTCTGGCCTGCGGGCAATACTCTCTGGTCCCGCTGGTGGTGTAGTTGGTTATGCACAGACTTCTTGGGATGACAATACTCGTATCCCTGTTATAGGGTTCGATATGGGAGGGACTTCTACTGATGTTTCTCGATATGGAAATGGGCGATATGAGCATGTGTTTGAAACTACTACCGCTGGCATTACCATCCAAAGTCCTCAATTGGATATCAGCACAGTTGCTGCAGGCGGTGGAAGTCGGCTCTTCTGGCAGAATGGGCTCTTTGTCGTGGGACCAGAATCTGCTGGCGCACATCCAGGCCCTGCTTGTTACCGCAAAAACGGACCATTGACTGTAACTGATGCTAACTTAGTTCTAGGCAGACTTGTTCCCGATCTTTTTCCCAAAATATTTGGTCCTAATGAAAATGAAGGATTAGATATGGAGGCATCGCTGTCAAAATTCGAGGAATTGACCGCTAAGATTAATAGCGATCTCGATGCTGCTATGCAGAATCATATGTCTATAGAGGAAGTAGCCTACGGTTTCATCAAAGTTGCTAATGAAGCAATGACTCGTCCTATCCGCACCTTGACTGAGGCGAAAGGCTATAATACATCTAATCATCGCCTAGCATCTTTCGGTGGTGCTGGAGGTCAACATGCTGTTGCTATTGCTAGATCTTTAGGAATATCTGAGGTCCTCATTCATCGCCATAGCTCTCTTTTGAGCGCATATGGTATGGCCTTGGCTGATGTAGTTAAGGAATTTCAGGAACCCGCTGCTGAAATATACGATAGCAGTACTCATTCTTATTTTATGGAAAAATTGGACTTTCTCGCTAGTAAAGGCTCCTCTGAACTTCAAACTGAAGGATTTCAGCTCTCCAATATTGAGTTCGAGCGATATCTGAACATGCGATATGTTGGCGCTGAGTCGGCATTGATGATTCCACAACCCGAAGACCTAGATTTTGGCAAAGCTTTTGTGTCTCGTCATAAACATGAATTTGGCTTTATTTTTCCTGATAAAGAGATTGTGGTAGATGATATTCGTGTTCGTTCAATAGGGGTAGGTGAAAAAAGACGAGAAATTTCGGTAGATCTCCAACTTCGGGATATTCGTGTATCTGAACTATCAAAAGCATCGTCCAGGTTCTCTAAGTCGGTTTATTTTGAGGGTGGCTATTTGGAAACTCCAGTATATTTTCTAACAGATATTGCTGTAGGATCCCTGATCAAAGGTCCAGCAATCATTGCTGATACAACACAAACAATATTGATAGAACCACAATCCACAGCTACAGTTTTGAAAACTCATGTTTTCATCAAGCTAGAGGCGAGCTCAGCTTTGAGAGAAGAGTCAACTTCTGGGGACGCCGTTGACCCTGTGTTGCTAAGTATATTTGGTCATAGATTCATGGCTATTGCCGAGCAAATGGGTAGGTCTTTGAGAAAAACTGCTGTTAGCACTAATGTAAAGGAAAGACTCGATTACTCGTGTGCTTTGTTCGATGCTGATGGCGGTTTGGTTGCAAACGCGCCTCATGTTCCTGTCCACTTAGGTTCTATGTCTACAGCTGTCAAGACACAAGCTGCTTTATGGGCTGGAAAGTTAAATCCAGGAGATATCTTAATTTCCAACCATCCGAGTGCAGGTGGTACTCATTTGCCCGATATAACTGTAATATCTCCGGCCTTCTATGACGGAGAGATTCTCTTCTATGTTGCTTCAAGGGCACATCATGCAGATATCGGCGGTATATTGCCTGGATCTATGCCTCCATTCAGTAAGGAACTTTATGAAGAAGGGGCAGCAGTTAAAAGTGAAAAGATTGTTTCTGGTGGGCATTTTGATGAAGCCTTGGTTCGAAGAATATTTCTAGAAGAACCATCACGTTACCCAGGATGTTCTGGATCTAGGAGATTCAGTGACAATGTGTCTGATTTGAAAGCTCAGATTGCTGCGAACCAGAAAGGCATTGATTTATTGCGGAGTTTAATGAATGAGTATGGTCTAAAAACTGTAACATCATATATGATGGCTATTCAACTGAACGCAGAACAAGCAGTACGGTCACTTCTGAAAGGCGTGTTGGAACAATATGGATCTGAGCTTGTTGCCGAAGACTTCATGGATGATGGTACTCCTATCCGACTTAAGGTCACTATTGATAGTGATTGTCAAAATCTAAAGAAAAAGGCGGCGGTATTTGACTTCGAAGGAACGGGTATGCAAGTCTATGGCAATACCAATGCTCCACGTGCTGTAACTTATTCTGCAGTCATATACTGTCTACGCTGTCTAATTTCATTGGATATTCCTCTCAATCAAGGATGTTTATCACCGATAGACATTAAGATACCTAAGGGGTCTCTACTTGATCCCGGAGATGATGCGGCGGTGGTTGGTGGCAATGTTATGACTTCGCAAAGAATCACAGATGTAGTTTTGAGAGCATTCTCTGTTTGTGCTGCCTCTCAAGGCGATTGTAACAATCTGACGTTTGGTATTCCCGCTAAACCCGAACTGAAACTTGATGGATGGGGTTACTATGAAACCATAGGTGGAGGAGCCGGAGCTGGTCCAACTTGGGATGGTGCTGATGGTGTACATACGCATATGACAAATACACGAATGACTGATTCAGAGATTATGGAGCGGCGATATCCGGTTATTGTCCGAGAATTTGGCCTGCGAGCCAACTCTGGCGGCACTGGAGAACACCGAGGAGGAAATGGAATTTCTCGAATACTGGAATTTCAGCATCGCGAAGATGAAAATTTGATTTGCAGTATTTTATCGGAAAGACGAGTGAACCAACCTTATGGGATGTCTGGAGGTAGCCCGGGACAGCGGGGATTGAATATTTGGCAAAGAGCTTTGGACGGTCGTAGAGTGAATCTCACAGGTAGAAACACTGTCTATCTTCGGCCTGGAGATGTTATTGAGATCCATTCACCTGGTGGTGGTGGATACGGTGCGAAGTAATATGTATAGGTATTTTTTTCTATATTTTCTAGGTATGCCTTCATACATGAACAAGCTAACAATGTACGGGATACATAAGGAGTAGAAGCGAGTATAGTAGTAATTCTTTATTTCGTCATAAGAAGTAATAAAAGAAAAATACACTATTTCATTTTAAAAAATGACAATTTAGTATAGATCGATCAGCTAATAACTAATTAGATGCTATCTTAACTCCGCGAAACATAATCACGTGACAAATAGTACTTTCTTGTTTACACAAAGATGAAAATAACTAAAGTGCGAGAAACAGTTAGTTAACTCTCGGCCGGCTGGCCACGGAGAATGCCGATCCACTGATTAGGTCAACAAAGCAAATGTCACTAAAGCAAAATCCTTATAGAGCGATCGACAAAGATATGAAATTATCAGATACATAGTTTAATATGCCGTAACGATCCTAGCATGATACATTATGAAGATCCCAGAATAACAATACAGGGTTGTCTCTATACAAACGGATAAAACTACTAGAGAATACAAATATAATGTTCATAAAACGTTAAAAATCATTAGATTTTTACAAGTAAAAACGAAAGTATACGTAAGATAGCATTCAGCTGATCCCACAAAAAAAATGTTAGAAACGAAGTAAAGAATTGAAACCAAGACAGGAACTAAGATCAGTTAGATACACTAAGCACGTAAACGCAGCGACTATAACTCGCGCAGAAAACAGCTCAATATAAAAAACCTATTGACCAAAGTCCCACCAGCTTAGCAACGAAAAGAACGAAAGTAAATTCAAGCACTCAAAAGACATAAATGGTATAATGATTACAGAACTTGAATATGAAACCCCCCTTACAAAATTTAAAGCAAGTAAGCGGCAGCAGCAACGACACCAGCAAGGGCACCAGAGACAGCATTGGCCTTAGCAGCACCAGTGTAGGTAGGAGCAGGGGCAGTGGTGGTGGGAACGTAAGCAGTGGGCTTAACGGACTTGGTGACGGTGCAAGGGCAGTCAGTGATGATGAAGGTGGTGGGTTCAGTAACAGTGTAGGTAACATTGTTGACACAGATAGTAGTGGGCTCGGGGCAGTAGGTCTCGAAGTAAGTAACGACTTCAGTGACGACAGTGCCGTTGAAAGCGGCAGCAGCAGAGGCAGCAAGAGCGACAGCGGAGAATTTCATTGTTAATTAGCGAGCGAAAAAATATCAACACTTGGGTAAAAGATAAGAAATTTGCATAAGACCCCTTATTTATATTGTTTCCTGTAAGGCTGGTTAACCGCCAAACTTAACCTTTTTAAGTTTGGCCCGTTATAGAAACTTAACGGGCATAGATCCTGGATAAGCTGAACCTTATTGTTTGTTTTCTGCACGCATGAACAGCCGAGTAACTACAGGAATAACGAGTCCAATGGCTTACAAAATGAGTCACTCACAAGAAAAAAAACAAGCTCAATATTATTTTTTTGTAAAAACCATTTCAGCCAGTATCGATTCTAGTTGCACATATAACTAATGACTCTCGATCATGAAACGTAGTCAATGAAGCAATACTATTGTTACCCTCTGTTCCCAAAAAAAACCCTGCCAAACCTTAATTTCAATACCAAGAATGAATGGTTGGTTCTAGTACATAATCCTGTTGACTGGACCAATTAAAAGGCACATGAATCTCAAAACAAAAGTGGCCCTGGTCTGACATGTGCGTCGACAGATCTCGGACGAAAATTATGATGAGATATGAAAACTCGCCGGACCTAAATTATTTCTAACAATACTGCCCAGTCATTGATCTAAGTGCAGGCTTGACAAACTAATTTGTTCTACCTGGGCATTTCTTAGCTTGGATATACTTCTCTGTAGCTAAGGAATGTTCTCTTCATAAAAAGTTAGGCTGGAACACTTCGTTAATAAAGTTCAGAATAAACTTTCGACTCCAGCAACTGAGTGGGTCGGATAGGCCAGGTTACTTGGCACTAAAAATAGAGCTAACCAGGTCACCCGATCACAATAAGGTGCCCGAAAGATGCAAGAATAACTGATGCCGGTGAGTTTAATGAAGATTCATTTAACCGACATCGCTAAATATGTTATTATTCAGTCAGGCATTAATGATTGCTTGGTTATATCGTTACAATTAACTGTACGCATATAGACGAATGAATCTATATCAGTGATGCTATAGAATCGGTCCCTTGTGGTAAGCCCTGGTTTTGAACTGCTGACAACGCGTCTTATCACGCGACGGGATGGGTGGTATCACTCTAAATACTGCGGAAATGAGAAAGGCACTCAAGGCTGTTGTTTATTGTGCACTACAGTCACATTCCGGACTGGGGCGTTTTTTCATTATGTTTTTTTTATCAGGGTAGGGGGTAAGTACTATTTCTAGAACCTTGAACCGCCGTCAGTTCAGTAAAGCTTGAGCCGAAGTAAACTTGTCTGTCTTACGGCACCGATTCTACCTACTCCCCCGCCCGACTCCCATCCGCAAAGAGTACCCGGTGCGGGCATATACTCTTAACAATCTTTAGTTATCAGCCGGGAGATTAGCAATCTCAGGTAGAAAATGCAAGCGTCTTTACAAAAACCTTTGAAAATTATTGAATTTTCTTAGAATGAAATAGAATAGTAATTTTACAGATTTAAATAGTATGTACTCAGTTCTAAAAAAATTAACTGTGACTTAATTATATCAAATACCATGATAGCTTGTAGGGTGTTATTTAGTATTTCGACACCCATTCACGGACCCGCTCACCCATCGACTTTATCTCCTTATCTTCAGCAATAGCTGCTTTAAAGGTACGGAGACGAGCCGAAGCTGTGGTCTTCACCGACGGATCTGCCTTGGCGGCTAACTCTGAAGCTACTCGTCGTGAATGTTCGATTCCTTCTGCCACCAAATCAGCCACCTGCTCAAACTCAGCCTCCTTAAATCCTCGAGTGGTCATAGCTGGCGTTCCAACTCGAAGTCCACCGGGAGTGATGGCTGATTTATCTCCAGCAACAGTGTTCTTATTTGTTGCAATGTTAGCTAGGTCTAGTGCAGCCTCAACTCGAGCCCCGTCAATAGGTTTGTCGCCATTTGTCAATCGCAAGAGTAAAAGATGATTATCAGTCCCCCCAGATACTAGAGACAGACCATGCTTCAGCAACCCCTTCTCAAGAGCTTTTGCATTGCTCAACACTTGCTGCTGGTAGTCAATATACTCCGGAGTGTTACACTGTCCCAAGGCGACAGCAAGCGCAGAAATAGTATGATTATGAGGCCCTCCTTGATGAGCAGGGAATACAGAGAAGTCTATTTGCGGCATTAACTCCTTACGGCCAAAGATCATGGCTCCTCGAGGACCTCGTAAGGACTTATGAGTCGTAGTAGTGACAATATCCGCATACTCAAAAGGAGAGGGAATTGTTCCAGCCGCAACTAGTCCAGCGATATGAGCCATATCTGCTAATAATACCGCACCAACTGAATCTGCAATCTCTCGAAACTTTTTGTAGTCCAACAACCTTGAATAAGCAGATGTACCAGCAATGATCACCTTTGGTCGGAACAGCTTGGCAGTTTCAGCCAACTTCTCATAATCGATTAGTTCGGTCTGAGGATCCAATTGATAAGGCATAGTTTGAAAGTATTTAGACACATAAGAAATCTTCTTCTTAGGCGTTTGATAACCGTGAGATAAGTGACCGCCATGGGGTAGATCTAATCCCATCACCCGATCGCCAACTTCACAAACTGCTGACAATGCTTCCAAATTAGCCGGTGATCCGGATAAAGGCTGAACGTTGACTCCCCATGTTTCAGGATCAAGTTTAAATGCTTGTAATGCTCTCTTCTGGCAAAGTCGTTCGGACTGGTCAATAAATTCGTTGCCTCCATAGTAGCGAGCTCCAGGGTACCCTTCAGAGTACTTGTTCTGCATTTCACTGCCTAAAGCATCCATAACTGCCCGTGAAGTAAAATTCTCGGACGGTATTAAAGTCAACGACTCTTTCTGTCGTCTTTTTTCGTTTTCAATTATTTGGAACATTTCAGCATCAGAGTCTTTGAGAGAAGGGCCGAAAGCTGTGCCAGAGGAGAAGCGACCTCGAGTAAAGCATATCGCAGGGGAGACTGTAGCACGAACTCGGGACAACATGGCCATATACAATAATTTTCAGTGGAGCGAGCCAAAGTAAAAACAGTATAACAATTGGTACTCAGTTCCTGAACTTAGTAAAGAAAGAGAAGAATGGGTAGTAGAAATAGTATCCGAGCTAAAGAGGAGGAGAGTAGAGAGTATATTTATTGAGGTTAATATTTCCCAATTGGGACTAGTTTGGAGGAAGCTATCCAAAAGTGTTATACTGTGCTCCGTGTAAGTCGGGGAGTATTATCTCTCCATTAATATAATGAAGACTGAGGTGGCATAGACCAGAATTGATCATTGTCAAGATAAATCGCAACAGCCGATTCGGGAAAGGAAACGCTGTGGTAACTCTGGATCGGAGTTGATGAAGATACCAGTTTACATGTACTGGAGGATTCAGTGACAAGATTTGAATCGGTCAATTTTGGGGAATCCTTCTGAAATACTGTCGGAGAATCCCGATGGACCTCACTACTGGACATGAAGTATTCTGAATAGCCGGAAAGTGACGAATCAGGAGAACTAGCTGGCAATACAGCGGATGAATTAGAGGATGGTGAAAGATTAGAGGATTCTAAATACACTCCCGTTACTGCAGAATTATAAAGAAAAATCCATCTTTTCAATGACCTCTGGTTGTGTAGATCATAGGGGGGATCGCCATACACCATGAACAGTCGACTTATATATCTACTGGTCCCGAATGGCAACTCTGGAGCAAAGATTCGCAAAACTGTGGTCGATGTTGGTCCAGTACTCAGAGGAGGGGTGTATGCATGCCCTAAAGTTAAATAGGAAGGGGATACAATCCTGACTGGACTAAGAACTAGTATCGTGGCAGTTGTAGAGCCGGCCAGTTCGCTTAAAAGATTCAAGAAGGCCCGAGCCCATTTCGAGTGTTTTCGGAAAATCCGTAAATCATCTACGATAATTAAATCATAGTCCTGGGGGCGGCTTTGGACAGATGCGATAAGTTCTGCAGCACTGGTGCAATGGATATTCTCCACTCCTGGTTCGACTCGCGTCAGGACAGTCGTATAATGAAGAACACTCTTCCCGCGATGTTGGTAAGCACGAGAGATTTGCCTAGCAAATGTAGATTTTCCGACACCTGGTGGACCAGCAAGCTCGTAAACTGCGCCAGAAACTAGTCCTCCTTCCAGCAACAGATCGATAGGTTCACAGCCTGACGGAATACGTTCTTCTAGAGCCACATCGGCTAGTGAAACCAGAGGCATGATTTCTCGTTCCCTTATATTATCTAAAGTAGACCAGCTATTTTAAATTAGCAACAATAGGCTGGTCGCCTAGTGCCCCGGGATTACGGCACTCTTTTTAGTAGAAGTACTAGAATCGAACACTCCAATATACTATCTCCCAAACTTCGATTAATCTATCACATTCACTTAGAAAACTAACTCAGGTTACGCAAGCATAGCAGCGTGAAACCGAACTCCTTATTAATAACCTCTGAAATGGAAAAAATACAAGAAGCAGCAGTACAATCGGCGCATGCGCTTGAACAAATCCGAAGTCAGTTGAATGCCTTAGATCGTGAGCTTCGACTTACCAAGTCCACTGAGAAAGAAATTGGAGGGTTCGATGAAACTAAACTTTTTGCTGCCCGTGGAAAGGCATTTGTACCCACTACTCAATCAGAGTTGCAAACACAGTTTGCTGCTAAAGAAAAGGCCATTGCTGAGCGGATTGATATACTCAGCAAAAGCCAGAACTACCATACGACAACTTTAAATAATGCCAAACAGGCTTTGGATATTGCTCGTCAGAGTCAGGTGAAATCATGAGCCCTTCAAAAGAAGGATATTTTGTCTATTTTTAAACATTACTACTCAAAAGGTTTTCGGGTGAAAACTCATCTGTATAAATAAATAAAATCCCTGAGATTATTTTTTTTAGCGTTATTAGTCAATTATGTAGCTAATTCTAGTTTACTCCTTCTTCTGTTTTGTAGTTATCCCAATTTTCGATCCTTCCTTAACTTTTAGACCCCCTCGACGATGGTTAAACGGAAGATGAACGAGCCTACTCCCACCGCATCAGAAGAGCTGAAGATTCAACCTAATGAAAGTCTAGCTGATTTCAGTCGTAGAGTAGACAGAGCTTTACCCTTGGTGAAAGCTCGTAAAGAGAAATCTATCAAAAAAGAGTTAAAGAAGAAAGACTTTGATCTGGCGATATCTAAATCTAAAGTATCCAATCAATCAGAAGACATGACTTTACAGTTTGATGATGATTTCACAGAACAATCGCGAGGTCGACGAAGGAGAAAAAATAAACGTAAAAGGCAAGAAAAATCGCCCGATCCCTGGGCCCAAATTCAAGCTCCGAAGTTCAAGTTTAATGATGTTGCACCGGAACCACCAATTCTACATAAACCTGTGAAAAAACTTCCTAATGTTCCTAAGTCGGCTGGAGCTCCAGCCCGCCGAATGATGTTGGAAGCCGAAAGAGAAAAAATTATTGAGCATTTCCGAGCAAAGAAAGGTAACCTCTAGCTGTTATTTTGTATAGCCTTGGTATATATGCTTCCGTAATCTTTGCAATTGGCGGTGATCACCTGATTTACTTTTTCTGGATTCAGTAATCCTAATGACCCTATATTTCGCAATGCATGAGCGAGTCTAAGCAATGATGACTGTGCCAATGACCACCATCCGGGAGGTATCCCTTCAAGTGCAGCTTCAGTCTCATCACCTTCTTCGTCATGGTCTATTGTGCAGTTGGTTTGCTTTTTAGTCTTATTTAAGATGTTTAAGACCGGTTCCTCCACGACAGTAAATAGTGTGAGCAACAGCTCTTCGATTTTTTCTCCTTCTTCTTCTTCTTCTTGTAGGTCACTTTCCTGTTTCACCAACGCACTATAAACAGTAATTAGATCTATAATCGATTGGCCAAAATCGCTCGCAATTACCGCGTTTCTTATTTGATCTTCCAGTTTCTCTGATACTTCATATAATGTATCACTTTCTTTTGCCATGTTCTTTAACTGGTTTAAAAGATCGCGGAACTCATTTGTAGTATTTTCGCTGATTCTCTCCGACTGCTCTATCTTCTCTTCATTTTCCAATATCACATGCCACAATAATGTCATAATGCATAGATTTGTTAAAATTGGTAAAAACTCTGTCTTATTTTCTGATCTGAAAGCACTGGTGTAGTTTAAGCAATTCATCATTAAGCCCAAACCATCATGATCAATTTTCAGGCTGATAATTTCCCCAAGAAATTTCGCTCGGAAAACAATATGCTGAATTATCTCCCATTGACTATTAGCATTCAAAGACATTGTTGTACTTAACGCCTTTTGTAGTTCAGTTACAGTGCGATCACGCAGTTCTTCCAGAACCACTAAGCAACCCTCATTAGAGGATATCCGATTCATTAGGTGATTTAGTGCCTGGCTACCTAAGGCGTAAACCATTGAGTTTCTGAAAGCAAAAAAGCACTCACCAATATTTTTAACCGTTAAAACCAAACACGGTGTAGTGATTTCTCCGGCGGGCAAGCTTATAACAAGCTGAAGTAGCAATTGTGCACATTCACTTGACGATCTGAATAGCTCAAATAGTTGAGGGACTTTAGATCCAAGTAATCGAAAAGCAGCAGTTGGATGCTTTGCTGGGTTTTCACTGAGTGCAAGAACAGAACCATTCAGCAGTTGCAGAAAAGATACTACCAAAGGTCCAGATAGCCTTTCTGCTATTTTCTCTACTGAATCTATCGCTGCAGCCACAATGTCAAACCAATCATAACCAGATTTGGTTATCAAGGCTTTAGCCGCCCTTGCACCTGGTGCAACAAAAGAAACAGCTCCTGTAGGAATCGGCATAGTCTCTTCTTGAGGCTGGTATTTAGCGTAGCGGTTAGCAATTGTGGTTAACAGTTGCAAAACCTTACTCAAAAACAACTCTGAGTCATTTGAGGATAAGCTGTTTAAGTACAGTAACGCCAGAGCTTCAGCTGCAGCATTCCTTACCTTCTCAGACTCGTCGTAGATCAAGTGTGCAAAATAGTATTTGTGCTCTGGATCAGTAATTATTTCATGAGAGAGACTCATCCTTGATAACACATAAATAGCTTTTGTCCGAATACCATCACCTGCTTTGCTAAAAGCACAGGCAGTCAGAGAATTCCGATGAATTTCCAGAAAATCTTGCCAAGAGTCTTCCGAGGAGAAAACTTTGGTCAATGTGTATACCACCTGGACAGCAGAATGTCGAACCGAGACAGCAGAGTCTTGTAAAGCCCAACCAACATATCTCAAGTACTCGGCGGATAGAAACTTTGCAGAGTATTCTCTAATCCAGTTTCCAAGAGCTGAGACGCATTCCGATCGAATAGAGGGATCAACATCACGAAACCGATTAGTGATAGCGGAAGAAAATAGTTTGTCGATTATGACATCTAGCTCAGCCGTTTTTTCATGAAATTCATTAATCTGATCTTGCTGACCTTTCTTCGAGGACTGGTTCTTAGATTTAGCAGATGCGAGCCGTTTTCTGGCACTTTTCTCACGGATAGAGAATTGGCACGCTAATGAGCTAAACTGGTCAGTTAACCCTAATAAGATCGTCGTTGCTTGCCGGCGGAATTGGCGTATCTTACAACCTGACATGCTGATGGTCCAGTTAATGATGAATTCTATTTCTTCTGAACCAACTGGATAGACCGAATAGAGCTGATCTATTATTAGCTGACCAAAGTTTCTAAGATTGTTGACTGTAAGGGTATCATTATTATCGATCGTTAGACGTGCTAGGCCTTGCTTCCGAACTTTCCTGATTACCTTGTTCAAAGATGACAACATGTCTTCTTGCGATATAGGTAGGTTTGTTAATTGCTCTGAAGATCCAGATATTAATAATAGGAAGTTACAGTATTCCAGCAACATGCTATTTGACTCGATCCATGTATTTATAGTAGGGACGTCTTTTTTGGAAATTGTATACGCCCTGAATAAGCTATTATGAGAAGTAGCAGAGCTCCAATTCGTTTGTATGGCGTTCTGAATAGAAGTTGCAGGACGCGATGACGACGATGACGTGCGACGTTTAGACGACCATTCCTCTTCTTCAGAACGCAGAGAATCTCTAGTATTTATTTCAGCTTCGGCCATTTCTCTCAAACGAGTAGAATATGGCCGTTTTCTAGTAAACGATAGATCTGGAGTGCTCTCCATGCAGAAAATGAGAGGGTGTTGTTAAGAAAACTACTGGTCAAGACACCAGAGACGTGTGTACCCGGCAGAAATCGCACGCGTTTTGGGAGAAGTGTGAGCATGTTACACTGCTAAGCACCACCAGTTCATGCTAAAAACCTCGATCATCACCCTTAAAAAGAAATAAAGAAGTAAACAAATGAATAGATAGGTATAAATTATTATGTCTTCTATTTTTCAGTAATTATCTTAGAGAAATGCTCTGGTTATTTTGGTACGGCCTTTTCACTGTTCTTGGTTCGTTAATGCTAAGATTATTCTTCAGTTATCGCATCCACCTTGCTTTAAACTGGTACAGTTAGTAAGGCAAGCAGATTCTGACCAGGCTATATCTTTCTACATCTAATTATTTATCTAACCTAGAAGAAACGGCGATTTATTGTCTCACTTGCTCTCATTAACTGAAATCAAATCATCTCCAGTAATAACTATTAATCTATTACCCTAACCCTGTTCATTCGACCAATCCTGACACCAACTTTCTAACCGGGTCGGTCCAGCGAGTGCTTGTCGCGTCAGTACCACACTCACTTATCTACCCAAACGACCGTTTTTCCACCAAACTGTATTGCCAATTAACGCTTTATCACCGGCGTATAACTAACTAGTTCTGCTAGTTTCATAGAGATAGATAGTCCTATTCCTTCCCAATAACTATTGACAATTTATTTGTCTCTTCCAATTTTAGAACAAAGAAAAAACTGCACATTAAAATTATTCGAAATTAACTTTTCTCTGCATTGTCTTTCTTAAGTGTCTGATATAATTCCGGTGCAAGTTGTGTGTCCCATTTCGTTTGACTTCTTGTATGTGCAATAGAAACTTGTAGCCTCTCTACAAGTGCTTAATTTTTTTCCACCCTTCAAGTTGCATTTTCCCATCACCCCCACCCGCCATTTTTACGTCTCTCCGGTGTCTCTTATTTGATTGATTTAAGAAAATCGGGTTTTACATCTTCTTTATACTATAAAATAATTTTGTTTATTTGTTTAGCTCTCTGACAAACATTCTGCCATGGAGTCTAAATCAAGTGCCCGTTACGTCCCAGACCACCGTCGGTCTACCTTCAAAAACAAAGGCCATTTTCAGCCTGACGAACTTCGTCGTCGAAGAGAAGAAGCTCAGGTCGAAATTCGTAAAGCCAAACGTGAGCAAAGTCTGGCTAAAAGGCGCAACTTCGTTGCCACTGCTAACCCCCAACTACCCACCATCGTTGATAGCGACGATGATGACACTACTTCCACCCCTGTTTCTACCATAGAAGATCTTGATTCACTGGTCCAGTGCTTGATGTCCGACAGGGTTGATCTCCAAGTTGAGGCTACTACTAGCTTTCGCAAGCTTCTCTCTAAGGAACATCGTCCCCCTATACAAGAAGTCATCGATGCCGGTGTTGTTCCTCGTTTTGTGGAATTTCTTCGTTCTCCTAACCACCTTCTTCAATTTGAAGCAGCTTGGACCTTGACTAATATTGCTTCTGGAACTCCTCAGCAAACTATGACAGTCATTGGTGCCGGAGGTGTGCCACTTTTCGTTGAGTTAATCGGTTCTCCCAACGCAGACGTTCGTGAACAGGCGGTGTGGGCATTGGGTAACATCGCTGGAGACTCATCTCGCTGCCGTGACATAGTTCTTGATGCTGGTGCACTCCCGCGCATTTTAGCCATTCTTCAAGATCAGCGGAAACCCAGCCTTGTTCGCAATGCCACTTGGACTCTCAGCAATTTGTGTCGGGGTAAGGATCCTCAACCTGATTGGAATCTTATTAGCCAGGCTTTACCAGTTTTGGCCCAATTGCTGTATTCCAGTGACTCGGAGGTATTGACTGACGCTGCTTGGGCTGTGTCTTATTTATCAGATGGCTCGGATGATCATATCCAGGCTATTATTGATCATTCCATGCCTCGGCGCTTGGTTGAGCTTCTAAGTCATTCTAACCACTCTGTTCAAACCCCTGCACTACGATCCATTGGAAATATTGTCACCGGTGATGATCTTCAAACTCAAGTGGTCATCAATTGTGGGGCTTTACCTGCTCTTCTTCATCTGCTTAACTCAGATCGGGAGCCCATACGCAAGGAAGCTTGCTGGACTATTTCTAACATCACCGCCGGAAATACATCTCAGATTCAAGCTGTCATCAATGCTAATCTCATTCCGCCATTGATCCATTTTCTTAAATCGGGAGAATTTCGCACCAAAAAAGAAGCTTGTTGGGCAATCACCAATGCCACAACAGGAGGTCTTAAGGAGCCTTCTATTATTCGCTATATTGTCTCTCAGGGATGCATCAGTCCACTTTGCGATATTCTCGATATAATGGATAACCGTCTCATCATCATAACTCTCGATGCTCTGGATAATATTCTTCGAGTCGGAGAACTTGATGCAAAAGAGTCTGGCACAGAAGTCAACAACTATGCTATGTTTATCGAAGATTGTGGTGGACTCGATAAAATCCATGCTTGTCAATCAAGCAGCAACGATAAAATATACCAGCGTGCTTACAAGATTATCGAACGGTACTTTGCTTATGACGAGGTGGAAGATACAGATATTGCTCCAGAGCAATCTGAGAATGCTTTTGGCTTCGGTACTCAGGGGCAGCAAACGTTCGATTTTGCTAACGCCTCATTCTCTAACACTATGAATTAATAAAGGAATGCTTTGCCTTTCTAAGAAGAGCCTTTACTATTCTTGTTTACAGAGCCTACGGTTTAGCTTCTCTATTGACTTTGCTGGTAGTTCCTCTCTTCTTCAGTCAAATGTCTAAAGAGCATTGCTTTATCTGCAGTAAAGATGTACCATATGTTGATGAATCTATAGTAAATAATGATTATCCAACCTTACCTTTCCATCTATATAATCGTTAACCCATTATGACCCAGCTCATAATTATGCATCATTAGTAGGTTTGCTACTACTTAATTTCCAGGTTACCAACTCCTCCTGTAAATGAGCCTTTAATTTCTTGAACTGAGAGGTGAAATTAGCGTTACATTTCCAGCATATCAAGTCCTGAGCCAGTAAGCTTTTATCTTCCTTTTGTAGAGCTCGAAGTGTTTCATAGTCTGACACAGATGACAACTTTTCGTAAGGAATAAAAAACTTGGTATTGAAGGAGTTGTAGTGTTTCCGGTTCTTCATTGCCGGCGATACCATGTCTCTAGAAAGCACATGGAAGTGTAGGTTTGCCATTGATGGCACCAAATGACAACCCACATGAATAAAATCTTTCAATTTCTTTAATTTTTCCGTATCTTTGATATCCAATTGCTGTATGAGGTCTTTAATTGCTAAGTCTTTAGTCATTGTAAGAGCTTCGTTGATCTTCTCAACTAGTGCTACTGGTGCCTTCTTTACAAAATCTATTGGATGAACTCTAGATAGAATCTGATCCCTAGGCATCACAAGATAATGAACCGTCGATTTTGGATAGCTGTCTCGCAAAATTACATAATCTTCCGTATAGTGTAGTACATTATCGTGCAACTCAGGATTGGTAATATAAGTATTTAGTGCATAGCGGAAAGAGAAAGCTTTTGATTTATACGTCTTCTGAATTGATTTAACACGTAAGCCATTATCTACTTTCTTGGATGCTACATGTTTTAAGTGCTTATCCATTTCGATTTTCTAGCGCGTTATCGAAAATCTAAATTAATATCTTCTGGGATCTACAGTCACTTATTCAATCGCTCTAAAATTGGCCACATCACACAGAGTGCAGCAACGTTTAACTGCAAAATAGGCAGAATAAAGTTAGTTCTGCTCATCTAGAAGGTAGTTCAGGCTCAATAGAAGCCACATAAAACTCTTTCTTACTGCGGGATTCTCCATCAGATACTCCCGAGATACTACTGTGTCCAGCATCTGTCGATCCGAACACATGAATATCACCAAAACGATTGTTCTCTAGGTGTCCTGCCCTTCTATCTTCTATCCAATCCATTGATTTTCCCTCAGAGCAGCCTGAGTCTATCGATGGCTTCTGAGTGCCGCTGAAAGAACTTCCAATAATAGGGACCTTAACAAGCCAGCATCGGTAAAGACCCTTGGCATCATTTCCAAATCCAAAAAACAGGAAAAGAATGAAGGAAGCAGCTATAGAGAACCATATTGAAATATCTGGAGAATCGGCTGGAATACGAGGAATCTCACCCCAGTATGGGCCATGGATCTCGGCCCAAGAAAATCCAGTAACACCTTCTTCAGTATTCAATACTAGTACGTATATCGAAAGAGGTAAAATCACGAGAATTATCACTGTAGAAAAAATCATCAAACGCAAAAAGCGAGAAGACGTAGTTGTGCTTGACTGTATGACATGCTTAAAATCTCTTCGGCGTGCCATAAATCTAACAATTGTGATAACAGCGTATATAGCAGCAATCAGTGCACAAATAGGAGCCCATAATATATTTAAAACCAGTCCAAGCCAGGTATCAAGTAAAGGAGCAGCGCAGCCTTGATCTTGAACTAACAAGTACCTTATCGGTTGAACAATATAGTAGAAGGCATTGAGAAGAATAGCTGGAACTAAGCAGATGCTAAGATCTATCAATAATCGGCGCCTACGTTGAACAGGAGAATCCTCGAAGTATATACGCGGGCCGGATCGTGAGACTATAATTGAAAGATTGCGAACTATTGCCAATATGCAACACATAAGAGCAGTGTTTAGAGTAATCTGAACGCGAACAACTATATCACAGTAACCATGTCCTGACCACCATGACTGCAAATCATCTCCTCCCCATACGATGCTGTTGATGAACAACATGATATTGATGAGAAAAAGCCATATACAAAGAATAACTGCTGGCCAGTTCTTATTCTTGATATGAATCCATCCTGGAATGATGGGCAGAATCCAGGCAATACATAATAGGATTGTTGCAGCAAGATACATCGCTTATTATCAAGTGAGTAATCCCCAAGATGCGTCATAAGGGGGGATTTTATGTTACTGGAAATCTAATCTCCGTGCGCTCTTTCATATGAGATGATACTGCATGGTCAAGCTCATCTTATTCATGATTCGCCCAAAATCAACTGCTTGGTTAATTAGTCTCTCATAAATAGCTGCTATTCGCTGTAAACTCTCTGTCAAAGAAAATGAGGAAAAGCTTAATTGCCTACTCAGAATACATTATGAAAGCAATACTTATCATATGGGTGAGATCTGGTGGTAGCTGTAATTTTTTCTCTCATCCTGCTTGCTATCATACAGTATTCAGTATCTGATAATGAAAAGTGAAATAAATACAACATGGGGTAATCTTCGTATAAAAGGTCCATTGTGCGGGTCCATTGTAAAGCATTACCTTTTTCGGCATCTAAAGTTAAATCGTCGCTATCGAAAAAACTGCAGCTCTCGGCATCATCACCTTGTCCGCATCGTCATAATGACACGACAGAATGGGTTTAGTTAGGAAGAAAAGGAGATAAAATAAATAAAATAAAATATTAATTTTTAGACTAGCATGATTTGCTTTATTCCATAGTATGTGGACTTCGTATACTGCTAAGAATTTTTCATGGATATATCTCTTTGAGAGCTCGAAAAACTTTAACTATCTATTCAATCTTTGAATGTGCGCTCTTTCAACGGTCTTTTCTTAACCTCATACGAAACTCGAAATATTTAGTTTCCGCAGATCGCTTAAGATCTATAATCTGAAACATATGCAATAAGATATAATGCAAGCATGACTCTGGGCTTGCTCTGAGCCTGTCTCTTTTTCCATAATGACTCTGCTGACCTCATTTCGAGCCCACACGTTACCAATTCTGCTCCGAGCAGCCTGTTTCTTTATTGCTAATATCGTCTATTACTCAATAGAAGATTATTCATATGCTAGATCAGTGTTTGGTGGAGCTTTGCCTTTAGCTAAGGCAGCTGGTACAGTATTGCATTTTGAGTTCGGATTAATTTTTCTTTTCGCCAGTAGAACAGTTCAGGCTATTACTACTACTTTCTACATTCCATACAAGAAGAAGAGATTTTATCCATTTTTGAATTTTGATGTTCGAGCAAATCATGTAATCACGGCTTATTCGATTCTGTTCTTTTCGATTATTCATGTTGTTTGCCAATGGATTAGCCTGGCAATCTTCTCCAAGCAAAATCGACCCTGGACCTGGGGATCCTTGAATTTTCAGTCTTTACCTGGCGTTACAGGATACATTTTGTTACTTTTACTACTAGTGTTATGCTTTGGTAGCATTCTGACATACCGTCGGTTTTGGAAAGTATCCTTTCGCTTTTTTCATCTGTTGTATATTCCTATCACTGTCATATGGATCATACATGCGAGCTCTTGCTTCATCTTGATTAATTCGGGAAAATGTAGCTCGTTCAAAATGATATGGATGGTATGGTTGCCTGGTGCAATTCTTATTTTAATTGAAAGAAGCTGTCAATTATATCAGTCTCACTTCCCGGTCGATCTAATATGTGCTAATTTTTATGCTGCTAACACTCTTGAACTCAGGTTTCATAAACTAAGTAGAAACCATAGAGCTGGTCAGTATGTTTTACTTAAATGTCCTACTGAGTCATATATAGAAGAGCACCCTTTCGCAATAAGTAGTTCTTCTAATCAGGAATTCTTGTCGATTCACATGAGTGTATGTGGTTCATTTACTAAAACTGTGTCTGAGTTACTACAGTCATACTCCTCATGTCCTAAAGTAGGTTTATCTATGCGTCCGATTTTAGTCTATGGACCCTATGGTGGCTCGGTGGAATGGATTCTTTATAATGAACTGACGTTAGTTGTTGCTGGAGGTATATCGATTTCTCCGGTCGCATCTCTCATATCGAAGCTATGCGAAATGACTTCAGATGAGATAGGTTCTCTGGAGTGTAAGAAAATTATTATCCATTGGATTTGTCCTTCTTATGAAAGTACAGAGTGGATGTTAGGGCTACTGCGGCGATTAGAGGTAAGCTCTGCTGCTAATATTGTGGACTTACAATTATGGATTACGGAGTCCTTCTCATTACAGGACGTAGAGTATCTAACTTACAAATCTTTGCAAGAATCCTCTTTAGAACCTGTAACATTACTACAGCGGAAATGTTACTATGGAAAACCTAATTGGAGACAAGTTATAGATGATATCTGCCTAGTATATCAAACCAAAAATATTAAAGTACTGTGCTGTGGTCCCACAGTTTTATCTCATGATATTGAGACAATTACCACTCAATGTTCTCGATCGAACAAACGTAACCTTTCATTTGTGCCTCTGTGACTGAAGGTACATAGTCATCTTCATTATATGTTGAGAATCTTAGCCAATAAATTTATATCTGTATCTGCAATTCATGGCGAGTTATTTGAATAGTTTCAGCCTAATAAATTCCTCACCGTGCAAATGATGCTCTCGAAAGAGTTATCAATTTGGTGACCTTTTAATTGTTCATCAAGAACCAGATCCAATAATCGACGTAAACAGCCAATTAGAACGCCTATTCGAGCCCAGCATTTGAATTTGGCCCATTCTCCGATAGTTAAGCCGTATCCTGATTCGTGTATTTCTATCCTACCTCCTAGCAGAAGAATAGGATACACAGAGCAAGGGGTTATTTCACGAATAAAACTTTTCGAAGATGCAACTTTTTCAACAAAACTGACAAATCTTGAGTTTCCAATAAAGTTTTGGGCAGAAAACATGGTGGAGGAAGGATGCATAAAACCTCTATCACGATTTGGTAGGAAATACTTTATTGCCTTAGCTTCGGCATCGATAGCCAGTGAGCCCGAAGATGTGTTAATATACTTTTGATTAGGCATTTGAATTCTGGCCACATGGGGGTAGAGACCAGCTGATGTTAATGATCTTAGCATCTCAGAAGAAGCTACAATAGAGGCATTGTGGTTTCTTGACTGTATGTTTAGGTCTCTCAGAGCATTTAGGTAAATTAAGCGAGCTGAGGATAGTTCAAATAAAACACTTTCAGACAGATAATTCATTTCAGCCCATTTCCGAGCACTCGAAGAACCCAGTTCCTTCTTCTTCATATTCCATTGCTCATAGGCTTTATATGTACATAAAATGTCGCCCTGGTCAGGGGCAAAATTCTTCTTAGCCGCTGCAGCTGCATCTCGGCTGCTAGTGTTAGAAAAGAATGGTGATTTAGTGGTGACGATTGCCGCTAATGTAGCCGCTTCATTGGTGAACCCTAATATAGCTCCATAAATTAGAATTTTGCTGGCTTTTAGATCCGTTGGAATCATTGCCATACATTTTCCTAGAGCTGTAAGATAATTCCCGATCGGATCTAATGCACCAGTGTCAATCAGAAACTGCCGAGAACTTTCTACAGCATTGAGTTGGGGGGGTTCAAGTACATTTTGGAGGAATTCCGGCACAGCTTCAACCCCCATTGCTTTGACATCGAGATAGAGCTGATGAAGGGGTGTTCTGGCCATTTCTGGAATAGAAAACTCGCTCATTTTATTCCCTTCTAAAGCCTTTGTAAACAGTTTGTAGCATTTACCTCTCTTAACACGCCCAGCTCGGCCCTGCCGTTGAGCTGCCGCGGCTCGAGATATCCACACCTCTTCGAGTTTGACTAAATCATGCTCTGAATCATATCGAGTTTCTTTAGCTCTTCCTGAATCAATTACAGCAACCGCATCTGGAATAGTGATAGAAGTTTCAGCCACATTCGTTGTAACTATAACTTTACGTATTCCTTGGGGAGGTTTCACAAATATTTTCCTTTGTTCAGCTGAGGATAGCGAAGCGTGTAATGGGAGTGCGAGCAAGCGTGATCTGAGGGAAGACTCTTTTTGAAGGGCTTTAATGCAAGATTGGATCTCATTAACACCTGGTAAAAAAATCAATAGAGCTCCAGATTCATTACCGAGCTCTTCATCAATTTTCACAACAAGCTTAGCAATCAAGTCGTAATTAACACCCTGTCCAAGCGCCATTAAGCGATGTCCAAGACTCTCTTTGATCGACTCAGTACTAAAGTCATCGTTAAGCGAAGTATTCTTTGGAGTATATCCTGTTATCTGTAGAATGTCATCCAAGTAATATGTGTCTACAGGGTATGTTCGACCTGGGATGTTTATAAATCCCACTTTATATCCTGCGTCTTGAAAATACCTAAAAAAAAGGTCAGCATTAACCGTAGCACTCATTAATATAATCTTCAAACTTGAGTTCTTTCTATTGTTGAGCCTTAACAAAGAAATTAAAAGATCGCCATCTAATGATCTTTCATGAACTTCATCTATAATTAAATGTGTGGCATTAATTGAACCTTCAGATTGTAACATTCTTAATGCCACGCCTGTGGATATAAATTTGATTAATGTTCTGTCGGATACTTTTGACTCTCCTCGAATGATGTACCCAACTTCACCTCCAACAGGTACACATCTCTCTGCTGCTACTCTGTCGGCTAATCCAATAGCAGAAATACGCCTAGGCTGAGTACAAACTAGTGAAGCAGACATTGATGTTGTGTTCTCCAATAAATCATCGAGAATAAACTGAATAGCTTGGGTTGATTTTCCTGAACCAGTCTCCCCAGTAATAATAACCACTTGATGATCTTGTACACACTTAACGATAGCATCTCTTTGGTTCCAAGCCGGCAATTTTTTCCTCTGTTCTAACATGTCAAGATATCGAGCTTCGTTCCTTCGTTTCATAAAACTCTCTCTAGCTAACATTAGATCAGGCTGGTTCTTCCTAATGTTCCTAGGTTTATATTGTCTGGTAGATTGTGTAGAATATTCAGAAATGCCTATGGTAACTTTAGAGAGATCGACAAGTTTTCCAGGACTATGAAAGATGACAGAAAAGTTTTCCAGCAGCCAATCATACAAAGAGTACACCATGGGAAGTCCTAGTAGATTTTCTAAAGCATACACCCCAGCGCGCCGTGCTAACTCCAGCCTAATGTATGCTGGTAATTTTTGTATATTACTTGCTTTAGAACCCACAAATATGGCAGGAGGTTCATCTGGATACTTTTCTGCGATATATACTGATGCTTGTATAATAGGCAATTTCTCTTCCTGGAGATTTATTTGGAATTTTATACACTTTTGATCCTCAGAAAGGCAAACATCGTCGGACAGGATAGATTTGAGAGCTTCGTATTCTTCTATCCACTCAGAAGAAACTGCTGCCGTGCTGCAGCTTTTATGAGAATCTTCTCTATCGGTAGGATATACTCCGATTAATGCTCTAAATAAAGCAGTACGTGTCTTCTCCTCATTGTTATCGTTGTTTTTAAAAGCATTTTTCACAACGTCAGTGGAAAATCCAAATGAAACTAATCTTTGAACTGCATATCTGTCTTTAAGTTTCAAAGACTCAATGTTTATTCCAGATTTGTAGTTTGGAGGTAAATACCTTTCAGGCAAGTCATCCTCAGGAACGTGTATGAGGAGCCATTCTAGAGATTCTTCAATGGAGTTGGTATAATCTATAGCCTCTTCGATATGTGAGACTCTAAATCCACGTTTGCTCAGTTGAGCGATAGCATCTTCACGGTCAAAATCTATGTTCGGGTCTTTATGAAACAAATCTTGAATATGCGATCTCAGGACACTTTCGATCTCATTACGCTGTTGATCAGGCATATCGATCTGTGTCGCATTCAGAAATTCGTTCGAAGATTTTGTGTTTGGTTTTTCGATTCCAATACTAACTCGCATAGCCTTGGCTTCTACTTGTTTCGATTTTTGGGCTTGCATTTGTTCCTTCTGGGCCTCAACTACGAACGGATCCGGAACGTAATCATCGGCGTGGCCAGCTTTAAGTCGCTCTTTTCGAAGGGTTTCGAGCTTCAGCCAAAGAGCCTTGTGTTGTGTAGGTAAGACCATATGAATATTTTTGTGCGAGGCTATTCGGTGTAGGCCATAAGTAGCTGCCATATGGCGTGCCTCAAGAGCAGTTGGTTGAGGGCTGACTAACTCTTTAGGAGGTGAGAATCTCTTAGTCCGTATGATTTGTGATTTTGGATCCTTTTTCGCTAATATAACTGTGGCTATGAAGCCATCCTTTGTGTGTTTCATATCATAATTGACCTTTTCCCAGTGCAATTTCTGGCAGTGTTCATGAAGAAGTGAAGCGGGCAGTTTTCCTGTCCAAGAAACTGACGATGATACAATCTCTCTTGCAGAAGGTTTCTTGCTAAGGAGTTCATTAGTCTCGCTGGGTTTGCTTTTAGGCGGTTTAGAATCTTTATTCACCTCCTTTGATGACGCATCCGAGGAGGAGATTTTGGTATGTTTCTTAGATTTAGGAGGCATTACTATCTATGGTTGTTAACCATTCCACTAATACTGATTCGGAGTGGGAGTCAATACGCAGATTTTAGAAATACTAGTCCACTCTGTAATGTAATAGGAAAGGGCAAACGTAGGCGAAATTAAGTTTCCCGGCCGAACTTCAGATTTACTGAGTTAAGTGATTTAATCATTGAAACCATTTTCATGGTCTGATTGTGATTTTATCTTGGCCCTTGTATTATGGACAGCTCTAGATTTTATGTTGATTTAACGTATGAGGCTATTGATGTTTCAAAAGTTTATGACAATGTGCGGGATGAACGAGCAGGTGCGGTAGTTTATTTTGGTGGAACGACTCGGATAACAGCAGCTGATGGTCGGGATGTTATAGAATTATCATACGAATCCTATGAGAAACTGGCTAAGAAACAGTTAAGAGAGTTGCTTGAAGAAGCGGCTGCTCAGTGGCCTATCTGTAGGGCGGCTGTGATTCATAAGCTAGGGAGTGTGCCAGTGAAGCAGGACAGCGTGGGGGTTGCTGTGAGTACACCACATCGAAAAGAAGCATTTGAGGCATGTGAGTGGATTATGGATGAATTGAAGAAGAAGGTCGCTATCTGGAAAAATGAGAAATGCCTTGATGGGTCTCACAATTGGATTCATCCTGATGTAGTAACTTCGGGCTGAGGAAGGGAATAGAGTATTCTTACTCAATGTAATCAATAAACTTTCTATATTCTTATTATCTTTATTATGAAGGAGATGATAAGTTACTTACTTTGTATTATTCTTTTTTTTTTTTTTTGGATCTTTATTAATTAGTCATTGTTACCACGTTGTGCCCTATCTTAATCAAGGCCTCTCAGGCCGAACCTAACTTTACTTTTGTTACCATCGGTTTCGAGGTCGTGTATACTACTATTCTGGGCTCCGTATTTACTGTCTGTAGCTAAGCCATTTCTACTCGAGATCTTGTTGAATGGTTACAATTTCTAATAGTAATGACTCTGAAAACGGCTTTAATAGCATAAACAATGTTCATAGTGCTGTTAATGGCAATGGCGTGAACAGATTGACCCTCTCTAATTCTAACAGAACGATTGGTGTTCCGTTTTCGGTTCCTCCGGAGGAGCATACAGCTTCCCTGGATGTACTTTCATCTCTAGTTTTGGAACGAGAAAACCTTGAATCAACTATTAATGATCTCTTAGACGTCTTGGATTCTCATGGAACGTCGTGGGATAGTGATTTACTGACCTCCGAAGGATTTCCACGTGATGATATAGATGTGGCCAACGTTAGGATTGTGCGAGCTCAGATAGTAGATCTCCGAGGGAAACTGCGGGAGGTCTCTCAGAAAATCGAAGATGCTTTCTTTAGGCATCATGAGGAGGTCATTGCTCGGCAGAATGCCTCTTCTGATCGGCAATCCCGAGTACATCCAACAGAGGTTTTGAATAATATAGATCAAAGGCCTTTTGCTACTATTAGAGATGTTCAAATAGGCAGCCCAGCCGAAACAGCGGGACTAAAACCTGGAGATTCAGTAATTAGATTTGGGCACATTCATGCGGATGTCCCTAACCTTAGAAATGAGCTAGTTTCAGTCTCACATCAGAATACTATTGAAGTATTAGTGCGACGAGCGGTTGCTCCTGGAGTGCCTCATTTTGAGGCTTTGTCACTAACACTAAATCCTCTGGACGACTGGGGTGGAGAAGGTCGACTGGGTTGCTATTTCCAATTCATGTAAGCCGAAACAATACTCCCTTACTTATTATCTTTTATGCATTATAATTAAAGGTCCATAATTTCTCTGTATTTATTCCTAATTTTATATGTGGCTGTTAACGTGCCTCATTAGCACTAATTGATACCCGATTTGAGGTTACTCAGATTCATTTAAGGTATAATATGTCTTGCTTTCAATTAGAGTTTTGAGGTGTTAATTATTGGATGATATACCGCAGCTAGAACTACCATTTCGTAACAATAGTCTGTAATTGCTACATATAGTATGCTGGGCTCTGCGTTATTGTATTATCTGCTGGTATTATTCTCTTTTGCTTTTGCTCAAGATACTTCAGAGAACGAAGAAACTCCCTCGGTCGATCAGCAAGAGTTAGGCAATCCGTCGTCCGACGATAATGGTGAGCATTCCGCGACACCATTGAATGTATTTACACAATGGGAACAATACGAAGAAAGAATTCCTATAATCTATCAGGGTGAAAAGACCCGTGTAATGTACTTGCTGGAAAACGTTGAAGGAAATGAGGCCGCCGTTTTTTCGGAAGTCGGAGGCGCTGTTTTTGCTGCTAACCCATTAGGAGGTTATATCAATGTCGAGAATATTACTCGGACACCTGTCGAGCCTGCTATTTCTATAGAGCCGGGACAGAATAGGACATTGGAACATATCTTTTCAACATCCCTTTCCCCCGGAGAATATGTGCTAATTCTGGCTGGAGTTGTACAATTTGGAGAAACTAAGTTCCAGCAGAACCTTTTCGAAAGTAAAATAATAGTGGACGAAATCCCCATGTCAATGTTTCATCCTCTAGTTCTTCTCTCTTATTTTCTCCTTGGTGCAACAGTTATAGGTAGCGTATACTTCATACGCTTTCTTCTTCAAAATCCGCGTAAGTCGTCTAGAACTAAACGTGGTAGGAAATCTCAACCAGAGTCAAAAGCCTCTCCCAAAGTCTCTTCTGCAGGAAATGTTCGCCGTAGGCACTGATGGTTATCAGTTTCACTGCTATGTGCCGAGTGCTTTGTCTGAGTGTTTTTCTGGAAGAGAGTGCTCATTTTCTGTTGATAGCTGATGATCAGTTAACCAGATTTTTTAGTCAGCCATATCTATTGGAAAGTGTACAAGAACTAAAATGTGTAATTCCATTATCTTATCGTAAAGTCGTATCAGGTTAGTGCCTTAAGAGGGGGAGAAATTACCGGAGACAAAGTTAAATTCCTGCAGCAACAATTTTCGAGGAGACTGGGCCAATCACAAAAACATCTCCAGATGTGGGTGTTTGTGACTCATTCTGTTCTGGCACGTCTATTTTGGTAACTAATTGTAGATAGTTTGGACAGTTTCCTGGCAGCAATGTCAAGGGATGGTCATGACCGCTGATAGATAATAGTACCTTACCAGATTTAAGTACTCTTAGTCGTCCAATCGGCTGCTGAGATATACTAGAGTTGTTCAAAGTACTTTTTCCCGCGTAAGAAACATCATCTACATCATCCTTTACTGTTTCTGCATTCAAAGACTGCATTACAGTACCAGGAAATTGAATGTGAAATAATTCAGCCGCCGCAGAAATTGATCCATCAGAGGAAGGCAAGAAAAATTTAGCTAAGTTTTCAGATGCAGTGTCCAATGACTCTGCTGACTCGTCAGAAGAGTCATGAATATATTGAACAGGAATTTGCGGGGAAAGATATGAGAGATGGTCAGAGTGACCAGAAATCCTTAAGCCCTCAAAATCTTCTGATAACACAGTCGGTGCTCCTTTATTAGATGAAGTTTCATCATGATCGGTGCGCTCGGTCTTGACAGATTCAAGTTTATCAGAAGAGGTACTATTTGGTTTTGAGGTTTGTTGAAGATTAGATGCCTTAGGAAATCGAAGGGCGGAGTTCGAGAAAGAGTGGGGTGCGGTAGCACCAAATGGACCAGTTACAGGACTGGATACAGTCGTAGCAATCGATGAAGATCTGGAAGATCTAGATGATCGTCCTGGACCGAGAGCAGGCCGTTTTCGATCCGGAACCGAGATAGTTGGAGAAGGTAATGGAGGAGCTGATGCATCTCTTTCTTCCTTGACACGGCGAGGCTTGAATTTGGGCTTAAATTTCAGGCCTGTAGCAGGTTTGGCTTCTTGTTTGTCAAGAGAATCCAGCCGTGGAGGAGTATCCATATTTTGGAAGACGGTTAATTATTTTATTTCAGAAAGAGAAGAAAGAAGCTTTGGGAGAGAGAGACTTGAGAAATTAAAGGGAAAATAATGAATGAGATGGTGGAAGGTAAAGGCAAAAGATTGTCATAGAGCAGATGAAAGGACACGGTATTAAATAACTTGTGTAATAAAATATCATTTTGAGATATTATTTTAGGTAAAACAAAATCAATAAACAAGAATAATCAATAGAGGATTTTTGTATAGAGATTTGGCTGCCGGAACCAGTTCTTTAATTAAAGTTAGAGTGGAGCTAGTAACACGGTAGTATAGTTTCTAGCTACCGACAAGACTGACTCCATCCATATTTTCTCTCTGTTCCTTGTTCTTCCCCGCCAAACACCACCTCCTCCGCCCCCAGCAAGGATAGTCTAGGGTTTCTACGATTTTTTCTTCGCAGGTAGGTGAAAGATTTAGTTCTTTTTGCGGTTTTTCAAATATTGTTATATATAGTGTATAGCCTATCTCACAATAGAATCTGTTCAGTAAGATATACGTAGATAAGCAACATGCAATACATTCTCCTATTTTCTCAAATACTCTTCTTACTACAATTTCGTTTGAATTAGATGTTTTCATTTGTTCTTGCATCAGATATTTGAAGTTAATTAATAAGTTGAATCAACTATAATGTATATAAATAATTGGATAGAGTTCATGGTTCCAGATAGTTTTGAATTAGCTCGACACTGTCGAGAAATAAGTAGCACTCTTCAGAAAAAATCGAAAAATTATTCCCATAAAGGTGTGTTCTTATTTTCAATGCAGGAGCATTATATTCTAGTTCCTGAACGACCATTCGTGAGGCTGATAATGCAATATAGTAAAATATTTAGGTTTTATTCGAAACGAAACATACTTTTTGAGTTGATATTCCGCGTGCTCAATTACGCATGACTGTTGGATAAGGTTATCATGACTGTAGAACTAGAACTTGGACCGAATCGATCGATCGATCGATCGATGATCATTCTAAACCTGAGATGATATGATACTATACAACCAGCATCGCTGAATGAATAATGAGTGTCTGGTACAGTCTTATTATCGAAATCAGGAGAATTGCGAGTACTTAGATGGAAATATAGTCCAATAGGGAAAGATTGAAGCCAAGCATACCACTTAGCTTACTAATTCTTCTATATAGTGACTATGATCTGAATGTCTCTCTCTACGCAAGGTAGGGTTTACCTGAAATGACGAAAACAAACTTCCTGAAATACAATAATATAGAGCTGATAATGATTAATGGTAATTCGTGAATACTTGTCTACGATAATTACCGGCATCTCACGGTATAGCCAGCATAGCTGGTTAGCGTACATTTTCTAAACCAAACCTCTCCATAGATTAAAAAAATACCTCAAAAGTGGGTTTTGCTGAATTACGATTATTAGACTTTACGCGCTTAAAAAAAAAAACAGAAAAGAAGAACAAAGTATTTAGCAACCGTTTATTGATTTTTATATTATTGGCCAGTATTACTATTACAAACCCCCTAGAATTCACGACAGATCTCTGTATAAAAATGGTCCAATGAAAATGGTATGAGAATAAGGTTTCAAGGTTCCAGAGTGCTCCACAATCTACCCGCTGGGTAGAAGGCCCACTCCACTGCCCCATGCAGATAAACTAGCTTACTAAGTACGATGAAGGCTAAGAGAAATAAATATTGCTGTTTAACCCGAACAGAGTACACAATATCGATATGGCCCTTCCAGTCAACTACCGAACCGAATGTTCCGAGAATTTTTAAGACTGAAGTATGTTTTTGGATATATCCAAACCTTGTTCTTTTCCTAATTTGTTCAGAATATATACATCAATGTTTCGCCTACAACTTAGGTTGAGAGACCTATCGTAAGTCCTAATGAGCTTAAAATTAAAAACTGTCATTTAGTTTTTTCTTCCCTTTCCGAAGACAACTATGAAATAATTTATAGTGTACGGAAATACTAATTACGGAGTCCTTCTACACAGGACATCCGGTCCAACGAAGTGTGTAGAGACATGCGATATGTCGGTAGAAAAAAAATATGCAAGTCATTCATAGTCACTATGATGGATAGCGGCGATCGAACTGAAGGAGGTTTGGTCAGCTGTTTTACTTCTAATCTCCCTTATCCCAAATGAGGACGACTTTTGAGTTCGGCTACAAAGTTAACGTTCTTCTCGGATTGTCAACCTTATTATTTAGTATCTCAGTCTAATTTATCGGTTTAGGTGATATTTCTCGAGCGGTACATAGGATGACAATTCCGTGTGTGTTGTTTTGTTCTTCCATAACCATTAATTATTATTCAATCTACCTAGTCCATTTCGCTTAAAAGGATTTCATCAACCGTTAAACATCTCGATATTTTTTTTTATTTTTTCTTGGGCTCGGTGTTTATCGCAGAAAAATCTCGAACTTCATAACCTTTCCCCTAGGTTCTGTTCATCAGGAACCGGCATGTGGGCCATATATACTATTCCTTCGCCCGTTCCTGTCAGTACCTGGGTCCGGACCATCTATAACTGCCACTCATTGGTACAAATGCTTCAGATGGGCAGAGGCTATTAAGTTACCGCTCAAGTTCTGTCGAAGCTTCCTCTCTTTTAGGTAAAGTTTGGCTGTTCTCTTTTAGATTGTCCAATCACTGTTCTCTTCCTGAATCAGCCTAACTCAATTTTTTCTTCGACACTTTATTTAGATGCTCCCGCTAGTTAGCCTTTCCCCTTGTTTGTGGTACCGTTGCTCCATATAATACTATAATATAATCCCTGCCTGCTATATCCACGTAACCTACATTTCTATTTTTACTACTACTATTACTCTAAGGTCGGACCAATATCTTTCTTTCTGCTTGAACTCCTTTCATCTTCCTTTCTGTTTTTCTTTTGTGAACTGGTTCAATATTTCTTGGTCAATCTAACTACACTGATAGGTCCTTTCTTTCCTACCTTCTTCTTTCGGGTCCTACCTACCCCGTTAATTGTGCTCAATCCGGCTTCGGTGTCTTCAGGTCCCTGTCTCTCCTCTGCCTTCTTACGTGGTCAGGTATTTCCCATTTAATTTCGGCTTATACTTGCCGCGCTCCTTTTTGTTTATATATACATTCTCTAACTTGTTGTACATCGGTTCCTATACCCTTTCTTACATATACTTCCTGCGCTCACAGTCAATCGCATCTGCTCATTGAGAACAATATTTCGTCTAATTCCGCGCTACTGATATATTACATTACGTTCATAGATATTGGTCCAGCAGATCTCTTTCTTTCCAGCTTGTATAAACCGCTTATTCACCTCAATTTATTTGGTACTAAAGATCCTCTGCCGTCCAACTTTGTTTGCTTATAATATTCCTAGCATCATCTAAGTTTCACGGCCGTACCATTTAATTATTTCTCTTTTGGCCATTGACCACTATTGTTCCTTCTTGTTTTCTGGTCTCTGGGTTCCTTGTAGCTTAATTTTGCTTAATCGATCTCCGATCGCGAATATTGTCAGTCCTAAGGGTCCAATCGCTTTTATTGTGGGTAGAGATACTTTTATAATTCGATATTTTTCGGTTTTGTTTTCTCTATATATATATTGATTGATTGCTTGAGTTTTCTTGTTCTATTTTTTAATTAAAATCAAGTATCTTCTTCAGTTTCTGTGTTTCTCATATTTCTGTTGCCCTGATCGTCAATAAGAATTAGCCAGACCTCTTAATCTCGGTTCTCTCTTATATTTATTCTAAGTCCTTCGTGATATTTTGTACTACTACATTAATTATGTCTCCGGCTGGTTCTTATTCTGAGCCTCGTGCTGATAATGCTGCTAAGCGATCTAAGCAACCTAAATCTTTCCGATGCACTGAGTATCCCGGTTGCAATATGACTTTCAATCGTGCTGAACATCTTTCTCGTCATATCCGAAAACATACTGGTGAACGTCCATTCATGTGCTCCGCCTGCAAGCGACGCTTCTCTAGAATGGACAATCTTAAGCAACATGCTCACACTGTCCATCCTAATGAAACCATCATTTTGAATCCTAAATCTGCGTCATCTCAGTATGATGACTTCAATTCTTCAGTTAACTCTTCTCAACATTCCAGTTCTAAGTCTGGTGCTGCGTCTGTTGCCGCTCAAGAACCACTGTCTACACCCGCTAATAGATATCCTGATTGGCGTCTATCATGCATGACATCTTCTAGCACAGAACTGCCCTCTGCATCTCTGAATTCTCATGATATTTCACCAAATGATAAAAGTCTTGTTGGTGGACAATCATCTCAGATTCAAACTGCCTATTACCCTCCGCAAACTCACCTAGATACTGTCAAGAGTAATCGGTCTGATCAATTTCTCCCGGTTGGTTCCAACATCAGTTCAAATGAGGCCTCTCCTGAGAGTTTGGCGACTGTTGGAAAAAACTGCCTCAGTCGCTGTCAGCCAGGTGAACGAATCTCAACTAATATAGGTAACTACAACCGCACAAGTAGTATTGATTCTGCTGACAATGACTTTAATAAACCTCAGCGGTCTAATTCAGATCATGTTGAGCTTTTCAACCGCCGACATCTTAATCGTCCGCAACCTCTTCAAATATTCCCTTGTGATAGCAATTACACCGTCAAAGGCACTGCTACTTATGTTGAAAACGGACAGACTGTTTTAACCCCTCTGGACTCTAGCAATCGAGGCACATACAGTGCCCCAGTCTGGGGTCCTAATAGTGCTAGCTCTTCCAGTTCTAAAGAAGAAACGTTACACACACCCGTTCCTTGCTCTGCTGTCTTGCCGGGCATTAATAGTAACGGCTCGACTTCTTTGTCATCGCCTATGTCTTGCTCTTTACGAACTACTCTATCTGCGTCTTTGTCTGGCTCTCGATCGGGATTCACTTTACCGCCACCGAATTCCGACCGCCACCAGCCACCCGTTCATTCTAATGTATCTTATTATTCCTCTTCCTCAATCCACAAGGTTTTCAGTCCTCTTTCTTCGTTTTCTTCTGATCAATCTTTATCTCAGTCAAGTCCTTTAAGCAACCATGGGCCAGTTACTCCTGCATCTTCTGTGCCGATTTTTCCTCAACAGCAGAAAGCTATCCAGTCTTGCCATCTTCCAAATATTGGTTCGAATGATGCGCTAATATCTGCTCCACAAACGACACATATCCGCCTACCTCCTATTCAATCGCTTATGTCAGGTGCGCTCGCTAGTACTCCGGTGATAACTGCTGATATGAATCAACATCAATTACCACCTGTAGTTACTCCTAATCTTCCTGTTCCTTCGCAGTCTAATCTGACCTTGACTTCAAGCCAGGATCGTGATTTACCAAAACCACTTCCTATACTCCCCTCCATTGAGCTTTTGGTTAATAAAAGTGTCAAATGAGTAAGCTTAAAAATGGATTGGGTTGTAATTTAGATTACGTATAACCTATAAACGTCTTCTCTTATAGTAATAGTTTGTTACGAGGTATCTTTATCTACAGGATTGAATGTTTAATTTAATGTACTTTATTGGTTTTTTATCTTTTAAAAAAATGAACTCTGATGATGATTCCCATATAGTTTTTACCCTCTGAAGTTGCTTCAGGCACCTAGATCTCACCGTTAGTTGGGCGACATAAATGATGAACGCATGGATGGACTTGCACGCTACAAACTAACCAATCAATCAACCCATCAGAAGAAGAAACTTTGAGATAGAAAGATCACCGTCTTCCCCTATGGAGGCCCGAGATACTATTAATCAAATTATACCGCAACAAAAACAAGTGAATATGATGTCAAATAAAAATAAAGAAGATTTTGTACGTCGGTAATTTTTTAGAATATTATCATCATGATATAGCTATTGAGCACCTTTCTTTGCTTAATTTCGAACACTTATCCGTCATTCATTACTTTAATGATTCCTTGGGAATTCTATTTCAATCCATCCCGATTAAGCATCCGAATCACCAAACCTCTAAATCTTGTTAAACCGCACCGACCTGGTGACTCCTGATAGACTCTTTCATTTAATCCTCTGAGTTTGAGGGATCTGTGGTTTGATTGAATAGCTACCGGAGCTGGGCTTTCTATTAGTAGTTCGAAGAACTAGCTTAGATCTGCTTTTTCGTAGTGTATTCCGACCCCTCACATCTATTATCTACTATGACTGACTTGAACCCTCATATATCTCCTGTATCTCTCAATGCTCCCCGTGTCATTACTTGCATGACTGTTTTGCCCTTTGTGGTTCATAGATCATTATCTGGAAACTTTCGAGCTCGTGAACGTCGCGGCCAGTCTGTTCTCTTTGGCGTTCAACGAGTTCTCGAAGCTAATCCCAAGTACTCTACTGTATTAGTTGGGTGGCCTGGTGAGATCCGGCCGGAACCGGATGAACCAAGAATAGGAATTGTCTCTGATCGTAATGCCCCTCTTCATCAACGAGCTGAGAACGTACATAAACTGGAAGAGCGGACCCTTGAGGCCCACATGATACAAGAAGAGCATGAAGATATTCCAATACATGAAACCGAGGTTGAATCTGTTTTGTCTACTATAGATTCGTATTCTCGGGTGCACTCTCGAATTGTTGAGCCGGTTTGGGTGGGTCCAGGAAAGCAGGCTCGATGGCGAACTTATGCAGAGCGGATTATCTGGCCATGTCTCCACTACATAATCGGTGAGCCTACGAATGGCATAGAGGAACGCAGTTGGTGGACTGATTACGTAAGATTTAATGAAGCTTATGCTGATAAAGTTGCTGAAGTGTATATCCCGGGTGACATCATCTGGATTCATGACTATCATCTTCTCTTACTACCTCAATTACTCCGGCAGCGCCTCGGGAATGTCAGTATTGGTCTATTTGTTCATTCACCGTTTCCTTCATCAGAGTATTTTCGTTCACTGTCCCATCGTAAAGAATTGCTGGATGGAATGCTCGGAGCCAACATGATTGGTTTTCAAAACCAATCTTATTGTCGTCATTTTCTTTCTTCTTGTGCTCGAATCCTTGGTTTTGATGTCGGCAAAGATCATGTTGAGTCTTTTGGTAGTCATGTGAAGATAGTGGCTCTACCAATTGGCATCGAGGTTCCCAAAATCGAGCGCCTAATGAATTCTGAAGCTGTCCTAGAGAAGATACAACTTATGCGTAACCTATACCCTGGAAAGAAAATTATTGTTGGTCGAGATAGATTGGACTCGGTTCATGGTATTCTTCAGAAACTTCGTGGGTTTGAGATGTTTCTTACCTTATATCCTGAATGGATGGAGAATGTGGTTCTTGTTCAAGTCACGAATCCTGCTTATTTCTCATCTACTAAAATGGAACGCAAAGTTTCCGAGGTTATATCGCATATAAATGGAGAGTTTGGATCTCTACAAAGTCCTGTGATTGTTCATTATCCTCAGCATATTTCAGCAGACGAGTATTACTCTCTCCTTAGGGTTGCTGACTTAGGTCTTTTTACTTCCGTGAGAGACGGTGTTAACACCACATCCTTGGAATTTGTTGTGTGTCAGCAATATAACAACTCTCCAGCTATCCTGTCTGAATTCACCGGTACTGTTGCTTCGATGCCTGATGCTATCACTGTTAATCCTTGGGATGCCATTAGAGTTGCCAGGGTTATTCATGACTGCCTCACTATGTCTGAGGATCAGAAAAGAGAAATTGAGCAAAGTTTGCTGAAAATTGTCAGATCAAACTCTCTCGAGATTTGGGTGGAGAATTTCCTAGATCTCTTGAGAACCAATACTGAAATTAAAAGCACTGTTTCCATTACTCCTCTTTTAGATAGACAGCTGCTTCTTGATAGATACAGATCTTCTCAAAGACGACTGTTCTTGTTCGACTATGATGGTACTCTTACTCCGATCGTGAAAGATCCAAGTGCGGCAATTCCTACAGAGAAGGTACTAAGAGCATTGCGGTCCTTGTGTAGCAACCCTAATAACAAAGTTTGGATTATTTCAGGTCGTGATCAGGCCTTTCTAGAGCAATGGCTTGGCGATATAACCGGTCTTGGTTTATCTGCTGAGCATGGCTCTTTCCTAAAGCAGCCTCATACTGATAAATGGGTCAATCTAGCTGAAGAAATAGACATGTCATGGCAGGAAGATGTTATGATGATATTTCAGCATTTTACAGAAAGAACCCAAGGCTCTTTTATTGAGCGGAAGAGGATTGCACTCACCTGGCATTATCGCCGAGCTGATCCTGAATTTGGAGCCTATCAGGCTATGCAGTGCCGAAAAATGTTGGAAGATCATCTTCAAAATAAGTACATGAAAGGCCCAGAACGGGCAAAACCCAAAGTCGAGCTTGAAGTTATGCCTGGAAAAGCAAATGTTGAAGTGAGGCCACGCTTTTTAAACAAGGGGGAAATTGTTAAGAAACTTGTTAATGAATACGGACTGACATCCCCTCCAGAATTTGTACTTTGTATGGGAGATGACCATACGGATGAGGATATGTTTAAACAGTTGAACTCTCATCCAAACTTAACTGGTGCTCGGTGCGATAGTCGGGTATTCAGTGTTGCTGTGGGGCCGAGCTCTAAACCCACTAATGCTGGTTGGCACCAACTCGATCCTAATGATGTTGTTGACTCGATTGGGGTATTGGTTGGCACTGTTGAGCTACCTTCTAACCTTACAAATAGTCATAATCGGCCCAGAAGTACTACTTTAGCCTCCCCTGTGCCAAATGGCGGCTTATAACTTTTACAATAAACTAATTTAGTAGTAATTACATGCTAAGTATCCTTATTATTATTATTCTTATTATTATTATTATTATTATTATGGTCCTTATAATCCTCAGTATACGCAATGCTTCTGATTTAGACTCGATTCAAGTAAAACTCTTTGGCGTTCTTGCAAACAGGACCTAGTTCTGTATGTTCTGAAATACCATCACGAATCCAGCGAGATAGCTTATTTCTGATTTTTGGCTGAGTATATCTAGCGTCAAAAAAGAAAAAAGCTGCATAATCATTGGCATGACGAATAGCTCTACCAACTGCTTGGTTTACAGCCCTAATACAGGTATTCTCAAGATACTCTGCGGCACGTTGGTTTGCTCTAATATCATCTTCTCCGGCCTTTCTGGACCTTTCTCTAATATCATCAACTTTTGCGGCTGTATCTGGACTATGAATGTTTGGAAATGGGACACCTAACACAATGACTGCTCTAGCTATATCATCTGCGAAATTTATACCTTCGGATAATTTTCCTCCGACTACAGCGAGAAGAACTGCACCATCAGTTTTAGCTGCTTCACTGTATGCGATCATTTGACTTTCTGTCTCTGAGCTATTTTGTGATTCTGTGAACACCTTCTTAATGTCATTCATTTCTTTGAGTGAACCTTGATGTTTCCAAAACGCCATGACATCGTTCATGTATGAATAGGATGGAAAAAATACAATACAGCCTTTCGGAACTATTCTCAGTATTGAATTGACACCTAAAGCAATTCTATTCATTACCTCCTCTTGCATTCGATTAGCAAACTTTATCAATAATGGTTCCTGATTAATATGGGATAGAGTATATACGGTAATGTTTTCCTTCGGAACAATGTGGGAACAGGAGAAAATTGAGATTTCATTTTCTGGTACCTGAGGAAAGAGATACCGTAGGTAATCATCGACTGGTTCCATGGTACCGCCAGCTAGGATAACGCATTTCGCATTTTCAATTATATTCTTGAAGGAGGGAGCAACATCAAGCAAAAGGTACTTTAGTACCACTTCTGGTTCCTTTCTCTCAATAAATATACGTCCCTCGTCGGAAGGGAAAGCCAAGGAGCGCAAAAATGAGATGGTGGTGGTAATAGGCGAAACACTGTATTTGTATTGTTTGTTCTTTTCACGTTGTCGTTTGGCGCTTTCAAATTCGATATATGACTGTATCTTGTATGCAAGTTTGGACTGCGTGACATATTCTTCGATATCTAATACATTCACTGCTTCGAGTTGAGAGTAGGCAAATATATCTTTAAACGATATTATCTTTGCAGTAGGATATTTTTGAGGTTCTGACTCTATTTCTTTCATAAAATCACGTACTCGAGACAGCAGTTTAATTATTTGGGTAATCTTAGCCCTATTTGGAGCGCTGAGCTTGTTCGTGAATTTTTGGTAGTATATTTCCAAACCTGCCAGAGATTGGTTAACATTAGATGCAGTGATAGCTACTGAGTTCAGAGCAGAGAGGGTTTCGATTAGGTTGTGTGCCTCGTCGATGATTATGACGCTATTTTTTATTGGCAGAGATATTGACTCTCGAGAACGTGGATGTAGTAACAGCTGGTAAGGTAACGAAATTATCTCAGACCTCGAAATATTTTCGCGTGTAGCATAATAAGGACAAGATTCAGTTGACTTACTCAAGGTCACTATATCTTCAATGTCGCTTATAGAAGCTATTATCTGATCCTTGAGGATCTGCCCTCGTACTTTACTAGTCACATCAGACGGCCTCACCACATACGGACACTTCAAGTTTGCTTTTCCTTCCCTGGCATCTTTGCATTTATCGTTAATGACAGAACTGGAGCTGTTTGACACTTTCTCATATATACACAACAGCTTTCGAGATGCCAGCGGGGTGTATCTAAATGGAGTCGACTGTGCTCCTGGTTGGTATGAGTGCGGTTTTACTAAACGTAGCTGAGAAGCAAGCTGGTTAAGCTGAGTATGAGTTCTCGAAGAGAAAAGAATCTGTATTTCATTTTCTTCCACTTCTTTTGGGTATATTTGATTAAACTCTGACAATACCTGAGAGATCTGATCTCGTAAGTACTCCTCAGGTAAGAATTGCTCTTGATTATCGTCCATGCCTTTGTCCTCTGGTAAGCTTAATCGAGCTTTCTTGTGGCTCTTCTCTAGAGTCGTTGAAAAACTTTTAGTCTGTAAACGTCGGTCTAATTCTACCCACCGTGATTGCCTCTCTTCTCGCTTGATAGAGTCTGCTTCAGCTCTCACCCAACGTGGCTCGTCTTCAGATCTTTTTCCGGTTACTCCACTAGATGTTCTCAACCATGTAAGAACTGAACACAGAAGAGACAATGTCTTGCCAGTTCCAGTAGGAGATTCAAAAATTCCGATCTTCTTGCCATCCTCGAGTGTCTGGAATATAGCATCCATCAAATCAATCTGAATCTGGTAGGGGGAGTATGGGTGTCCATAGTCCCGTACTGAATCATCTATCATTAATCTGCAAACAATTTTCTCAGCCTGTGATGCTTGCTATTCTCAGCCGGTGTGTAGTGCTCGGTCACTATGTATTCGATATTTTTTCAAGGTTGATTGCTATTTACTACCTTGAGCTTAGGTTTAGGTACTAATTGACTTGGGTCAGTTTTAAACCTCCTTCGATTAGGTTTGATAAATATAGTGTGGATGGAAAGAAGGCACTACAGCGACCGAGAGTGAAGCACTTAATATTGAAACAACGTAATCAAATGCACCCCTGGAGTAATATTGTTTAGTATAATTATGGCTATACTAACTTATATGCTCTTTAAGAAAGATATTATGGACATTTCCATCTTAAACTGACCGTGCTCTACCTAATTGAGCACAATAACACTATGTTCCTCATCTGCTAGGTTAATGATTTAGCACTGGTTTCTGCACTAAGATAATATAATGGATCTGTATGCTTAGCCAGTTAATCAGTCTCATTGTTCCTTATTCTGGGCACATACTTCCTTCGTTTCGACCTCGGTTGCTTAGTGAGGGTGCTTTCTTATCTTTGTTGTCCAAATATCCATTGTCCCAATGAGCAAGGTCTTTTTCGAATTATAGGTTCTAGCGGGAAGAAAGTCTATCAGCCATTTTTTTTTTGAAGTTTGAAGGATCTAGGACAGTATCAATTAATGGAACTTGAGATATTATGACCTCTATTGCGCTCTATCCGCCTGCATATTTAAGGAGCCAAATCCCATCTGAAGATTGGGTATCTGCATGCAATATCTGGATTAATGTGGTGCGACGAGCGGTTGTTGCTAAGATCTCTGACTTTACTGAAGTAGTTGGTTTGGCAGCGTTTGTCCGATCATATCTGAGCAATGCTAGTGTAGCTGATAACCCTATGCTACGGCGATATATTTTTCAGCTTATGATGATTGTATATACGGCTGAAAACGATGTTTATTCTTCCTGGAAAGAGTCTGATTCTGAATCGTTGTGGTGTTTTTTGCGGTTATATGTCCGAACCAACTATACTAAATGCTCAGCAGTACTATCTTTGCTAAAATCAGAAGACAAAAAATCATACTGGCAAATTCCAGTTGCCATATTATTGCTTATACTTCAGGATAAATGGACTGACGATGATGATCAGGCTCTATTATGTCTCGCATCATCCTCAGATCTTTTACTTCCTTTACAGGATTTACAGCCACTTTTGGTGTCACTGAAAGATGCATTCCCTCGAAATGGTTCAGTATCCGTATCCTTTGCTTATTTGTATGCTTTGCTGCGTGGTGGCTGTATACCATCTTTAGAGCGAGCATTGGAATATATTGTATCAGTAGTGCCTCGAGGAGCGGTTCCAGACTCTAGCTTGTTTGCTTCTTTAATTGGAAGGACCACACTCATCTCTTTACTTGATAGAGATGGCCGGGTTAATCCTGAAATTTGCAAGTCTCTGATTACTATTAGAAGACGAGTCAATCTGAAAAAGCCGCGAGAACAAGTAATCCAAACTGTCGTAACTAATATCTCTATGGATTTGGCTGATGAGTCTGTTTCTTTGAATTCTGTGCCTGATAAAGATGTGGCTTCATTAATAGAGGTTTTTGAGGGTCTTGATATAAACCGAGCTAGGCAGTTGTTGTCTCGTCATGGTACTGTTGAAGGCGCTACTATGTATTTGTTAGACGCAAAGGATGATATTACTTTGGATGATACCACCACTCACTTAACTATGAAAGTTCTTCCAGATTCCAGAAACCAGTGCTTTGATATGTCGAGAACTATTTCAGCAAAAGAAAAAGAAGCACTTGCGAATCAGATACGGAGAATATACGACGATGAAGAAGAAGATGAGAGGATCGACACTTATGATGAGTCTGCTATATCTGCTTCAGGTATGGTAGATGATAAAGAGGACTATAGTGATAACAATGACGTGAGTAGTCATACTGTGAAGGGTGTCGATGATGTTAACGCTCAGGAATGTTTTTTGTATGACATATACACCAAAGACCGTGCTTTGCTGAGTCAATTGAAACGCAAGGATAAGGAGAGACTTCGCATAGTAGACAAATTAAATCGGATGGGTCGAGTGTGGAGTCCTGAACAAATAGAAGGATGGGCCCGGATGTTGGATAGGAATGCATCTATGAGAAGACGGTTAGAAGACATCGCTCTGCTGGCAAAGGGTACTGGTGCTCGTGCTCGTGCTCGTGCTGAACAATCGGGTACGTCGACCTCGTCTGGATCTGTTGGTATAGATGCTTTGGATTCTTCTTCTTCACTTTCTTCTTCCTCTCTTTCTTCATTGACTGGATCTGTCATCTCTGCCGGCTCGAGTGGACCGTCGAAAAGAAAAGGCTCGAGGAATATTAGACAAAGAGGCCGTGACAAAAAAGTTACCCGTGCTGGTGGTCCTTAAATTGTTCTAAGTAATGTTGTCGTACTATACCTCTATTAGTTTGATCTTATTACCGATGGTGACTTTTCAATGAG
Organism: Tortispora starmeri; assembly: GCA_030574535.1. NCBI lineage: Eukaryota > Fungi > Ascomycota > Trigonopsidomycetes > Trigonopsidales > Trigonopsidaceae > Tortispora > Tortispora starmeri. Next base: position 40,236 of record JAJMFD010000033.1, on the reverse strand, counting down.
TGATACATGATGAATAATAATAAAAGATGAATGCAGCCCTTATGAATATTATTTATAAGGGCTGGGGTATTATGTTTGCGGGGAATCATTAGATAATTGTAGCCTATTTCTAACTTCTAGTATAGTATTATTGTTTGATGCATTTCATTCATTGATTGCTTTGAAACCTATATAGGTTATAGTTTGTTACTACCTCAAGTGACATATCCAGACTGAATTACTGTACAAATTGGCAAAATTCGGAGAAATGGGACTAATTCTGGAAACAAAGCATCGCCAATTTTAAAAAGAAAGGGCCGCATTCTCTCGAAACATTTATTAACTAAGAATATATATTAGAAAATTTATATTATGAACAATAATTCCTGAGATATATAAGACTTTCACATTCAATGCCCTATACATCATCTTCATACTCGCAGTATGATCCATAGAGTAGGGATCCCGAGATCTACCTAACCGACATTTCCACGGTCCCAGGTGTCAACCAATCAGAGATTAAGACGACGCAATCATACTATCATCTCCCATTTAGTCAACTTGTCTCAGCAATTGAACTTCCATTGAGCCAACAAAGCTATAATCGATTTAATATATCGATCTTCTTCAGTGTCTGAAGCAGTATTCAGTGCTCCAAGAGTTTAGCAGGTGTGGAGGAGCCTCAAATTGGTATACAATTTTGATTTAACATATCCTATTCTCGCTATTCTACTAGCTAACTTGATTAATATCATTATATTCAGAATCGCAGTAACATTATTCGGGACCCCATTCATCATAGATTCCAACAACGAAACATTACAACTGGCTGGCGCAAAAGGGCCAAACTGAAAAACGCAGACGAACATAACATTTATAATTGCAAGTGCTTGCCCGCAAAATCTTAACTGATTATCCAATGAAAGATCAAGCCGTGGCGTCGGAAGGATCGTCAAAATCGAGCAACCGTGATCGCAAACGCAATGGGCATGGTCATGGAGGCTTATCTCCAAGCAAAGACAATCAGAATGATTCGATGAATAATAAAGGATCTACTGATGAAAAAGAGGGGACACTACAGGCTAATGTCAACCCTAGCAAAAACCTCTCCCATGTCCCTTGTAAGTTCTTCAGACAAGGGGCTTGCCAGGCAGGAAAATCATGCCCGTTCTCACATATCAATGATGCTAACCCCGAGAACCAAGTCTGCAAATATTTTCAGAAGGGTAATTGCAAGTTTGGACACAAATGTGCTCTAGCTCACATTCTACCAGATGGCCGCCGCGTTAACTCACGCATATCTTCTGGGCATAGCAAATCTAGCCATTCTTCAAGAAATGGTCACTCAAACGGGGCATCCGCAAAGATCTCTACCCACCATCAAGCTACTGAGTTCAATAAAGAAATATCGAGTCTAACTCGCTCTATTGGGCGGGCAATGAACGGTAATGAGAATGACAGCCATGACATTATCCTGATCAATGATAGGAAATCACAAGGAATTATGCATAGCGATGAATTCTCCATCCGTGGTAGCACACAAAAGGAACAAGGTGCAGCAATGAATGGCGTATATGTTCCTGACGAATCTTATGGGCTAGGACACGCAATGCATCTCACTGCATCTCATAATACCCTATCGGTACATCTCAACCAGAGTCAAGAGAACCATGTTCATGTAGGTGCTTACTCGTTACCAGGAAGGCTCCATGAATCCGACGATAGAACTTTTGGTAATCCCCAGCAAGGTATTTATTCGGTTCACATTCCCGGTGGCAATTCAACAATTCCACATGGCGCAGGACGCCAGGAAGTTTATTCCAGATCGATATCATCAACCCTATCAACATCTATCGGAGGACACGGATCCATGAATCAAGCCAGCATGGCCTTTATTGATTCCGGGTCACCTTCTAGTACTGTTTGGGGTGCGGCTGTGGTGGGATCACCCACAGAGCTGCCTCCCTTTCTCTCACAAACTAGACACAGACCACCTATGGCTGTTGATCTTTCCGATGATCCATTCGACAGTGCTATTGACGACACAGACGAGGAACCAACCGCATTCGCATTCGAAGAAGACCTAGTGCCTTCTTCTTTAGAGGAGCTTCTAACACCCGATGAACGTCGTCGACGTGGTTCGCGGAATAACCCAGCAGAAGACCGTTACAGCGTCGATAAAGCCAGGCGTACCAGTATCGGACTAAATGATCGCCGATCTTCTCCAGCTAGAGTCGGCACTTCTTGGTCATCATCTTTGAGTAGAGACACCGGACTATTTAATTTCTCTTATCAAAGACCTGATTACAATGATGTATCTTCATCATCTGGACATGTAATAGGGTCTCCTTTACGTAACCAGATGAAATCAGCAGTACAAACGAGTCCATTACCCGGATTAAGAAGTAACGGCCGACCAAACACAGGTTCCCCTTGGGGATCAACTGGTGTTGCAGAATCTCATATCAGACAATTAAATAATAGCTCACTGTGGAGTGAACAGGGCGAAAGTGGCCACGAATTGTCGAAACAAGAAGATACTGACCCGAGCCAGACTTCTGATGAAGGCGAAGCACAGATTCAGTTTCAGATGGACGAAGAAGTGCAGGATCACCACAACATAGCCAGCCGCATACAAAAGACATTTGAAAGCCTAGAATTAGCCTAAATTTCAATTGCTCAATTCAGTAACTGCGTTCAGAAAAGGGAGAGATATTAACGATCTATCGCACTATACTCCATCCTAAGTGGTTCTAGACTAAAAGCTTGTTTAATTACCAGAATATATACATTATTATATCGACAAAAAATTGCAACAGATGGTATTTGCGAACTCTATCAGGGCGAAGTGTCTCTTGTAAGAAGACATGAACAAACTTTGCCCATAACCTACTACTTCATATGATTAGTACATAAGGAGCAGAAAGAACTAATAGTACAAGAAGTTTATGTAAATATGCTGTAAAATATATATCGCACTCACTGAATATCAAATATAGCATGTATTTACGTATTTTTCAATTATTGACCAGATATAATTTTCTTCCGCGCCTGTCACCTACGCCAACTAGACTGACTTCTTAGCTTTAACCCGGCCTCGATGGATTCCCAACCCAGGGAGAATTTCTGCGCATAGCAACGCGGCTTCAAGTTATACAATTTGTGTTATATCGGTTGATTGATTACATTTGCCTTACAATATCCAGATAATTATTTCGGAATTGTTTTAAAGTGTCTAATTATTGAAAGTCTCAATCTGTAGAAGCTGATAGACCAACTTCTTTCTCCAACCTAGTCAGGCCAGAAACCTGAAATTATACCGATGAATCGCCAACCACCAAATGGGGGCGTTCGTCGCCCCAACACTGCTGCAATTGCTGCTCAAGTACGATCTCTAACTCACGAGCAAGCTCACATGCTCAATAATCAATACAATCAACTTGTCCGTCAAATCACCGAGCGACGTCAAGCGGCCCCTGATGAAGGCCCGAGCGGACACGAGTTACAGGAGATGATCGTCCGAGCCCAAAACCTACGCATGATTTTATCACAATACCAGCAGATGCGGCAGCAAGCACAAGCACAGGCACAAGCACAAGCACAAGCACAGGCACAGGCACAGGCACAGGCCGCACAAACTCAGGTACAAGCCCAAGCACAACTTCAACCCCAACTGCAGGGCTCGGGCGACGCCATGACAGCCGTGCATGGGGTAGGAAATGTAGCATTGCGTACGACTCCTGCAGCTCAAAATGAAGTCCAGGCCCGAATGCAAGCTGCTTCAAACCAACGGAATGCCGCGCTAGCTCGTGGGTCTCAAGCCATATTACAAGGCACGCCGCAGCAGCGGCAAGGTCATATGATTCAAGTACAAAATCTCATTCAGAACATTGAGAACCAACTTATAAAGAACTCACAAGCTCAGAACTTGGTACAAGATGAAAGGGAAAAGCAGAGATTGATAGCCGAAGAACGACAACTTAGGAACCAACAAGAAGCCTATCGTAGGTTACTCGCTCAAATCATTGCTTCTCTGCGTCACCAGGTACGAGGTCAAGGAAATGTACCTATACCGAATGGAGGTGCGCCAACCCCAGTTGCAGATGGTGTGTCACCTGCACCCACTTCCTCTCCTGCAGTAGGCGCCCCTGGAGTGTATCCTCCTCAATCTCAAATCACACAGTCAATGGAAGCCGGTGCTGTTCAATCCCCTCTGAGTGCCACGCCAACAGTGGCTCCCTTAGGAGCCACAAATACGGTACAAACAGCGGTAGGAGCCACAGAAACGGCAGGAACTGCAGGAACTGCTGCAAATGGAGAAAGTACTGAGGGACCCTCTGCGAGAGCAAACCCGCCAATAAGCCAGGCACAAGGTATGCAGGCATTTAATGCCAGGGGACTTGTCAACTCCTTTCCTATTCCTGCTCATCTTAATGTCAAGCCCCCGGTGCCTGCGCAAATAAAGGCTGCTCGACCATCGTTGACTGGTGGTAATGCCACAAATATGGCGGCAGTCAATAGTCCTGCTTTGTTAAGAGTAGCGCCCTTTGACCTACCAGGTGATCGAATTCTTAGCAAACGTAAGCTGAATGATCTAGTCAGAAGCGTTATTGGGGAAGAAGGGGATGTTGCAATTGACGGTGATGTCGAAGAATTGTTGTTAGATATGGCTGACGAATTTGTGACTTCAGTCGCTTCTTTCGCGTGTCGTCTCGCAAAACACCGAAAATCGGACAGTCTAGAAGCAAAAGACGTGCAATTACATCTGGAACGTAACTATAATATACGTGTTCCGGGCTACTCTGCTGACGACATTCGAACAGTGAGACGATTCAACCCTACTACTGCTTACAATCAGAAAGTAGCTGCTGTGAATACGTCTCGAACCATGGACTCTAAGAACCAGAATATCTAAACAGTTTTGATATATATGTACATTATATATTTTCCTATTTCTCACCGTAATCAACTTAAACAATAGTACTAATCTCTGTGGTCTTATATGTGAGATAAGAATCCAATGAAAAATGCAGTCCAATAGAAAAGGAGTTCACAATGCTATTCCACTCCCTACAATAATTCGATATTGACTAACAATTGTATTTCTCAGTGTTGAGATAGTCATTTTCTACGCATTTAGTCAGGCTTATGAATTTTATATGGTAATCAGCTTGAAGTTTTCTTACGCAAATCATCTGTTATTTGCTAAATACAACCAATCCAACCTACTTATAATATTCGACTCTTGTAGATTTAAGAAGACTATTCTTGACTGGTTGCTATTCCAACACCTGGGACCAGTTGCTAAACCCGAGAATCTCCAGCCAAAACGAACTTAAAAATTTCACTACATCTATCTAACAAGATCGATTCTGCATATAACCATGAGACAGAATTTCGTTGGACTGGTAACTGGTCACGGAAAAATGGACAAAACAATTCGAGTGTCCGTGCAACGTCCGGTATTCATGAAAAATGTCCAGAAAGTAGTGCTGCGTCAGAAAGACTTTTTGGTTCACGACGAATTAAATGCAGCCCGAACAGGAGATGTTGTTCGAATAGAGGCTTGTAGACCCATATCTGCCAGGAAAAGATTTGCTCTTGCCGAATTTAGATCAAGGAAAGGTCAAGAGTTCGAGAAGCTTGTTGAAAAAGCTCGGGAGAGCCCTGACAGTGACGTATCTCAGTTGATACGAGATGCACAGTTACTCGAAGAAGCACAAAAGAAGAAAGAAAAGGAGTTACAATTCTGGAAAGATTTAACCTATGCGACAAGACACTACTACGGATACGGTTACCATTCATTATCTCAAGAAGAGAGAGAAGCAAGACAACAGAAGTTTGATGATTTATGTGCAAGTTATAATTGGAAGCCATTCCCTCCAACCGTGGAAATGGTAGCCAAGAAGTTGGAAAAAGAAGCAAGAGAGGTATCTGAATATGTTGAGCAACTTTTTGAGAAACTACAAGCAAATGATGATTATATTCGCTCACTAGGCAAGGATCCCCTCCATATGCCTACTAGTATGTATCGCAATATCCTTAAACGTCGTGACGACAAGGACAATCAACAAAATTCCACGGCATAATTATCATTCTTTACTCCCTTAAAAATATAATTCAAAATTTACGTTGAAATGACAAATACATTATTATATGCCGGTTGTTTTCGTAGATGGTCTTTGTCTGAGTGTACATAGTTTTTTTTTTTTTTTTTTTTTTTGGCGGCGTCAAGTAAATGGAATTGAATAGGTTAGATGACAAGAATCAAGCCCCAGAGCTGCCGTACTTAGCCGCCCACTCTTCGTATTCTCGAAGGCCTTCCATTGAAACACTAGGGCGAATATACGTTAAACTTGCGACAAAGTCATCGTAGCTGATGGCTCGAATCTGCTCTCTAGGTGTCGAAAGCAGATTTTCCCCAAGTTCGCGTAACGGGCCCATAGCAGCATCTTTCGCCAAAGCTGTAATATCACTACCAGAGAACCCCTCTGTAAGGTCCAAAATCTTTTCCATTTCTTCGTCAGTGATGCTCAATGTCTGATTTTGCAAAAGGTTAGACAATTGTATTCGCCTAGTCTCTCGTTCAGGAAGCGGGATGTACTGTCGCCTAACAAACCGACGTCTAGCAGCATCATCTATCGCCCAGGGGAGATTAGTAGCAGCCAGAACCAATACACGCTGAGCATCATCAGCCTCTCTATCTCTTCCTGCAGCAGCATGTTGAAGATCACTCCATCTCACCAAAAATTCATTTTTTATTCGTCGCGTGGCTTCATGTTCATTGGAGCTGTTTCGAGAAGACAGAATCGAGTCTATCTCATCTACGAATATAACAGAGGGAGCCAATTCTCGAGCAAGGTCAAACAAAACTCGAACAAGTTTCTCACTCTCGCCAAGGTATTTGGAAGTTAATGAAGATGCAGACATCGAAAAGAAAGTAGAATGCGATTCAGTAGCTACTGCTCTAGCCAACATTGTTTTACCAGTGCCTGGGGGACCAAACAGCAGCATACCCCTAGCTGGCTCGCGAAGGCCGCGGAATAAGTCTGGTCGCAAAAAAGGATATACCACAGTCTCTTTCAAGCTTTTCTTAGCTGCATCAAGCCCGGCTATGTCTGACCAATGCACCTCATCACCTTTCACGACAATATCATTAATAATTTGCTGTGCAGCCAACTTATCAGTATCACGAATCTTCTTCAATGCAGTAGACATCCTCAAGTCCAGTTCAGCGTCACCAGTAGAGATAGGTAAAGAGCAGGATTCATATTCTGCAGACCCACTCTCTTTAACCAAAGCCTGGCTCAAGGGAGCACTGATTTTAGCAGTTGAAGAGGGTTTAGTCACAGGTTTATTGGGTTTAGAATTGTTCTTCGGGGATGAGGATTTTTGTGTCTTCACCACTGGCGCAGCACTCTTACTGCGAGGTGGTTGACTATCAGGTTTTTTTATGGTCCGCTCCACAGCATAAGGTGGCAACTTATTAATGACCTTCTTTCTAGCAGCCAACGAATTGGCCGCAGAAGAAGCAGCAGCAGCAGTAGTAGAAGACGAACGTGGTGAATTTTCTTCTGGATTAGATTTCTGAGTTGTAGTTTTAGGGATAGTAGGTGCGGGAGTAGTTGGTAAGAGTGGAGGGATCAAAGAAGTACTAGTGTCACTACACTTGGATGAGGTGACAGCATCTGTCTGATATTGACCAGAAAACGATCGAAAAGTATTGCAATCTTTTGAGGTACCAGCAACTTGTGACCCAAGTAATGCGAGGTCAGAGCAAGCTTTAGCACTAGGCAGTCTCTTTGGTTTCAGTGGAGCTGGCTTTTTAATTGACTTTGGAGAAGTCTGCTCGCCAAGTGCAGATATATTCTGCAGAAGCGGAAATGCAATCTGGTCTTCCCCATCTAAATCTATAAGTGAAGGCTCATTTTCACGTGGCATGCTTTTAGCTGCCTCTTTAGTAGGATACGGATGATTACTAGTAGTCAAAGGAACCCTAGAATCAGAAGAAGAATGTTGAATGCTAGGAGGGTGTGATCCACTGCCATTCCAAATGCTCATAGCAGCAAGAGAGGCAGACATTGCAGATGTATCTGTAGAATTGGAGCGATGACTAGAATGACGCGAAAATCCATTAGTGTCACCTCGAAGAGTGGTAAGCATCGACTTTTTCGGTGGAGTATCTGATCTTTGTGGAGGTGCTGAGCCAATTCGAGGGGGAGGAGAGAGGGAGGTAGAGGAGGATGCCGAGACCGGTCTGCGGTCAGAGCGTCGCCTGTTCGAGTCATTAGTAGAAGATACAGATGCATATAAGGCAGTAGTTAAAGTATGAATATGTTTACGACACTGAGTTTCCAGATCAACGATGTTTGTGACCAAAGCCCGAGCCAAATCCGAATTGTGGGGAGATTGATGAATGGAATCACGATGCTGGTCAATAAGCTGAAATGCCTGCTTCCACCGATGAAGCGCCTCTTTGTAAAGGAACTGAGCCTCAATCAATGTAGCTTGGGTGCATTCTCGGTAAGCGTCATCGTATATTCGTTGAAGTAACTCAACATGGCTTGAACGACGTCGAAACATATAGCGTAATCGCCCTGACGTATCTAATGATAGACTAAGATAGTTGCAATAAAAGTCTCAAATTCTCAGACAACCTACTAATTCCAGAAACTGTTGGACTTGTTACAGCAGCTGTGCATACAGAGTAGCGATACAAGACTTTTAAGACTGTCTCCACAAGCTCCAGATAAGGGTCGAAAGAGTAACAGATGGTTTTTGGCGTAAGTTTTACCAAATTGCCACAAAATTTTATTAAGGAAGAAATTAATGAAAATGTTCTGAATATAGAATTACTCAAAACCAATGATTCTCAGATAATGAAGCAGGGAATATAAGGGTTTACGGAGAATATATATTAAGGCAGTGTCAGATGCTGTAGAGAGTATTTAACGAGATCGAAGGGTAAAGAGGAGCGAGCCAATAGGAGAGCAATTAGCATAGCAGGCTACCTGCTGTCTAGCACGACAATTATTGTTTAAAATAACAATCACTTAAAAGAATTAGATATGCAATTTAAGAGATAGTAATAGAATTATTTTTATTAGTAAGAGGTACAAAGTACTGCCTAGTAGTGGACGGAAGAATGTAATTAATTGAGAAAGTCATGATCCTTCATCAATGAGTCATGGCATTGTATTAGCAGGAATGTACTTTGCAACGAATGATACCAAGTCTCCTTTGTTCTTGTAATCATACATTGAACTTGGATTGTTCAGGTTCTCCCTGGTAATGGTTCCCATAATCTTCATTCGTAACTTGGATTGGGCTGGACTAGGTAAAATTGTGCGTAAAGTGTCTCTTACTTCTCCTATAACTCGAATGGTAGAACTTAAAGTGTCAGGGACACTGTTTTTGACTATATCACGAACAATTCGAGCACCTGTTGGGCTCTGTCCATTAGTAGAGACCATAACCTGTATAGGTAAGGCAGTAAACTCTGCACCAAAGAAGAAGTCACACTCATCAGGAACATCTGCTACATTTACAGGGATCCTTTGCGACTTACACAACTTATAAATCCGACTACTTTCGATATGATCATCGATGGCTATTAGAGCCATGCAGACATCATCTGTGAGATCTGCATCTTCAAATTTCCGCTGTACGTACTCTATCTGAGTAGAATCTACCAGTTCTCGCAACTCTTCGTCTATCATTGGTGCAATTACTAATATATTAGCGTCAGCAACCAGCAATTTGACCACTCGGCTAGCAGCGACCTAAGTTAGTTTCGATTGTTTCTGTACATCAGAGTGTCTCTGACTGGTGATTACATACACTTCCTCCACCAATTACCAAAACTGTCTTACCACGCAGCTGCCAAGCCAGCATAAGCGACCCACCATTGGCCATTGTTTGCTTATTCTACTTGAAGGATAATACTGCAGCTTATTGGGTCAACTTAGAACTTTTCATATGTTTAGTTTGCTGCCTGGGACTTAGAATGGCGATCCTCTGGTATTCACCAATAATACGACTAATATGTAGTTGTGAAAATCTAAACAATCAACTTAGTGTATCAAATTCAATTGGAAAAAGTAAGATATAATAAAATAACCTGGCCGAGAGATAAGATAAGTGAGTCTATCATGCTTAACTGTCAGTATATATAACCCTTGCTATAATAGTGTCGCGAATAATGTATGACAAGAAAGAAAAAGTGGGCCAAGTCTCTCTATAAAAAATGATTCACTTGCAGATTTACCTGATCCAGTAGCCAGCAAAATTTACGAGGTATGATAGTAGTGCCCCCAAATAGATGGCGTTGTTCATGAATCAGTCCAATACATGAATACCCACAAAGGAGAACATTATAAGGGAATAAGCACTATCTAGAACTTCAAAGATAAGCCCGTGGGTGAAGGAAACGGTATATCCACTTTCCCACCTTTGAGGATTGTCTCTCCGAGAGCAACACCCTCTTTGGCTTTCTCTTCATCACCATCATGATAAAGCCCTGTTTGTTTGATGATGTCAATGGGTGGAATAGTCTTCTTGCCACTTTTAACCACGTATTGTGCAATCACGTAAGCCGAAAGTCTGTCCTCAGTCTTACCGGGAATAACCCATCGAGTCACTACCATTAGTGCGTCGTCGGTCCAGCCCAAGATTCGGCATTGAGTATAGTAGGGCTGCATGAACCGCAATTCACGACGAAACAGACTACCTACATTACGAAGCCCGTAATATGGTGTTTCTACCATAGATCGGTTGCCTTTATTACCTTTGTCTTTCACGTTGGCGAGTAGCCATCCCATTGCATTGAGGCGGGTAATATCGTTTTCACTGAAGTAAGTGGAGTTAGATTTGTGACCAAACAGATCCATGTCCATTAGAGACACCCGCGACCAATTAGTTACAGTATCAAAAATAGTTTTGGGCTCAGCCTTAACCATGAATCTTCGTAGTGGAAAGTGTTTTAATATATGATAAAAGAACTTGGCATGCCAGGAACCAGGAAGAATACGCATTTTCACGGCTATAAGCACCATAATTAAAAATAATAATGGATGATTACTGATTTGGAGGGTAAAGAATCCATGCTTAGTCATTATAACTGTGCTTCTAGCTGTTCTTTAAATCAAAGAGTAGTGCTGCTAAGTAGAATGAAGAGATGCCGAATAAAAAGTCACATGCAAGAAAGAAAGCCTATCTATCTATCTATCAGCATCCTTCCATTAAGTATTTAGACCGAAAAGAACGGAACTTTAATTTATCAGCCATTCTCTTCCCGAGATAAAAATTAGAAATCTGTCATTCAGTTCAAGTCAATTAATATAGCTGCATCAATCTGTGAATAGCCACTCGCTTGTAGACTAGTTCGTACCAGGGCATTATTCTACCTCAAAAGATCTTCAAAAACCAAAACTACAATATCCTTTTATTCATTATCGTTAATCTAAGAATCAAGATCCGGCAGAATTTACCGCTTCATTATTTCCAGCAGGCCAGGTTAGCGCAGACTGTCCGAACAGCTGCTCAGAAATTCTTCCAATTTGTGACATTACATCTAGCTGGAATCGGTGTACACACAACCACGACACAACAAGAATTAGCAATGGTAGCCAAAATAACAAAAGCATTCTATCATTTCGCAAACCTTTCTGTTCAGCCAATTGCAACCAGGCGCTGCTATTTTCTTCCTCCCCCTTTTCACTAGAATTCGATGCACCTGTAAACCCTTGTGCATCCAACACTTTCACTGCATCACTGGAACTACCATTCGAGGAATTAGATTCAGGGAATATATCAGCATACGCAGGTGGCAGCTGTACCACATCCTTCTTGTCATTCAAATTTTTTCCAAAAAAACTATTAACAGCAGATAGCAACCCACGCATACTTCTATCAGGCGACCGATCCCGTCGGCGCCTGGCTCGGGCTAGGGCTGCGTAAACCTTCGGCTGTAACTGTTTAGGAATCCTTAACTTGGCAACTTCCCCAAAGCTATTTAATAATTCCATAAATCGAGCATTACTGGTGGCCCCATCACTTAGTTCAGTCTCACTCATCCCTGAAGGTGTATCGGAAACTTCGGAAATGTCATCTGGCGGAGCTCGACGCAGCGAACGGGCGTTTTCATATTGGTATCCGCGAGTCTCCATAAATACTGGTGCATCACTTTCATCATCTGACTCTGGATAAGTCGAAGAATCGCCGTCACTGCTACTATCATCTTCCGAATAATCAGGAGCAATTGACATCCACGCTTGACTCGAACATTGAACCAGAGGTAGTTGGCACTTGCTAATTGTACTATTGATACTGTTAGTCGAGGAGCGACGAAGATTTGTAAGGCTTCGAGTGCTAGCTCTCCGACTAGCAGGTAATGATGATAAAGAGCCTGTCCTAAATAAATCAATCACACTAGGAACAGCAACATCTTTCACAGTCTGACCAGTATAAGTTAAAATCAGAGGGTCAGCACCATTAACAAGTAGGCGTTGTGCGATTTCACGGTGTCCGTGCATCGCAGCAAAATGTAAAGGAGTAAACCCGCCATTATCTTGAATGTCTAATCGAGCATTACGAGCTAATAATGCTGAAACTACACGATTCATGCCCATCCATACTGCTAGATGAAGCATTGAGTGCCCTTCGGAATTCTGCAAATTCCAATTGCACCTGAAGTCTGACTCGTCATTATCCACAGCTTCAATACAACGGAGCAAGGCAGCAGCCAATTCGCCATCAGTCATTTGAGTTCCATCGCCAAAAGACGCAGAAAACTCGTTATACCCAGAGCTCCCTGGTCCCCCAACTATGCTTATTGCAACATTGCGGGCGTCTTCCAAGCGTCCACACATCTTAAAACCCACAACCTTCAGAGCTAACTCCAACAATTGGCGATCAGTGTCATCGATATAAGTAAATATTTGAGGATCCTGAACCATATAGTTTTCAAAAGTTACTATTACCGGGCCTTCCATAGTAGAAGGTGGAGCTTGAGCGATAATTGTGTTTTGTGACCAGCAAGTAGTCGCGGGAGATGCATTATCACCGAACATAATGACTAACCCAGGATGGAAGTTCTTACCCAAGATTGTAACTTCAATACCACCTCGGACCGGCCCTTGAGCAGGTACTAGCTTCTGAACAGAGGGAAATGTGGTATTGAATGAAGTGAGATCATCAGAAATAATACCTAACTCATGTGGATATGCCTGATCTATAGATTTAGCAGATAAACTAACACTCTTTCCCTTGCCTACAGAGGGAGGACGACTGGACCTTGAACTATGAAGTTTGGCACTGGAAACAGATGAGACAGGCGAAATAGGTCTTGAAGAAAGAGGTTCAGCCACAAGGTCGACTGGTCTAGGAGAGCCAAGGGCATCTTCAGTGAGAAATTCATCCATTCGAATCATATCACATTGCAGTGATTCTGCGCTATCCATATCATTATTCTGAGTAAATATCTGTGATTTTGAATCAGTGTGGTTGGATCGATAAGGTTGACCAGTGATTGGAGCAGGAACAGTGGTCATCATTAAAGAAGAGGGTACACGAGAGTAAGAGTATTGAGGCGAGCTAACACCAGTGGCTGATTCCGGAGACGGACTAGAGGACATTAGAAAAGCGTTTGGAGAAGTATCAGTGGAGGCATGCGTAGATGACTTGAGTTTCATACGAACTGGCGGCACGCCAGCAGGAGAGAGTACACTGCCATCTTCTTCGGGAGAAGGTTTATCGTGATCTATATCAACACCACTAGAACGAAGAGCAGTAATTGCCTTCTCTTGGGCAGAGTATTGTCGGCGACCATTAGAAGAGCCAGAAGATGTTTTGTGATCGTCGGTAATCATCACAGGAGATGACTGGACATGTGCTAAAGTGTTATGTAGATGATCTGTAATTGTAAAGACTGCACGGAAACCAGTTTTCTCACTATGATGACGACAGTAACAAATGATCCTCATTGGAATACATACAGCCTTACAAGATGACATTTCTCCCGTAGCTGGATCGATTCCTTCAGAAAGTTTTAAATCAATAATTTCGGGACAATTAAAGACCACAGCACGGCGCTTGCAACCGTCTTCCCACTGAGTTTCCTCCGCAGCTTCGTAACTTTTTTTACGAAGAGCCCGTTTACGTTCGCGGCGAATGCAGATTGTACAAATATTAGCTGCCACTGAAGGGTCGGACGCGCAAATGACATGAGCATCAGCATCTAAAATGTTAGGAGAGGGTTTAAAAGGAGAGGATAGGCGAAAACGTGGTCGAAAAATCGTGTCTGCCGGTAAGTGTAATTGGTTTTGAGGCGGTGCAGGGAAGATAGCCAACCTGATTTTCATCTGTGTTTCTACTCTAGATTTTGGAGGAACGTTCGCTAAAACCAGTCGATACTGTGAGGGAGGAGGAGGAGGAGGAGGAGGAGGCAGAGGAGACGTCGAGGACGGCGAAGAAGCAGAGGACGCTGGAGAAAATGGCGAGATCGAAGAACCCAATGAGTGCAGAGGGTTCATAGCTGGTTGTGGGTTGAAAGAAGAGGAAAATGGTGAAGAATTGGATTCAGAGCTTGAGCCATTAGAGTCCTGATGAGCGTCACTTTTTGCAGAAATACTCTCCTGTCTTTCTTCGGACGAAGAAGATAAAGATGAAGAAGACGAACAATATGGTACAGCTGCTGCGGAACCAGGAGTATCACTAGGAACGGGCTCAGCATCCACAATCTTATCAAACCCGAGGTCGACTGAAAGAAAATTATCCGTCAAAAAATAATCTGAGTTCGGAGGAGATCGAATTCCTTCCATAACTGGTCGATCAATAGGATATAAAGATAGGCGAAGCACGAGCCAGTAAAATTTTTAGCCGAAAGTCTATACTTAAGTGCAACAGCAAAATGTATTAAAAAAAAAAAAGGAACAGAAAGGATGGAAGCAGGTGGCAAAAGTAACAAAAGAAACGATACGTCAAATAGTCAGTAGCTTTTCCTGATCTGTGTAATTCTAAGATAGAGAGAGCCAGGAACTATAGAAAATAAAAAATTGGGTAAATTAAATAACTATATATATTCGTGCAAAGGCAAAAGATTTGACAAGTCGATACAAAAGCTATATTAGCTGATGAGGAGGTGAATAATTCAGGCGAAGAATTAACGAAGTGGAGTAAACGGAAGCAGTGTGAGAGAGAAATAAGAGCAAGATGGTGTGTTGTCATGGCGACTAGCGAACCGTGGGAGGAACTTTCGAAACTGCCAGCGATGATGACCTGCGCCGACTATCTTTCGATCCAGGGAACTGGGATAGGTAAGCGAAAGAGCTCTGGGATTGGTCGATAAAGGTTTGACGCAAATATATAAGTTTAAATAGTTTAAATAAGCTTTTTGGTCAGCTGTCCTTATGGATGAATTAAGCGAAAGGCACCTTGGAAACAAATAAATAAAGTACATTGTCCTGTAGCGGTATATGCGTATGTGCCATGCATGCTTACTCCGGTGATAGAGACGCCTTGGAATGAGAACTAACCACGCGATATTTCTCATGATAACAGCCGATCGTCACCTTGAAACCTTAATACCTTTTCGGTCGAGTAGGCAGAATCAATCTAATTTTGGCTAATCATTCGATAAGTTGATTGCCCCAATGACGAATACCATGTTTGCCGAGTTCCAGGTGGAGAGATGGATGGACCAATTTGAGACAGAATGTGATGTAAATATCGCGGAAACCTGTTGCTTACCTTTAAGCCTTGCTGAGCTATCAGCGATGTGTGGAGAGCCTGTTCCTTGGCTAGAAATAGAATCAAAGCCGCTATCTTATGGCCCAATTGCCGGTTCTCTGTCTTTGAGAGCTGCAATTGCCAATGTATACTCTGAACTAGGTGCGGCTGTGCAACCGGAAGATATTCTTATAGGAAATGGAGCAATTGGTGCTAATTTCGCCGTACTGGCAGGGATTTTGAAACCTGGCGCCCATGCTATCGTACAATGTCCTACATATCAGCAACTTTTTGGAGTTCTAGAGGGTTTAGGAGCCACTGTGCATAAACTAACTAGCTTACATGACATTGTCGCGCAAATTCAGGAAGCCATCTCTCCGTCCACTCAAGTTCTTGTTCTTAATAATCCCTGCAATCCTACTGGAGAGGTGATCACCGCGATAGAAATGCATGCCATTTTCGAACTATGCCGTAAAAATGGCATTACTTTAATGGTAGATGAGGTATATTATCCATTATTTCATGGTTTACCAGGAATAGATGGCAAATCACCTGATCTAATCCAGCAACTAAGGGAACATGCACCACCGTCAGCAATCTCGTATGGATCGCCTGACGACTTATTAGTAGTGACAGGTTCTATGTCAAAAACCTTCTCTTTAGCAGGTTTGAGAATTGGTTGGGCTATTACAAAAAATGTAGCCTTGCGCCACCGTATTGCTTGCCTCCGAGACTACACTATGATATCAGTATCACAAGTCGACGACAAACTTGCTGCATGGGCTTTATCTCATTGGGAAGCGATTTTGTCCCGTAACATGCTTCATTGCCAGTCTCAAGCTGTCATTTTACACAACTTTGTGCGAGGACATCCTGAAGTTGCCATTGCTGATACCCATGCTCTAGCCGGAACTACGGCCTTCCTAAGACTCAGAGGATCAATCAACTCTTCTATCGTCTGTAAAACATTGGCAGATACATATAGGGTTCTAGTAGTTCCAGGGGAAACTTTTGATCGTCCAGGCTACATTCGTGTGGGTTATGGGTCATGTACAGCCGATGTTCTTTCGAAAGGTCTTTATATTTTAGGAAAAGTTCTCACTATGGCAAGTCATCATGAACCTGTAGTTTAGAATCACCCCCTCTTCACCAACATTTACTAGAGGGTATAATTGGCTATTACATAAACATAAGAGAGACATATTTATAGCTTATTAGTGAGAAGATCAATAGTAGTTAGTATCTCTGGTGAGATATATTAGATGCAACGCCCGCCATCAACTTCCATATCGATACCGGTAATGAAACTAGCCTCCGAAGAGGCTAAGAAAGCAGTGACATTAGCAATATCGCTAGGTTCCGAGAATCTTCCGATAGGAATAGATTTGAGAAACGCTTCTCTATTTTCAGGGGTGGGAGGAACTCCCATGAAGAGTTCTGTCATACCGGTGAAGCCCACAACTGGGCAAATGCAGTTGAATCTAATATTATCGGCACCGTGCTCTATAGCCATAGATTTAGAAGCAATTGAAACGGCACCTTTGGTAGCGTTATACCAGGTTAACCGAGGCCTGGGGCGCAGAGCAGCAGTAGATGAGATCTGAATAAACGATCCACCTCCGTTTTCCCGCATGTAAGGAATTATTGCCGCCCATGAATGATAGATGGATTTGACATTTACAGAAAAAACCATGTCAAACTCATCTTCAGTAACATCCAATGTTGGTTTGTTACGATAAGTTGTTCCAGCATTATTCACCACTATGTCAAGTCTACCATACGTACTGAGTGCGACGGAAAGAGCCCTATCCCAGTCATCCCGCAATGTCACATTAGCTTGAACAAAAGTTATATCAAGCTCAGTGGAAAGAGAATCACCGGCTTCTAGGTTCAGATCAAGTACCACAACTTTAGACCCTTCCTCAAGAAATTTTTTCACGATGCCCAATCCAAAGCCGGATACGCCACCAGTAACAATACTGACTTTCCCATCTAATCTTCCCATTGTGAAAATTAGAAAACTCTTAGAAGAGAGATTGAACAAGCAATTTCCGACATCGCCGGTAGTGACCTTATATAATCTTCGTGGCCATAATGTTACCGGGGTTGAACGTGGGGAAATTTGTGGGGTAAATCCTGAAGCTCGAATAATAATAATTAAGGTTAGCCTTCCAATCACCCTCAACCACTTACCTGTATTAATACTGAGAGTCTTAGAACAAAGTCAACCAAAAGAAGAAAAATAGTGATGACTTAAACTATGGCAAATTTCTCAAGTAGAAATGACGATTCTTATAACTTTCGTGCTTCCAGCATTTAGACTAGTGATGGCGTTCAAATGGCTGTTGTGGCCCTAGTCCATGAGCTGCCGCTGGGATCAATCCTAGTTATAAATCTTCTCCCACCTACGCTCTGATACTTAGCAAACATTATGGCCTTTGGAAATCCCGGAGGATCGATATCAATTGTTCCCCGTCCACCAGAACGGGGATCTTTCCCTCTAGATCATGATGGCGATTGTATAAATGTAGTAGAACGGTACCTGAAATGCATTCAACTAACCCGCGGGACTAATTCTGAACCATGTCGAGTAATTGCTAAAGAGTATCTGAAATGTCGAATGGACAATCAGCTGATGGACAAAGACGAATGGAAGAACCTAGGGCTTGATAAAGTTGGAGAATCCGACTGAATGAATATTTTTTGGCATAGAAAACCTAATAACAGATCTGTACTTATGATAATTCCTTTTTTTTTTTTTCTTTTTTTGAACCAAGTAGAACGTAGGACAGAGTAAAAGTACTCTATATCGGAGGAATGTCGCTGTGACGGTCTCGCTTTCGAGAAGATTTCAGATTACTAGGCAGTTGCGCTAATACGACATTCAGTTGGTCTTTAATGTTGTCCAAAAGACTAATTTCAGTTTGAACCTTTTCTTGGAATGTTGATGTATCTCCGTAGCTCATAGTGAAGTCTATAACAGAGCCATCAAGTACTGCTGATAGTCGACCAAACGCAATTTGTCGCATTATAACGGATTCTGGACCAACAAGATTAACTGTAGCTCGAGTGTATATACGACTTGCATCTAATAGACTCTGGTTCCATGTGTGAGATTGCATTTCGACAGCACAAACTACTAAAGGATCTGCCTGAGTGGATAGATCGAAAGACCGGCGGCGAGTATCACTGTTGGCATCTAGTAAGCGAGAAATAGCAATTGCACGATTTTGGGATATACTGGAAATCGCAAGTAAGCCAGGCCCGGGTAGACGATGAACTACATTGAGTAATATGTATGCTCGTTCATAGTCCTGACGTTGAAAACAAATACCCGCAGAGTAGAAGTAGAATTGGGCCAAATCTAAGTTGCTGCCAGCCCAGGAGACCAATGGCCAGTCTTTAGAAGCCACTCTACTTCCTAATCTAAAAAGACCTCTTTTATAGCATATAGTTACGAATTGTAAGTGACTCACTGACAATTCCGGAGATTGATCGATGAACTCCCATAATCTAAAGGCAGTCTCGATGTCATCTGCTAAGGTTTGACTATCCCACGATCCTACAGATTTATTAAATATTGAACTCCAAGACCACTTTAATGTAGGTTCTCCGTCACCTTGTGCATTGATAGTTTGTTCCCCAGCCATCGGTTGGCAATGATAGAAATCGTTATGCTAGTGATGGTATTGTATCCCAACACCTAGACTTCCAAAACTTAAGAGACCTCCAGATTACATTACTTAATCACTCACAACGTAAATTTTAAAGTTAGTTTCGATAACCATCAGTCATCCTTCTTTGTATTCATCTTTCTGAATTTCTGGTTTTTACATTTCGCATACTGTCAATTAACTTGTCATAAATTATGGAAATTTCCCAAGAAGCGCGCAAAGCTTCTACCAAGCTTCGAGCTCTATCTGATGAAGACCGCTCTGAGGCACTACATATTGTCAAGGAGGCACTTCTGGCTCATAAGGATGATATTCTTGCAGCTAATAAAATAGACATGGAACAAGCTGTTGCTTCCAACTTGTCTTCATCTTTAATTCGTCGATTGGATCTTAGTTCTGGCGATAAATTTGAAGCTATGTTACAAGGTATTGAGGACGTTGCTGCTTTGCCTGATCCTGTGGGTAAGATCACCCTTAAAGCAACCATGGATGATGGCCTCGAATTACAGAGAGTGACTTGTCCTATTGGTGTTTTGCTAGTCATTTTTGAGGCACGTCCTGAAGTTATTGCTAACATCACTGCTCTTGCTCTAAAATCTGGTAATGCCGCTATTCTTAAGGGAGGAAAAGAATCATTGAACTCATTTACTGCTATATCCAAAGTGGTCACTGCTGCTTTGGCAGGTACGGCTGTTCCTCCTGGTGCTATCCAATTAGTGGCTAGTCGAGCTGATGTTGCTTCTTTACTCGACCAATCTGACTATATAGATCTAGTTATTCCGCGGGGGTCGAATCAACTAGTAAGAGATATTAAAAACAGCACTCGTATACCAGTATTGGGCCATGCTGATGGGATCTGCGCTGCATATATTGATAAAGAATCTGACCCTCGTATGGCAGCAAAAATTGTCGTGGATGCGAAAACGAACTATCCAGCGGGGTGTAATGCCATAGAGCAAATTCTTATTCATCAAGATGCGCTGTCCACTCATTTGCCTTTAGTTGCTAAAGCACTCACAGATGCTCAGGTCACTATCAAAGCTACGCCAGAGGTTTTCGATGTTCTCAAACTTATTGTTCCTTCTCATAAATTAGCCTATTCTGAACCGGGTGATTTTGATAAGGAATTTCTCGATCTCACGGTTGCCGTAACGTCCATACCTTCCCTTGATGATGCTATAGAGCATATTAATCAACACTCCTCTCGTCATACTGATATAATTATTACAGATTCTAAAGTCTCAGCTGACAAATTCTTTCAAGGAATTGACTCTGCTGACGTATTTTGGAATGCCTCAAGTAGATTTGCAGACGGATTTCGATTTGGGTTTGGCGCTGAAGTCGGGATTTCTACCAGCAAAATTCATTCTCGAGGCCCAGTTGGTCTTGAAGGTCTTGTAATTTATCAATACCAAATTCGTGGCCAAGGCCAAGTTGCTGGAGATTACATAGGGGCAGGGGGTTCTCGTCCATTCAAACATATAAGGACCCTTTAATCGATTGTTTTTTTCTAAACATAACTTATGTACGAGTTATTTTATTTCATCATATGTAGTCATTCTATTATATTCATTGATGTATCAAAAGTATTAATAGCTGAGATATTCATTTTCTCATAGCTTATCTGTTAACGGTGAACTGTGGACCTTTCGTTAGTGCCTTGATCTCATCGTCTTCAGTT
Source organism: Tortispora starmeri (assembly GCA_030574535.1). Classification (NCBI taxonomy): domain Eukaryota; kingdom Fungi; phylum Ascomycota; class Trigonopsidomycetes; order Trigonopsidales; family Trigonopsidaceae; genus Tortispora; species Tortispora starmeri. Next base: position 19,176 of record JAJMFD010000033.1, on the reverse strand, counting down.
CGAATATTCAGCTTCAGTCCAAACTCTTCAAGCTCGTCTTCTTCTGGCTCTGCAAACAATTTCAGGAAACTTGAGCTAGTTTGTTCGAGAACATCTTCTCGCAGTTCCCCCGAAGCTCGTAGACTCTTCCAGATTTCGGGACTATCCTCTAAAGCCCAGGCTTCTACCTCCCGCTTCCGCTCAGGTAATAGCGTCCAATTATATAAAGTTTTCAAAACTAAAGCATTTGGTTCCAAACCGGGGTGCTCTCTCATTTTTTTTACCATATCAAGTGCTCGAACATAGTATCCAGAGTAGCAATTCGCTTTGATATAGTAGGCGAAGAGCTGATGATCAGGAGTAAGGCCATATTCTGGCAAGCTTCGCCACAACTTTTCAGCATTACCAAGTTGATTTCGAGAACACATGTTCATCATAATGTGAAATGTCTCTAAGTTAGGTTGATGAGGCGGTGGGGCAGTTCTTATTTGGTCCCAGATCATCCACGCGTGAAACTGATTATCGGTACTTGCATAAGCAGCAAGAACACTGTTCATTAAATCAATAGTTGTATCAACATTGAGATCCATCTTCAGTGCCACGTGCAAAGCATTGATTCCTGGACCATATTGTATTTCAGCTAGCCCTTTAAACAGTTTTGTGTACAGATTTGCATCAAGCCGAAGTGAGTCATCCCCCATCGTCATTTCCCATTGAAGATGCTGAAAGATTTTCATGGAAGCATCAGGTCGCCTTAGTTCAATAAACCTTAACATAGCTGCGTGATAAGATTCAGCTGGAGTTATAAAAAATTGTTGTATCATACCATACATAATCCAGGCTTTAACTGCATCGTCGGTGTTATGAACATAATTTTCTAACAGCATGTAGAGTTCTGGAGCCTCTGCGGGCAATAAGCGACCTTCAGCTTTTCCTTGTGCCACATCCGTATTATGAAAATTGATCACCATGAGGTCACGCTCAAATTGTATCTCCAGTGGAATAGGGGTTTTCAAGGGGATCTCATATCTAAGGACCGATAAAGCATTTCCTACATGGCCATGTTTTAAAAATAGGTCCACTAAAGCCAACTGACAGGGGTATGATACTTTGGCAGTCAGCTCTCGAATTGTGAGGTACCAATCAATCACGACATCGGGGTTAGCATCCCGTGATCGCGCAATTGCCAATAACAAATCAAAAAGTGCAGACTGATAACCACTTCCCTCATTATTATCCCACCAAGAAACTCTTTGTTCTCTACTTTGTTCAAAGTAGTGAATGGCTCCAACAATGTCTTGAGCGGCAAGGTGAGCTTTCATTATTTCGGCATACGACTGGACATTCGGCATGATATCTATTTTCAAAATATCATTCAGAGGGTTTATCTCTAACCCAGATGCGGTTTCTGATCCGGAAATTTCTTTTTCGGAAGCTTTTTTTGGGATGGATAGCAATCCGAAAAGCTGATCTATTAGTCTGTTTGACTTCCCACTCTTCGAGGCGACTATGATCACCCCATTTATAGTCTCAGCAGTCGGGATAGCCTCTTTCAGCATTTCCTTAAGTGTAGCTCTAAACGCCTCCCATGCAGTACTATCCGTGGTATTTGAAAATATGGCCCATCTGCAAAGAACATCCCAGGTTTCTTTTGGTAAAAAGTTATTATCTGCATTATTAAGAGTTCGAAGTTTAATCAGGAGGCTCAAAATATCTTTTGCATAACCTGGTACAGAGTCACTAAAGATCATAACATTATCCAAATATTCTGTTAATAAGTTAATAGCATCTATTCTGCTAAACTCATTCAATGACTTTGGTTCAGACTTCAATAAGCTTGCAAACTTATTAACTAGCATTTGACCTTCCTTCAGATAATTACCCTTCCGACAATAGTTTATCAGTAGACCGAGTACTTTAAGATCATAAGATAGTAAATTTTTCTGCACCAAACGATCTACTGCATCCAATAATGATGGATGACTACCTTTAGAATTCGTGCTGATCGATAGAAGTATTTTCAACAACTGTAGATCAACACGAACCCTATGGTAAATTAGAATTTCAGCGATCTGATTAATTGATTCGGGGATTTTCTCATTTGTTTTTATAGACTCCAAAAAGGTAGAGAAAAATTGAGAAGAGGAGATACCTGTACTTCGTTGTAGATGAAGCATTGCTTTCGAAAACAAAGTGTTTTTCGTTAGAGTTATTAAATAATCAAATAAAGAACGATACATGTCAGGAGTATATGAATAAAAAGGACCGAGCGAGAGATTACTGCTTGAAGGTAAGGGAGTGTCAGGTCGTGCAGTCAGTAAGTACCATCTAGTATGCAATAATTCAGCCAGCTCGACATGAACCTTAGAAGGTTTATCAAATAAAGATAGTGCGCACAAAGCATGTTCTAGTACAGGCTTTGAGATATCAAGATCGGGGACGATAGTGAGAGCACATATCAAAGCAGAAACTTGCTGCGAGCTAATAGTTTCAATACTTAACGTAGTAACAACTTGTGAAAAACATTTTGCTAAATTATCCTTCCCAGAATCATCGACTACAGGTATCTGGTCGGGGGGTGCTATACCGCTTTTATTATACTGTGCCCCAAAACGGCGTAGTTCATTATGAAGGGCATTAATCGCTTGCTTTTCAGCAGGAGAGTATCCGGACTTTAATGATGCTTTATCCTCTTGGTGCTGAAATAGTTTCTTTGACCAATCTCTATCATCTATCAAGCCATCTGCGAATGATTTCTGTTGATATAAAGATGCCTTTTCTTTGGTCCAGCCAAACCGAGAAAATATTGATTTGTGCCGTAAGCCATAGATCGATCGACTAGAAAGCGATTGAAAAGATAATACATTACTTTTATGGCATATAATACAAGAACGCAACCCAATCCCTAATCGTCGAGATGCACGCATGACGATGATAATGTGTGCTCTGGCTCAGAAAATTATGATATATGTATGATGATGGGAGGAAGAATCAGGTATGGAAATGAGTTGGTTATAGTTGTTTGATAACTACACAGAGAAAAATAATGGGGAAATCCCCTATTATATTCACGTAAAAATTTAAATTTACTAACAAAACAAGTTCATGAGTCATAATAATCATCTAAAAACGGACTGGCGAGTCGCACTTGCCAGCCGATTCAGTGCTACGAAGTAGGCCTCACGACTTCTAGATCGGCTTGCACGCGGTTTGACACGATGAACAGTTTTGAAAGTTCTTTTCAAAAACTTCTCGAACTGAGAATCATCACTTCCAGTATAGAATTTACATACAAAATGCCCATCAGGCTTTAGTGTCTCCAGAGCAAGCAATAGACCTGCTAGACATAAATCCTAGGTTAGTATCCTCCACAAGACGTAGAAATATAACTTACCATGCTGATATAGTGATCTCTAAAACCAACACCTATAGTGTTTTGCAGCCTTTTAACGGGGTCAATAAGTGTTCTTGAATAAGCAGGGAAATCCTGGCCCAGAATTGGTTCACACATGTCTGAAAGAATAACATCCACTACCTGTGGATCATCGCTTACATAATCATAGTACTCAGGACTATCCATTGATAAGTTTGTCGTTAGCTCCGACGACTCAGTAGGTTTTCGATATTGGCGTAATACGTCAGGAAGACACCCGGAGGAGGTAGATCTAGATTCAAGACGCCGGTGATGCGCATTAACAACATGTTGAACGATACGGTCATGAGTATCCTGCGATACCAAATCACCTTGAATAGTATGTGCTCCAGATGGAGCTTCCACACTTAGAAGATCTACTCCAAGCACATATCCATTTGGCATGGTTCTTTCAACAGCCACCTGCGTCCATGCACCAGGTGCAAACCCTAGATCTACAACAATATCACCCGGCTCAAAAATTTCATATTTTTTATCTATTTCAAGTAGCTTAAACGCCGCACGGGACTTGTAACCAGCAAGTCGTGCTTCGGACACAAAGAAGTCTTTCTTCTGTCTTTGTAAGTACCTGTTAGAGCTGCCTGACCGCTTAGCAAGATCCAGGCTACACGAATGAAACCTATGTGATAGTCTTATGCTCCTAAGCTGTTTAGAAATATGGGTAACTTCCTGCGTATTATAAGCCACTAGCCTACCTAGTTGTCGAAGCATAGTTTTCTAAGTTGGGAAACATATACTGGTATATGAAAGAAAGTGGCTGTAATAAGGAAAGATGTTAATGTCAAGATGGTAGTATATTTTTAGTTTCTTGAGTAGTATGAGCATGTTTGTTTTATTTCGCAATAGATAATTTTTAATTTTTTCGTTTGTGAGTTTGTTTTAATGCAACTTTCAAAGATGCGGAACTTCGTCGAGGACTAAATCTGTTGTTCAATGTTTCACTTGGAAGTAACTCATGTCTCGTTAGCCAAGTTTTACTCGGTGTGTGTACATCAGTAGCCGGTTCTCCTTCGTTTAATTCCGTTGAGAGTGTACTTGGTTTCAAGAGTCTCCGTACCTTGCGACCTTTTGGAACCTTAAATGACTCTTCAACAGGAGTAGTTGCTTTTGGTGCTCCTAGTAGTTCAGCAAATAGTGCTTTTCCATTTTCATTAGATTCTTTAAAACTTGTTTTCCGCCGTTTAGGCAACACAATAGAGTTAGATACAGTTCGACTGATAGCCCGACCTCCGATTGGAGTCGATGTCACGTACCCTGAGTTATTCTGACTAGGGCTAAGTATTGGACTCGAAACGGATCTTTTTATTGACCGCTTCTGTCTATCATTATTGATGTTTCGTAATGACTTGAAAGCTCCACCTGCACTAGTATGGCGGCTGACATTTGAAGCCATTGTATCATTGGTTCGATCAATACGCAGACTTCGAAGAGCATTGACCTCCAGTCTTAACTTTGTGATTTCTGTTTGCTGTTTCCGCTCCTCATCTTTAAATTTCTTGATTTTGGTCTCAAGCTCCGCTTGCATAGACTTAAACTTGATATCTTGCTCTTCTTTTTCTGTAAGCAGTTTCTGGTTAAGCTGGTACAAACCCTCCAGTTGGACTTTGATATCTTCCTGATTCGTGTTCTGTTCATCTTCTTTAGATTTGGTATCCGATATTGTTTGAGCCAGCTTCAGTTCTTCTTGAACATTCTCTAAGTCTTCCATCAAAGCGATCTTCTCAAATTCTAATTTATTGACCTCTTGAACTTTACTATTCAGGTGTTCCCGAATTTCTTCCAGATCTTTGGCCGTGCTAGAATACTCGAATCGTACAGACTTGAGGTTTTCCTTCAATTGTGTCATGCTTGATTCGGCATCACCAAGTTTAGTTTGTGATTCTTCAAGTAGAGCATTAAGTCTATTGATCTCTTTTTCGTGATTTCTCAGCTTATTACTCATCTCTTTTTGTGCTTGAACATCTTTGTGTGCTCGTCTTCTTAATTTCTTGCATTCTTTAGTCAGGTCGGAGATCTGTTTCTTTTGACAAACCAATTGCATTGCGCTAGAGCCCGCCATCGCCTCATAATACGCCGATATGACATTAGTCTTATCAGAAAGAATGTTGGCTTTAACCTCTGCTAACTTCTCAAAGTACTGAGCCATCTATAAATAAATTCACTTATGCGATAATGTAACCAGTGATCCTCTTGTTTACACTGTATTAAGGATCATAATACAGGAGTCAGGCCGGGTAATCAAGGCTCTACTTGTGAGATGCAGCATTACTTCCAGAGTAGCTTCTAAATCTAAGTCTGATGTTAAGGGCAGATAATCTAGTGAATTTTATGCTATAGAGTAGGGGCTTTATTGCTTCCATCCATATTCAGTATAATGACTTGTTCGTCGAACCAAAAAAGCTCTTTGTGGCAGAACTCTTGCATGTGCACAAATCAGTAGAGTAAGGGCAGTTGGGCGATTGTTTAGAAGTCTCACTCACTATATCACATTCTGAGAAAATTAAATTTTACGAATTCCAGTATATAATTAATTTAATGTGAATGTCACTTGTGATAAATTCACAAAGATGCCTCATCATTACCTATGAGAACAAATCATATTGATCCATCTGTCGATCTGCTTCTCCTGGAGACTTCCAGGGTCTTAAAACAAATATATATATATAAAGAAAAGAGGAGAGAAAAGTATCAAAAGCTTTTAAATCTCGGATTGTGGTCAATTTTTTTCAACTTTTAATGACAAATTTGTCATTTATGGGGAATATTTGTAGGCCGACGAAACCAATCATCGAATGAATATATGACACAGGAAAACTCCACTAAGGGCTTTACATAAACTCCATGGTACAAAGACGGTGTCCAGTGTGGACAATAACAGTAGTATTGTTTCAAGTCTGAATAACAGCCTGTAAATTACATACTCCAATCTCGATTGGTTTTCTCAATAGTTAATGGTTCCGAGAGGAAAATCGCCATAAGTCACTCTAATTATTTTAACTAATGCTTCTGATGCTGCAGTAGTCAGTACAGTGGCAATTCCTGTGCCACGATGCTAACTTGAAGATATATTTGCCATTGTTCCTAGCACAGTTTCCATGAGATTTACAGCCAAGACCAGAACCATTGTTGTTCATTGTTTTAGTAGATTGATATACTACCTGTGTACGGCTTCAAAATCACGGTATAAAAGACTCATCTATCAGAATGTTCACCCGAGCTTTGATCAATAGCTGACCCAAAAAAAAAAAGAATTACAGCTATCTTCAGAAACTAGTAGTGAACGATAGAGCATATTACTGCTTCTATATTAGGCTAGCAAATGTTGTACTGCTTGATTCATGATCATCGCGTCGACAGAAACTAGTATATTCTTCATAAATGTCCTATCAGTAGCAGTTGTTACATGAACATATACATCCCGTAATGATGTGGATCTTTTGATAAATTCTTTGCGAAAGTAATCTACTGCTAGTTCGACTGTTTGCGTTCCAGATGCTAATCCTTTACTTTGGACATATTTATCGAATTCCGGGAACGTATCTGCTATGCGCGAGTGTTTTATTTTACTTTTCAGCAAATCAACCTTATTCATGAAAACGATAAAAGTCTTATCAGCAAACCAGCGTGAATTTGCTAGGTGGTCAAATACCATTAAGGCTTCCCGGAGTTGGTTACCACTTGCATCTTCCTCGAGTGCTTGATTGTATCCAGCAATTGAAGCCAAGTATAACACTGCATCAACTCCCTGAAAACAGTGGATCCATTTGCGTCTTTCAGACCGCTGGCCTCCTACATCGATGATATTATAAACCAGATGATTGTGGTTGTTCTTAGGCTCAAATATAGTCTCAGTAATACCAGTAGTAGGTTTTCGTGCATAAAGTATATCCTGATCTGTTGGTAAATATTCCTGAACAAATAATCGCGGTAAGTTATCATAAAAGTAATACAGTGCCTCACTTGATGAGTATAAAGACACTTTTTCTAAGGCCTCTTGGAACCCGGGGTCGACCCAGATTTCATGTAAACAGTGTTGCAGATCTACAGGGAAAGGATCTCCCAGTTTGTGTCCAAAGTCGTTATTGATTATTCTCTGCGCGGCGGATAATATATCCCACTCAGTTGAGTCAGAAGAACTCAAGGATAGACTTAGAGATTCCATGGTTTTCAGAACTTTCGCGGTTTCATTCATGATATTATTGTAAATTATGTCGCGATACTTATGTCTCTCGTCATCGGTAAAATTATAAGAATGCAATAGTCTCATCTGCTTCAGCACTGTACTCTTACCTGAAGCTCCAGGCCCCAAGAGAAGAATGCATACTCGTTTGGCTGCTTTTGCTTTCTGTGTAGATAAGACTTGATCTATTTCGCTACTGCGTGAAATATCAATGCCCGATAATTCTGATCCAATCTCTCTGTAAGAACTAGGGGGTGAATAAAATGATTGAAGATTATCCAGTCCTACTGCACATTCTCCACTGGATGAGGCTACAGAAAGCTGGCAGCCGCATAAGCTTTTCATAGACATAGGGAAGAGAAGCCAGGTATATGCGACAACTTCTAGCTTTGTCTGTCACTATTGATAATGCTAGTTACTTGAAAAGAGTAAAAAATAGCTGAGTGGCAATTACACCCAAATAAGACTATGTTATTAGATTGAGAAGAAATGGAATGATTATTTTAAGTACAGTCTTTTAAGGTTTATCAGCGTTTCCGAAGGTTCGCGATTGGCGAAACTGTCCATTCTCTCACAATATGTGAATACTGCTTTCTATACTAATGAATGAATCAGTAATATTAGTTTTGTGTTATTAAATCGACTGGTTCAAGTAAGATATAATAATGACCGCTTTACCGTCATTTGCATCCTGGCTCGGTTCCGGAATATAAATATACTCAAATATCTCTCTCTAATTGCAACTGTCAGCTAATTGCCTTCTTGTCTTGGCATTGACAAACAACAAACCTTAAGTCAAAGATACATGACTATCAACTAGTTTCTTTTTATTTTTGTCAATTGTAACACGCACATCTGGTGGGGTGAACGTGTGACTGTTGACCATATAGTCGGAGCTGAACTTTATAGACTACGGATAATCCACTGGACTTCTTATATCATGTACTGTTCTATGCAAATGATACTTTGCTAAATTGGAGACATTTGAATTTGTCTTCCCTGTTTAGGAACGTCGTTCAAGTAACTTTATCTCAGAAGTATGAATTAATCTATGCCCGGCAGCTTGGGTTACAATAATAGTAATACATCCCTCCTCGAAAGAGTTACCAGCTCTTTATTCAACTTTCGGTTTCATATATGAGCAGCTACTTTAAATTGATCATAGCAAAGTCATAGAAAAGTCTATGAGAAATTTTCTCGCTGTGATTATGTCTATTTCGAATCTCTGAAGAGTTAGTGATATCCAATACTCACCCACCAAAAAAAAAAAAAAGATCAAACTTCATAAGGAGGAAGGTACTTACTTACATCACAAGCCTCTACTTTCCTCCCATCTCAAAAAGTTCTACTACGAGTGCAGAATTATCGTGTAGAGTATGACCGCAAAATTTGTCCACGTTATAGACGTCGGATCTGGAAATTTGCAGAGTATAAAAAATGCTATTGAATCTCTAGGATACACAGTTGTGTGGATCACTGAACCTTCACAGATTGCGGAAGCCGAAATGCTCATTTTTCCCGGAGTGGGTAACTTTGGCCATTTCATGGGCGAGTGTGAAAGTAGAGGATTCATTGACCCGATAAAACAGTATATAGGTACCGGTAAACCAATTATGGGAATTTGTGTTGGTTTGCAGGCGCTTTTTGCCGGCTCTGTGGAGTCACCAAAAGTCTCGGGTCTGGGTTTGATTCCTGACGTATTAGGAAGGTTTGATGACTCAACCAAATCCGTACCTCAGATAGGCTGGAGCTCTGTTGATCACGGATCAATGTATGGAATAAATTTTGGTCATAGATTTTACTTTGTTCATTCCTACAGAGCTACGCCAGAAAAAGCATCTATGCATGGATGGGATGTAATCACTGCACATTATAATTCGGAGCAATATATAGCTGCTGTGGCTAAAGATAATATATTCGCAACACAGTTTCATCCTGAGAAATCCGGCCCTGCCGGTCTCAATGTCATCAAATGCTTTTTGGAACAGAAAAAGGATACTATCTTGCCTTCCATTCAATTAACTTCAGGGCTGGCTCCTAGGGTCATTGCTTGTTTAGACGTTCGAACTAATGATTCTGGGGACTTGGTTGTTACTAAGGGTGACCAATATGATGTTCGTGAGAAGGAAAATTCTGCAGTGCGTAATCTGGGAAAACCGGTTGCACTGGCCAAGCGGTATTATGAAGATGGTGCTGATGAAATTACTTTTTTAAATATTACTTCATTTCGAAACTGCCCCTTACGTGATGCTCCTATGCTTGATGTTTTAAGAGAGACCGCTAAGTCTGTATTTGTTCCACTAACTGTAGGCGGTGGTATTCGTGACACCACAGAGCCTGACGGCACAGTGATTCCTGCTCTAGAGGTTGCCAGTATGTACTTCCGTTCAGGCGCAGATAAGGTATCTATTGGTAGTGATGCAGTCTATGCTGTTGAGGATTATTATTCTCGGGGCTGTGTGTGTGAAGGAACGTCAGCTATTGAACAGATATCTCGCGCATTTGGTGCTCAGGCCGTCATTGTATCCGTAGATCCCAAACGAGTCTATGTTTCAGACCCGGCAGATACTTCTCATCATACTATACCGACCGAGTTTCCTGGTCCTAATGGAGAAAAATTCTGCTGGTATCAGTGTTCTGTTAAAGGAGGCCGGGAGTTCCGAGATATTGATGTATATCAGTTGGTTCAAGCAGTCCAAGCACTTGGTGCTGGAGAGATTCTTCTCAACTGTATAGATAAAGATGGTTCTAATTCTGGGTTTGATCTTGAACTTATTCGTGATGTCAAGAACGCTGTGCATATTCCAGTTATTGCCTCATCTGGTGCTGGTAATCCAGATCATTTCATTGAAGTGTTCAGCAAGACTTCTGTAGACGCGGCATTGGGTGCCGGCATGTTCCATCGGGGTGAGTATCGGGTTTATCAAGTCAAGAAGGCTTTATCTGATGCTGGTATTTCCGTAAGAACTTAATAAAATAAATTATCTTATCTATATATTCACCTTTTCCCCCTTATTTTTGGTGACTTAATGGCAGTATTGAGAAGTAGCCGATCTCCATAATAAGAAGAAGCTCCTCCGTCCATCTCCCAATTCAACGAACTTCTACTTTCTCTTGCTAATTCATATTGGAAGACTTCAGCCATACGCAGGATTTTCAGTATTATATTAACTTAAGTCAATTTTATCCATTCTTGTTATAGAAGCTGTTTTACTGTGACATAATTCTGGTTTTTAAATTAAGGGTGTATTGCCTGGTTTCAGTCCCTCATGTCCTCTGAGACAGTTATCACGAATAGTACACCGTCTGAACCTGTCCCTACTGTTAATGGACACCGCCTTTCAATTGATCCTTTAGATGCAGGATCTGAAGTTAAATCTTTTGTTAATGCTACTGCTAGTGCGAAAACTGCTGTTAACCGACCAGCTCGACGGCTGACAGTAGCAAAGATCATGCGTGCCATTAAGAAAGCCTTGGGAGACCGCTGGGAACGTTATCGAGATACCTTGGCCGCCTATCTATCCGGGCATTTGTCACACGATGAATTTACAGACGTTCTAGAATGTCTGATTGATTATCGGTTGACTCGTATGCACAATCAGCTACTTCTTACCATATTGGCCAACTCTACTCGGGACTCTCCTCTGGGCCAAAGATGTGAGGAGTCGTGGGCTAGACGACCATTAGCGATGGGCAGAACAGTAAGAGGAGACCGTAATTTGACACGACTACGGCAAGAGATCTTGGCATTACCTGCTCGTGATAGGCGGCGCTTAATGGCAATATCTCGCAAACCTTTAGACATTCTCAGTAACCCTGCCACAGGTCCTGCCATAGCAGGTATACCTGCAACGCTTCTCAATTGTTTGGTTGCTCCTGTAGTTTCAGTTCCCGGAATTTCATCTACTTGCAGTCTTAATCGATCAGCTTTGCTACCCACAGTGCCTTTGGTTCGTGAACATCGGGAACGTAATCGTCCAACTTGGGCCGCAGACGTTTTGAACAGCATTACAGCACCGTTAATGGTTGAGGAACATGAATTATATGAGACGGATATGATGCGAACTAAGCTGGACGGGATCGCTCTTGAGCATGGACTCGTCGATGGCGCCTCAGCAGAAGTCCTCGACCTCATGTCTACCGCTCTCGATCTACATCTAAAGAACGTGTTGCGTAGCCTTATGGAACGGGTTACACTGCCAACCAAACCACTGTCCGCTCGTTATTATGAAGCCTTTGAGCGTCAAGACTCTGGTAACAGCATTAATGGGATCTCGACTCTCAGTTCTGCGCCAGTAGCGCCTAGTTCCTCTTCTGCTAATGCCAACCACAAGGGACGCCGAATAATTACCCCAGTTGATCTGGCTATGTTTTTTACTGTATCACCTTCCAGGGCTGTGGAATGGTCATCCTATATTTCTCGATTATTTGATGTTACATTGAAGGATAGTTATGGAAATGAAGCACCCAAAAAGACATTGGAGGTTTTGATCCCCCCTGACAATCCTAACTATGGTACTGCTGCTGAGCTTGAAATCCTACTAGATAGCATTGCACCTCAATAATGACGTTAAAATCTTGGTTTACACATTGATATACAATTACTACTATAACAAATATCCTGTAGGGTTTAATGCATTTCTCGAATGTATTCACCTCTTTCATTGTAATCATTCATCTACCATGGAAACATAGTGTACGGATAGAACTGAGTCTTCAACTGAAGAACGTGGAAAAGGTAAGTGGCAGTACCGTACATAACCACTATCCATGATACGACCAATGCAGTTTGTACTGGTGGTTTCAGGTTTGAGGCAGCTCGAGTAGATAATGCAATCACGGAAAAGCTGGCCAAAGCGTATAATACAGCCACAATTTGAGTCTCAATAGCATATTGATTAGACATACCATTAGCATAATATGAAGGGTTTCCCTTACTATCGGCACCAACATATGGTACCCCCCGGATAGAATTGAACATGCTGCCAGAAGTAAACATCAAATATAGGATCAATGACAAACATGCCCACAATATACGACTAGTGATAAAGCGCTTAATGTAATTCCAAGCAAGAATAGATGTGATACTTGTTCCAGCTAATACTAGCATAGTGACAAATATCTTTGACCAGTTTGTAGGATAATAGATAGGTACAGCTATTTGGTACCTCTGGGCCAGGAAGTTCAACAGCTCATCACCATTACCAGTAGGGTTAGAAAACATAAATGTGTCTGGCTCTGGATTATTTGGTTTAAATATCAAAATAACCGGAGCCGATCTAAGTTGAAGACGGTGAAAAGAGTCCCGATTGCTGCCAAAATCTGTATATGCAAATTGAAGACCATCACCGGTGGGGTGTGCATGGTACCAGGAATTCGATATCAATGAAAATTCTGGCTGAAACACGACACATGTTCCGCATTTATAAGCAGGGTCTAGTGCGGTGAACAGTAGCACTGTTGTATCTGTGTCAGTATTTAGAAATTCTTGAACTTCAGAATCAGATTTAAGAGCAATTGGATGATTTTTGGCCTTTTTGATAAGACTGGTCCGACTAGCTAAAGCTAGACCAGCAATAAATATTTGCGAAAATAACATTCCTGCCGGTTACACTCGGTGGAATGGGTTAAAAGGAAGAACTGATTAGGAGTATGTACTCTACTACCTACGTTGTAAGTGAAAGAATAGGAATGCACTTGGGAGGTGCTGTTCCATTATAGGGTTAGTAGGGCAATTTGGCATCCATGTCCATTGGCGACTAAGTTAGACTCGGAAAGTTTGATCTACTTGGCAAAGTTAACTCTAGAGCTTAAATGCTGCTAAGTTCATATACCTATCTAATTAGTACTTCTCTCATATACTTCTCGTGTAATGGAACTCTCTAATATTTGAATGCTTGAGACAATTTAGAGCGTACCGAAAATTACCGGTTCAATTTCTCATCTACAGCGGCAGTCGTGATTTGGTTGGGTAAAATCCGCTGTTCATAAGACCCTAGAGTGTATGTTAAATAATATATAGCGGTAAACTTGATTTTGAATGTAAATAGGAAGTTTTATTGGCTAACATTTTAATAAAGATTCACCAATTCCTGAGATAATTCTGACTCGAAGTGTCTCGAGGTCATTTCGTTAACATAGTCCCGGCCTCTATCGCTGAAAACCTGAATAAAACGAACAAAGCGTAAGATAATGTTGCTATATATAATAAGAATCGCCGCCTATTGCTTAGCATATTTGTACTGTTTAATTATTACCGAATTGGCAATCAAGATAGTATAATGCATAACCACGTATGTCACAATAGAAATGTTCTATTATGACATTTTAAAATAGCATAAAATGAATGAAACTTATACTTATTAGATCTGCAATCCTTCGGGCAGTCTCTAGATCATGTGGCAAATCTAAATGTTGGATAGACTAAAACTTCGATAGTAACTGATAAGTTCAAAGATACCGAATGGCTGGTCTTTCACTGACTGTAGCTATAGTCTGAATATTAGGAACTAGTAGCGTTCACTATCAGAGAGATTGTCTTAGTCTGACCTTTCTGGTAATTACAGTGAGGAAACCCGCTAAATATATTCACTTATAGATAAAAATCCTTTATTGATCTACTTTTCAGTTTCATTTTCTTATCTGTTCAACACTCTTCGGCTTCCGTACGTGTGGAAGATTGGCTGGGATGTTTTGAGTAACATATTATATAAATAGTGCTAGGACAGTCAGCCGGCTGAGGTCTGTATCTTATCTTTTACTAGGTTCTCGTTTGCTTCGATATAACTAAACACCTTCAAATAACAGTCTCTCTGCCATTAGAGCTTCTCTTCGACTTTGATACCTAAATTATCCCGGTTGTCATCAGTAATTCTGGCAAATTCTAAAAGAAGGCGAAACGCATATATGTTCATATCGACATCACGAAGAGCCATTTTAGCCCAGTCGCGCCCATTTTGAGCCATCCAGCGCGCTAATGATTGTTTTGGTCTTGCATAGTCCCCGTATCCTGTGAAGTATGCTAACGCAGGAAATAAGTCATCGAGCTCATTATCTAGAGGAACAAAATGGGCCCAAGGAATGATACGAGAATCATGCCATTCACGGAAAAGAGTAGCTTTCAGTGGGAGAGACTTGCTCTGTAAGAACGCGCGGAATCTTGCCGAGAATGAGAACCCATCCACGTCTACTAGGTATCGATGAAGAAATTGTGTTTTAAATGGATGGCCTGGTGATACTGAAAAGAGCTTGGACCTTCCGTTGCAATCATTGGCACATTTATAAAAAAATGCAAATGAGACGTTTGTGTGCTCATGCAAGAAAGTTGTAGGATCTACGGAACACGGCATGAGTGAGTGTTCTTTTCCTGTGTTCCTCTCACATAGCATTGGGTATTTATCACCTATATGCATAGATTCGTTTAAGTATTGTACCATACGGTGTCTTTGCATTCGTGGCCAGGTATCTGGACGCATTTTACCCTCTGTATTACCTCCACGCCAAAAGACATCATTCAATTTGTTCTCAAATGGAAAATCATACTCATTTGTGTATTGATAGCGTGTATCCTCGTACTGGCGGTACTTTCCAGCGGGTATTAATATATCATTTTGCACACTTCCTCTGCACTCGGAGAATAAAGGCACGAGCCGTTGAGTGACTACGACTTCTTCTGCTATGAGAAATCCATGATACTGAGGCATATACTTCCCAACGGTACAGAGGTCTGAAGTTAAATTAAAATTTGAAACAAACAACCCAGATTTTGTTCTAGTCAAGTTTCTTGCTGTCTCTCGCTGTTCATCTGCAGAGATGGGTTGATTGATCAGAGAATCAGGCGGACATGTACCAGGGATCATCGGGGCAATTGACGCATCCTTTCCGCGGTACCAAGGAATGCGAATATCAGTAGTCAGTGTCTCGGCGAATTCGGTATGATTGCGGGGACTATACTCAAGTGAAGGATGTATAGGAATTTGGCGAGATTTTTCCTCTAAGGCGTTTAGACGAGCTATTTCAGAATATGGAGCCAGTACTCTGGGTTGATCGTCCACGTTGAGGGCGACAGTCATGTCTGGTAAATGTTGTATAAATTCCTCCATACCAGTCTTGAATACATCTAATCTCCACTTGTAGGAGTCTGTTAATTTTCTGATATCTCCATATACGGCTTTGTGGTTTCGAACATGAATGGTTCCAACTTGATATTCAGCTTCCAATAAAGCAATATCTTGGCGAATTCTTGATGGCTCGTAACCCCAGAACGGTCTAAGATCATTGTATATCTGATCAAAATCTTCTAGGTCATGACAGTTGTTTTCCATAGCATAATTATACCATTTATCGAACCCAGGAGGTGGTAACCGATGGTATTTTTTTATGTACCTTTGGCAAAGTTCCTCGAATGGAGGTTGATTGGGGGTCAGTCTATGATATGCCTCGATAGCGGCTTTTATGATAAGGGTCTGAACCTCGTCAGTAGGGCAGAAATCACCGATTTCTTCAAGGTTCATTATCTCGTTATCTAGGACATAATTATACATTTCGCGCAGTTTAGATGGTGATATGTCCGAGTCATGTGGCTCATCTGTATTCCTGTAGTTTTGAATTATTTCCGAAATCCCATGTCGATTAATTGCTGACGCCGAGTAATTCATGAACAGGAATGAAAAAACGAGCATTCCCAAGCCCAGTAGTACTAGGCATCTAAACACCGTTCGGCTTACATGAATATTCAGTACTAGGGCCATGAGAGTCTTTACGAAGTTCCGAGTAAATCGCGAATAATTGGAGATACTATAAAAAACGGTACTTCATTCTTAATAGATCTTCGCCGATTTTCTTGGCAGACCAGTCTGGAACTGCTCTGGAAAAAAAGAACACGTGGTAACTTTTCTCTTATCTATTAGATTATTGACAGTAATACCATTGAAACCAACCCAATTTGACAATTCTATGTCACTGTTGTTCGTTGATCATATATATAGCTGGGACTAGCCTGGCGGTTAGAATATTCTTATTACAACTCAACCATCTAATTCGTATGTATTGATATTAGTCGTAATGTTGCTCTGTATAGTGGTATGCGGCTGAAAAGCTTGTGCGAGAAAACCTTTTGAACAGCTTAGCAACCAGCCAACTGAAACTTTCGTAGGAACATGATCTTCATCTATTCCAATGGGTGATATAACAAAATCTTTAGCTAGACTAACTCTTTAAAAAACAGTAGTAGGAGATATTTAGATCAAAACGTAATTAGGTAACATAGTAGTTATTGATAGCTATGTATTTAAGAAGTAAAAGTTGTTGGTAAGTTGGTCAAGGATCACGGCTATACAATTTATTTAAGTTTGACTTGCTGCGCAAATCTTAAAGTAGCCAATAGCAAGGGTGCACCACCTTCGGCACAATATATGAATGACTGGATATTAGGTTAAGGGTCGTGAGATTGGGGTGGTAGCCATTTCTCCCAGGAGGCTCTAGGGAAGGGAGGAAGTTGACTATACCTTCACTGTGAGGTCACTTAGCTTAACGAGCCAATATTAAGCATATGCAAGGTTAGTAAATCGCCTCGCAATTAGTAGCTCTTATTCTCTTAGTAGACAAAGGTAACAGAAAAGGTCAACAGTCTGACTATAGTATTACCACCAGTCAGTATTAGATCAGTACGATGATACCGATAATGAAGTGTCCTGGACAATTAGACATATATATGTGGTAGCATCTGTTCAGACTAATCGTATTAACACCAATTCTTACACATTAGATTGTTAAGTACATAATAGTAATAGTATAATAATCTGTTCTTTTGTCAAGTCAGTCCCAGATACAAATCTACCTCAGGTCACGTGTGCCACGACAGAAATGATTGAAATTCAAATTCTGATGGCTGAGAATGTTAATCGCAGCTTCCCAACGGAAGGCAATGGCTATTACAGGAACTAATAACCTACATCCTAATTAAAAGTGATTAGTATCGAGTTACAAATATGGTACAGGTATGAAGAGGTTGAAAAGAAATATTGAGAGTGGACTGAAATCAAGCGAGGTTGCTACGAGGGATGAAATAATGATTCTTAGAGAAATAAGATAGAGTGATATGTGACATAAATGTACGATTAACAGAGATTGGATAGAGTAAGGGGGTGCAGGGTAGTGTAATAAGAAATTGGGAAAAATGAGAGAAATAGAAGGAAGGTGAGAGGTGCGACCATACAGATGAAAGAGGAGAAATAATCATTTTTTACAAAAGCGAAACAAGAAACACACAGATAAATTAAATTATGAACGGAATCAAATAAAATAGCAAAAATAGATAGTTGAACTGAGAGGATTAAAGAAGGAGAAAACAGTGAATTGAGACGCTTGAACGTGATTGGACAAGATGGAGTTTAGAACATTGGATAGAAGGAGGATTGAATAGATGTTGAGTAAGTAACAGACTAAGAGAGACAATATTTGATAGTAATAGGAGATAATATAGGAGATAGTATAGAGATAGTAATTGAAGGTAGATCTATAGCAGATTAAGTTAAAGTAAGGTTAGAGTTATCAGCCGCACGAATAAGGTATTTTCAGAGATTCGTTACAGCACCTTTACACGGTACACAGAGAATGTTTGCTCTACAATCACTTTCCGTGAGACACACCACATAAACTAAAACCCAAGAATCCCATATGCTATTAATTACGCTAGTGGAGAAGAGAAATGAAGAAAGATAGTTTGATTAGGAGTAGAGTGGAGTAGAGTGGGAGTTGGGATTGGTGGAGAGAGAGAGAGAAAGAAGAGAGAGAGAGTAAAGAGGAGAGAGAGAGAATAGAGAGAGAAGAGAGAAGAGTAATAAACAAAGCTAAATTTAAATACACAGCCAGTTAGAGAATAATACTAACAACTCAAAAAGCTAGACAGGAATATGAAACATTAACAGACATAGTTAGTCTCACTCTTGTAGAGAGAAAATAGAGACTATTACATTACTAGAGGGAATAGAGAAGAGAGAAGAGAAAGAGATAGAAGAGTGAGAAAGTAATAAAGAGAATTAAACATTAAAAGAGTTTACTAATGAGATAGAAATAGAACAGAATACATTTTAGAGAGAATTATCATAAGAAAGTGGAGATAGATGGAGTATGTAAGGTAGAGAGAGTATGCTACTATAGTGAGAGAATAGAGGAGAGAAGAGTGCACAGGAGAGTCAGAAAGAAAAAGTGAAGATAAAATACAAAAATAGGATATTCAACGAGATTAGAATAGGACAAAGTAGTTTTTAGAAGGATTTATCTGAAAGGAGCGGAGTTAGATGGAGTATGCTAGAACAGAGAGTAGAGAGAGACAGAGAGTACTTACTATATGGTAAGAGAGAAGAGTATACTAGAGAAAGAGAAGAGAGTAGAGAAGAGTCAGAAAGAAAGCGTGAAGATAAAATACAAAAACAAGTTATTCGACGAGATAGAAATAGTACAGAATATATTCTAGAGTGATTTATCATATTAGAGCGGAGACAGATGGAGTACGTAAGATAGAGAGACAGAGTGGAGAGATAGAGTAGAGAGTATACTACTATAGTACGAGAATAGAGAAGAG